>JANAVB010001400.1:6446286-6776286 GCA_029216955.1 Iris pallida
GTAGGAATTCGTCCTCGAGGTCCTACACTGACTCCCAAAGTGGACAAGGGTCAATGCTTGAGATAAGTCTGTACCAATGACTTAATCAAGAACGAGACTCTGCCCAGGACGTACTCGTAATCAAGACACATGGTGAATATCACGTATCACATGGTACGAGAGTAGATGAGTAAGACGAGAAAGTTGCCTTCACTCTTCGAATATAGAACTCAAGGAATTATAATGAATAATACTCAAAACTTACCCACAATCTGACCGCCTTCGGCCAACCTGCTCTAATACTCTAAACTCTATTTGCCTCTGCCCTGTTGGACTCTCTGCTGCTTTTCCCTGGCCCTGCTGTTGTGGCCTCTGTTGTCCAACCTGATGCGGTCCTGACTGATGTTGTGCTTGTCGGTACATCTGAGCTTGCGTCAGTAATGGGCGCTGGCCTAGTGGCTTCACTGCTAGTGCTGGCCCTTGATACGGTACTACCTCTGGAGCTGGCAACGCCGGAAACTGCTAAACTAGCCCTCCTGGTCGCTGTATCATAGGACAATTGACAATTATGTGGTTGGACTGCCACACCTCATACATAACCCATTAGCTGAACGACACATCCCTAGTGTGCCCTCCCTTACCGTAGTAAGTGCAACCTATTGGTGCCTCATGACGTTGTTGGTGCCTCGGTTGCTACTATCGAACTGGTGCAGTCACAACTGTTGTGACCGGAGCTGCATCACGAATACGGACGCTAGGCGCTGGTGCTGACGTCTGAGGTACTGCTCCTCTTCCCGCACTCTGCGTATGAGACCTCTTCTGGTCTCCAGTCCTTGCTGATAACCTTTGAATAGTAAGCTCGTGCCTCCGAGCCGCCATCAATACTGCATCGAATGTCTAGTAGTCGTGCCCCTCGACCAGCTGTATAATCTCTAAGTGAAGTCCCTGCTGGAACCTCATAGCCTTCTCTGGCTCTGTAGCTATCATCGGTGCAAAACAGACTCAATCTGCAGAACTCTGCTGCATAGACATCAACCGTCCTACCGGCCTGCTTGAGGCTGATAAATCTCTGCCGAAGCTCATACCGAGCTACCACGCCAAAGTACTTGGCCTTGAATCTGGTACTGAAGCTATCCCATAGAACAGGATGCCTCATTCCAACCTCTTCTGATGCCCACCAGTCGTGGACGAGATCATAAAGCAATAATCTGACTTGGTCAACATTCTCTTCTGCTGGAACCTTCGATGTGGTCAATATGGCCTCAATAACCTGAAGCCAAGCATCCGCCGTAATGGCATCCTCTGTGCCGTCAAAGTATCTCGGGTTAAGTCGATAAAACCTCCCCGATGCTTCCCGAGTTATTCCTGACGCTCCTCTCAAGAGCTAGATGTAAGCCCTGATTCAGTAATACATTCTGTTCTTGCTGCTGGGTCTGTTGTTGTTGTTGGGCTACCGTCTGTTGTTGTCAGGTCTCCAATAACCCTTTGATAATATGCAATAGTGCCGGTACGTCTAGTGCTACTGGTACTACCAGTACCAATGGAGGTACGGGAACCTCTGGCCTCTGCGGCTCAACTGGTTCATGCTCGGTAAAGTTCTCGATGTGAATTTGTCCAGGCAGAGGGGCCCCTTGTTGATCTCCAACTGGTCCCTGCTCTACTGGATTCTCTTCCATGTCGGCTCCTCAATAGCTGAGAATGATGTGCCCCTAAAGGAAAGGATACAAGTTATCAAAAGACAGGACGGAAAGGAATCGAAAATGATAATCAAGTTAGCAATCAAGGTGGGAGAAAGAGAAGACGAATCTGGAGATCAAGGGGAACATATTTCGATTGAGACTCCTATAATCGTAACACCCCACAAGTCTAAAAAATAGACCTGCATGGGCCACCAATAAAACCTTGTCATGCCCCAGAACCGGAATACTGAGACGGTCTAGGCCAGCTACTCCATATACGGTATATAAATGTCATACAGCAATCGTGGCTGTCAGGAGACAAGGGGGTGCATGCTACAATCACGTCTCCTATGGTCTCACAGAGCATCTATGTCTCAATCAATCAAAACAAGAAGCAGTGAATAATCATATAAGATAAAGCAGTAAGGTGTCCCCGACGCTTCATCAAAATGATTTATGAGCCTAGCTATATAAAATGATAAGCTAGTACCGAGAGTCAATAGTACATAACCATAGACAACTGCAGTCTGATTAAATTATAATTATGTAAGGAACTGAATGTCCAGAACTACCGGCTAAACAGGTGCCTGTGCCGGTACCTAAACGCCAAGTACAAAATAGAAGATATCAGAGCGATAAAGAAGAAATCCACTCATGGTCCTTGGCGTCCATACTCCTGGTGTGCACCATTATTCGGGTAGAAGGCTGGATCCTCTAGCGCTGCTACGAGATCTGGCCAAACAAAACCAGCGGGGTCAGGCCCCGAATAGCAAGTACCACAAAGGGACACAAAAGAGTGAGATAAAACCCAAGCTTAATAATAAGACCTGATTCAAGAGTTATAGGCTGATACCATATCATCGAGACAATACGACACCCTTAAACCAAACAAGGACAAACGATGCCAATATCATGCCGAGATAAGATATATCCTATAACCATGGACAGGTGAAGGGCTTCTGATCGCGACTTTAGTCCATAGCCTATTGCAGCACAATAGCCCAACCCAACAACCAAACAAGGATATGGGTTGGACCACGCACCACGATAGTCCATTTTCTCAGTTGCTAACAAAGAAAATATATCACAAACAAGTCGGCTTACAAGGGACCAATCAATCCTACGACTTTCTATGATTTGCCTGGGTTATCCCAGTAATGCAATTTAGGAATCCTCAGATCGTATCAACCCAGCAGGGTTAGACAATTATAAATATACATATACGCGTAGCACTTTGAATATACACCGGTCCCCCGTAAGGCCACCGTGCTAAAACATATAACACATAACACGTAGGAGTCGGATATAGTCATCCGCTATAGGCGAATGAAGCCATATCCGTGGCGGCCAACCCGACATGTCAGGACTGGACCTGGGGTGGCTAGTATGGCACGATCTCGAGATTCTGTTTCCTTCCAATGCTTCTACCGATTTAAGTTACTTAGATTAACCCTATCTTGATATTGGAATTACATGTCGTGGTCACATGGTCATCCTCCTATATGTCGTACCATAGTACGTCTACCCTAAGTATGAATCCACATCGGTTCAATCTAGATCCATGCTTAGTGTAATGCATCAAACAATAATCATTATACCACGACACTATTACTGACCAATTACCATGACTGTGCTGGAAAGTACACATGTATTGACATATAACATGAATGATCATATAACACGTAGAGTCACACCTCAGTACACTCATTAAATAGCACCGTAGTGCATACTAATATTGTATCTCAATACACACTTAGAATAGGTACCAGCACGTATACAGGTAATCAGGTCAGAAACATGGTCAAGTCAGGAAGTCACACGGACTCCTCGTGACATAAAAGTCATATATTAATTCTGGTTAGAATGAGACATGAAGATCCTTGAAGCCAATATGAAGATCTACAACTTTCATGCTAGAAGTTGAGAGAAATTCTGGACATAAATCAGCCAAATAGGACATAAAAAATACAAAAAAACCAAAATAGGCACTATACGGCACTATGCAAGCCATGCGGCACTATGAAAGCCTGCGGTACTATGCAAGCCTGCAGTACTATTTATGCATGTGACACTAGTCATCCATGTGGCACTATTCATCCATACGACACTGACACTATGCGGCCACACTATGTATCCATGCGGACTGACATTATGCGGTCAGCACTACATCCACGACTGACACTATACGGTCAGCACTATACATCCATGCGGACTGGCACTATACATCCATGCGAACTAACACTATGCGACTATCACTATACATCCATGTGGACTGGTACTATGCATCCATGCGGACTGACATGCAGCCAGTACTATGCATCCATGCGGACTGATACTATGCGGCCAGCACTATGCATCCATGTGGACTGGCACTATACATCCATGCAGACTGATACTATACGGCCAACACTATGCATCCATGCTGATTGACACTATGCATCCATGCAGACTGTCACTATTCATCGTCCCTGGCAGAACCAGGACAGATGAACATAGAAGATGTCCAAATCTCAATTGGCCATAACTTCCTCAAAATAATTCGAAATCTAACTTTTCAAAGGTCAAAATTGGGTAGAATGATATTTTCTACAACATATGACCATTAGTTTTCGAAAACAACCAAGTTTGATAGATCAAAATCATGAAAATCCATAAAATCCTAGGTTTAGAAACTTAGATTTACATAAAACTAGCAATTAAAATCAAAAACTCCAAGAACTAAACTTGTAGAAATGAATAGAAGAATAATATAGACAAATAATATCAAAGGAAAAATCAAGAATAAAAAATGCAAGAATCTCTTCATTTAGTGTAAGATGTACTTGCCTAAAAGTTTGCTTGAGGAATATAAATGAAAGAGTGAATGAGGAGAGAGAAAGAGAGGAAGAGAATATATATGGTTTGGGTTGACTCAAAGAAACCCTAATCTTAAGCATGCTCTTAACCATATGACTAATGACATGTTAAATGCTTCATGCAACAATTAATCAAATTAATTAAATAAAACCCTAACCACAATACGGTCAAGAAATCCTATCATCGAAATAGTGAACCACGCCTACAACCAAACAAGGACAAGGGGTGGTACACTATTCCGCGACGAGATACTGTTCCATGCCATGGCCGGTGCAAATACAGGACACATGCAATAAAGATACAGGTGCCAGATACCATGTACAGAAAAAATTAAAAATTTACGTATTCCGGGAACGGGGAGTGACAATAATAAACTAATTATCAACAATGATTAGCAATTTAAAAGTATAATAAAAGAGAGAGATTCAAACACTCGATGTATCCTGGTATCCTCTCAAGGGGCACTCCAGTCCCGGAACTATCTCCGGCTTTAATCTACTATTTGAGTAAATAGTTACACACGAGTTTGGATCCGAAGAACTCGTCAACTTCAACACGAGTTTGGATCCGAAGAGCTCGTCAACTTCTTACACACGAGTTTCCTCCGAAGGCTCGTCAACTTCAATAAGAAAGAAAGAAGGCTTTTGATCTTCTACAATACTTTGAAGATTGAAGATTACAACTCTTGAATACTCTAGCACTTTTTGGTCGGATGACAAATTAAAGCTTTGGATAGAGAGTAATGGTGAGGCTCTTGGTTGTTGAGAAAATTTAAGGCTCAAGTGGATCACTTTAAAGAGAAGACAAAACCACTTTAAATAGAGCACCAAGAGAGTTAGTTAATGCTCCAAACGCACAGCTGGCAAAATTTCGTCGGTATGGGACGGTATTCCGTCGGTATACCGTTTCTGAACATTAACGGTAATAAATCTAGTCGTTGGAGCATTTAATGCTAAGATCTGTCCATTCAAAAATAAAAAATAAAGCAGACGAAATATCGGCGGTACAGATCGATATACCGTCGGAGTACCGATTATCTTCACAGAACTATTTCTGTGTAAGAAACCGGTATACCGTTGGTATACTACGGTATGCCGTCGGTATGTCGATTATCTTCACAGAACCTTTTCTGTGTAAGAAATGGTATACCGTTGGTATGCTACGGTATGTCGTCGGTATGCCGATTATCTTTACAGAACTTTTTTGCGTAAGAAATCGGTATACCATCGGTCTTCCGTTATAAGTATATCAAGTAATTTTTCGAAGGATATTTTATAAGGACTTTTGGTTTGTCATCTACCTTAAGCGTTTCATAGTATGTCCTAGGCCTTGTACATACTCTAGGACCTGAATCTTTTGAGATGAGGCTTTTGAGTATGCGGTGGCTTCTCTTCAGTCTTTGCTTTAAGTCATTCCATAAGTCTTCCATGTGGCTTTGATAAAAAGATCTTTTTGTAGCAGCCTTTGGGAAGCTTAACGGTATATCTGTTTGCTGAGAAGATAGAGAAACTAAAACACGAAGACGCAGTTAATGTTATCAAAATCAATGTGCCAACAATCTCTCCCATTTTGATAATTGACAAAAAGAATGTAGCATCGTATTTTTAGAGAGTCTCTCCCGTAGGTAGACTACTCCCCTTTAGCACGGTTTCTCCCCCTTTGTCACTTAATTAAAGATGGTATATATATATATATATATATATATATATATATATATATATATATATATATATATATATAAAATATATATAAATATAAAGGAGGATGCATGAGAGCAATAGGATAAACCAAGGCATGCATATATTGGATTGAAAGTTTGGGGAGTACACGCTTGGAATAGACTGCTATCGGGAGTAAACCAAGCAACACTAAAGATTAACAAAACAAACGTTGGTCCCCGCAGGACCACACAGAGCAACAAACTAAAGACAGCAAAAGAAAAAAATTGACAGCCATAGTCCTTGAAGGACCTCACAAGACAAAAGGACTCAAACACTGACATCACTTCTTATTATGACCACCATCATGAGAGACCAAGATTCACTGATCAGCCAGATCATCACCATCATATCACCCGGGGTCCCCTGGAGAGCCCCAAAAGGATCAATGCCATCAGAATATATGAAGCCATAGGCATTTGGATCAGAGAACCGCGATGCTTGAAAGTGGGGATGTTGAAGATCGAGATCAAGAAAGCATTGCGATCCTGAAGAGTACGCTGAATAAAGTAACACTGGTCATGAAAGCGACTTTGGATGAGATTTCTGAGGTCTCTGGTGTTAGTCCGCACTGTTCCTCTGCCGAGCCATGCGCATGTCAAAGTGATGCTGGGGAGAGGCATAAAGCGGCCGAACGGAGGAGGAGCAGATGGAGCATCACCAGCCGTCCGAGAACTGGATGGGCGGGTGGAGCGAGATGATTGGCCGGTAGCAGAGTAGCGCGAGACAGCCAAGTAGGAAGAGCACCATCTGTGTGGCACAAGTTGAGGTTCACACCTTTGGCTTCCAGGATAATAGTGATGAACATACCGAAGTTTAGGACACGTCGTCCCGCAGAGTGAATCGAGGAAAAGGCGTTCAACAGAGTTTTTGCAAAGGACCGGTTTTTCTTGGCGTACAGATAGTACATGCAAACAAGGACGTTGCATGTGATGGCATCGTAATTGCCAGACTTAGGAGTCAAGGAGTGGTAGATGATGCGATGCAGTTCATAATAAAAGGCTCCAGCTGCTTGGAGAGAGCTGGAATAGGAGGAGCGTCATGCCCTTTGCAAATAATGCCACAAAATTCATCAAACGACACGGGAGGTAGGATTAAGCCCAGCCAGAGCAAGAAGAGCGTCCCCTCGATTAGGTATATCGAGAATCTCAGCGAGATCATGGGCGATGAGGCGGATGTGGCGATCGTTGACTAGAGTTTCGATGGCGTTATTGGCCAAGTCTGGGACGAGATTGCAGTAAAAAGATGAACTGCAGCAGGGTAGACAGAAACTTGACGACTAAGAAGTTTGGAGAGTCCCGTAAACTGGAATAGCGATAAATTCCCTGAAAAGACATTCCAGTTGATCGGCTTTTCTTCTAACATGGGGTGGTATTCAAAGGATATAAACTAGGCGTCGGCAGCAACACTGGATTTAAAGATTTTGCGATCGTAGGCACCATTTGGAAGATGTACAGGGATAAAGGGATTTGAGGAAGAGGAAGAACGATGTCGTTTAGCGTAGGCCATGGAGAGGACAATGGTGTGTAGTAGGAGAGGATATAAAGGGATAAGTTGTAAATGGTGAAAGAGGAAGAGGAGAAGAGATAAATAGGTGAGGAGGAGGAAATGTTGGGAAAAGAAAGGGTTTTTAAAAATAGGGGAATGGGTAGAGGAAGAGGTGGAGAGGAATAAAAGTAGGGGTTTTGGAAAGAATGAGAAGAGGTTTAAATGAAAAGATGATGAAAGGAGTTGATTGGATGTATGAGGGAGAGATGGAAGTAACTAATAAGGATGTAAGAGGATAAGTGATGGGATAGAAAGAGTGTAAAAGGATGAAAAGAAATAAATGAAGGGGATATGAAAGGATGTAAAGAGTTGGAAAAGATTTGGTGGGACCCAAGGGCATTAAAAAGCTGCAGTGGTTTTATGAACCCCCGCAGTCGGCATGCCATCGGAATTTCGTATCTTTCCGTCAGTATGCCGATTAAGTTCACGAAACTGTGCTGTGAACGAAAGTCGGTATGCCGACAGTTTTCCGACGAATTCAGTCGATGTTTCGTAGGCAGAGATACTAAAATTCAAGATTTAGAATGCCCAATTCTTGGCGAAGAAAAAGAAAACGATCCTCAGGTAAGGGCTTGGTGAAGATGTCCGCAAGTTGATAAGTAAATCAATTAACTCAAGATGAACGTCTCCATTTTGCTGATGGTCATGAAGAAAGTGGTGTCTAATCTCAATGTGCTTCGTGCGGGAGTGACAAATCGAATTTTTCTGAGATTTATAGAACTAGTGTTGTCACACTTGATGGAGTGCTAGTATAAGTGATGCCATAGTCTATAAGTGTTTGTGTCATCCAAAGAATTTGTGCACAACAATACCTAGCCGCTATATATCAGCTTCAGTAGTGGAAAGAGCAACAGAATTTTGTTTTTTACTAAACCATGACACAAAAGATTTCCCAAGGAATTGACATGTGCCGCTAGTACTCTTTCGGTCAATGTTGCATCTGACAAAATCTGCTTTCGAGTAGCCAATAAGCTTAAAGGATGGAGATTTCGGATACCAAAGTCTCATGTTAATGGTGCCTTAGAGATACCAAAAAATGTGCTTAACGGCACATAAGTGGGATTCTTTGGGATTAGCTTGATATCATGCACAGAGACAAACACTAAACATAATCGAATGACTAGTAGTTAAATACAGTAAGCTACCTAGATCATACCTCGATACTTACAAATGTCGATCGAGATCCTATGTTCATCATTATTGAGTTTTGTTGTTGTGGCCATAGGAGTCCTCATTGATTTGGATGAGTCAAGTTCGAAGTGTTTGAGAAGATCTTTTGTATATTTGGCTTGATTGATGAACGTGCCTTTAGGACCTTGCTTGATTTGTAATCCAAGGAAGAAGGAAAGTTCGTCCATCATACTCATTTCAAATTCGTCCTACATTACTTTAGCAAATTCTACACATAGTGCATTGTTAGTAGAGCAAAAAATAATGCCATCAACATAAATTTGAACTAACAATAGAGTGTCATTAAGAGATTTAGTAAAAAGGGTAGCGTCAACTTTGCCCTTATAAAGTTGTGAGAAATGAGAAAGGAGCTAAGACGCTCATACCAAGCACGAGGAGCTTGTTTGAGGCCATAAAGGGCTTTGTGTAGTTTAAAGACATGATCAGAAAATTTAAAATCTTCAATACCGGGAGGTTGCTTGACCAAAATTTCTTCTTTAATAACACCATTTAAAAAGGCACTTTTGACATCCATTTGAAAAAGTTTGAAATCATTAAAGCAAGCAAAAGCATAAAGCATACGAATGGATTCAAGACGAGCAACTGGAGCATAGGTTTCATCATAGTCAATGCCTTCCTCCTGGTTATAGCCTTGAGCAACCAATCAGGCGTTGTTACGAGTGACAAACCATCTTCATTAAGTTTATTGCGAAACACCCACTTTGTCCCCATGATGGGATGGTTGTGGGATTTTGGAACAAGTTCCCAAACCTTGTTTTATTCAAATTGATTTAGTTCTTCTTGTATGACAATCATCCAAAATCATCATTGAAAGCATCATTAATATTTTTAGGCTCTATTTGGGAAATAAAAGCCACATTTGCACAATGATCCCGCATAACTGATCTAGTGCTAACCCGTGAGGAAGGGTCACCAATAATAAGCTCCTTCGGATGATGATGAACAAATCTCCATTCTTTATGAAGATCCCCTTGAGAAGGCTCTATTGGTGGAGATTCTTCGGGTGGAGTAGTCTCAACTTCATTTCTAGATGAAGAAGTACTAGTATTTCCAAGAGAATTTTCCAATCCAAAAGATATGTCATCAACATCATTGGAGGAAGAGGATGTAGAAGAGTTAAGTTCATCGAAAGAGATATTTATTGACTCTTCAACAACAAGACTTCTTTTATTGAAAATGCGAAAACCTTTACTGTGCATAGAATACCCATGAAAGATGCCTTCATAGGCTTTTTCTTCAAATTTGCCTAGGTTATCCTTGGTGTTCAAAATGAAACATTTGCATCCAAAAAATTTAAAATATTCAATAGAAGAAATTTTGTTAGACCAAAGCTCATAAGGAGTTTTCCTAGAAATAGGTCGAATTAAGGCCCTATTTATAATATAACATGTCGTGTTAACGGCTTCCGTCCAAAAGTATTGGGGAAGCTTGTATTGGTTCAACATGACCCTTGCCATATCGCCAAGGGTTCTATTCTTTCTTTCTACAACTCTGTTTTGTTGTGGAGTTCTAGAACAAGCAAAATCATGTCCTAAACCATGCTTTTCACAAAATCTTTTAAAATCGGCATTATCAAATTCTTTCTGTCATGACCCGCACCCTGTTTAGGGGCACGAGCACGTGGGTACGTCTAGCCTACGCTACAGAGTCGGCGGTAGAATGCTGTACAGGTCATCTAAAACATATAATATCTAAGACACAATAATATAACCTGTCATCTCCGTACGGAGGAATATAATCACAACTCAATCACATAATTTTAAGAAAGATAAGCACGGAATGATAATGATGGAAATAGATAGACTGAAATAAATGTAGAGTCACAAACACCAGTTCAAAATTTAAAGACATAAACCATCCCAAATAAGTTCTACAGATCCAAAGTATCAAGTTGGAATACAAATCCAGACAAAAGCTAACTAATCTAAGTCACTATAGGCGGTACGTCCTCTACGAGCACCGGATCTATAGGCATGTGCTCGTCATAGACTCCATTTATGCCAAACCAGTAGAAGGTCGGGCAATCTGCATCTAAGTCCTCTGAAAAACAACGGGGGTTATCTTGTCAGGATATGAGCAAGTATAAACGCCAACAACAGTTTCATGTGAATTGACAAATACTATAAGAGACAATTATAATGAAATACAAGATGAAATGTCAAGATTGGAAATAAAATAGAACATGTGAAACTGGATATCAGGTCAGGGTGTGAAATACTAGAATGTAAAGTAGTACATGAAATCTGATGTATAAGTAATATAAACAGTGCCTTGAGCTATTAGAGCGTTATGTGATCGGCTTGGGTCAAGATCAGGCTGTTCTATTTGGCCCGGCTATCACAAGAAGGATATATATATAGGGTCTAGCCCCAACATGGAAAGCGAGCACAAGGAGTAACGGATCTCGCTACACCCTACTACGGTGAGGGTGGAGCAAGCACAAGAAAGTTACATGATGGATATTGATCACATAACCCCTAATAACTCCCTATTCCCGAATAGTATATGGATCCAGACATAAACATCATGACACAGGATTCTTTAAGTGGGTAGCAAATCCCCTTAGGAATCGACGTCTATACAAGTACAGGAAACAAGATCAAACAATGTACCAGTATACCAAGTAACCCAGGAATAACATCTCATGACAGGATCCGACGTATACTAGTCCGTGTACCATCGTATCGAAAATTAAGTAAAATGCTACAATTGAATCAGATATAGTAGATATCAAGATAATAAAAACTATCAGAGAATACTCGTCTGTCCTAAGCTAAGAAAATCGATACTACCAACCACTCAAATAAGCCACGAAAGGTCAACTCGCACAACAGTCTCCGAATGCTGAAACATACCTTACAAACATTCTAAGAATAGTCAAATTAGCTAGGATAGCCTACACATAAGTCCAATTATGGACACAGGGGCAAAACGATAATTTTGGGCCAAAATGATGTCCACCGTTGGACCCGTTTGTACTGAAAAACATGTCAGTAAATATAGTCTCTAAAGTCATCAAACTATATGTCTACAGGTCCAGTTTGACGTCGCAAACCCAACCGTATGTCCAAAGTTAGATTTTGGTGGACCGTGCACAAATTCGTCTGTTGGATCGTGTTGCAGGCCCGCCAAAATAGCGTTCCGGTCGACCTTCTCAGAATCGAACCAAACTTGGCATACAGGACCAAAAATGATACGGTCCTGTTGACGTAAGTTTCGTCTCGAGATGACGAACGTGCACAAAGTAATTGACTAATTTGCAAATAGTCGATACGGGGTATCTCGACGGATACGTATCAAATTTGTCGTACACACGCAACCAATTTGAATTCCGTCAAAGTCCACCCGTCCAAGAAGTCGATATGCACCTTTCGATGCTTTCGGTTGGTGACCACGTCATCCGGTTTGTCGGGATGCACGCCGTATCGGGACAATTTTTCTAAAAAATTAGTTTTGACAATCATTTTTTTAATTTTCACAAACAAATAACTTTCTGTATAATGCATGAAAATTAAATCTACAAGATGACTTACACAGCCCTATATGTTGTCTATAAATCTCTTCAGATTGATTTTTAAAACTCGTAATATGCTGGTCGCAAACCGACCGTAAACATGGGGTGTTGGGGTGGTTTCTACTGTCCATTAATCGAGTTTTTTTTTCTCGATTTTGGAAGTCATTTTTTGTCCCACACAAGGCAAAATTATAAAAATTATTTGAAGGAATATGAAGGCGTATATGTTATCTATGTACCAGAGAAGATGGATCGAAGAACAATCAACTGTACGCGAAGAATTTTGCTGCGAAGTCGGCCACACAGAAGCCGACTGTTGCTGCTGTTGTGCACTCGGGTTGTGCTGCTAGCTGCGGTTCATCGTACGTTTTTGGCGATGTGTGGCCACAGTTGGTCGATGGCGAGGTCGGGGGTCTGTGCTGGGTTAGGGGGCGGCATAGGGTTAGGTTTCTCTCCCTCTCTCTATCGATCAAATATAAGGGGGAAAAGGTTCGACTGTTGGATGTTATAAGGGGGAAGGGTTCGGCTCGGTTTAGTCTTGGAAGAGCCCAGTTGGGCTCAGGTTTAGGGAGGAAGCATCTGGGTTGCTGCTGGTTTGTGTGTGTACACGTGGGTTTGTGTGTGTGCTTATTTGTTTTATCTTATGTTATATATAACTATATAACTATATAACTATATATATATATATTTATATTATAACTATATAACTACACACACAACACACACACACACACATATGTACATACATCCTTATACATATATATACACTTATACATACATCCATGTATATATACACACATCCATATTTATTTAATTTATAAACTAAAACCATCAACCACTGTCCCCTTTATATATATTTTTTAAAACTATGTTTCATTTCCTTTATATATATATATATATATATATTTATATATCTATATATATATATAATATAAATATAAATATATATATATATATACAATATAATATATATATATATATATATATATATAAACTCCATAGAATAATAAAATCCTAATAATTTGTACAAAAATTGAATTTATTTATAAATAAAAACTAAATATTTTATATTCTATATTATTAAATATTTAAAGTTATTAAATAAAACTCAATTGTACTTATATCTATTTTATCTTTTTTTTTAAAAAACTTATTTAACTACCAAGGTAGATACACTAACATTATCTACACAATAAACAAGTTAAATAAATATTTAAGAAATAAAATAATGTAAATGACCAAAATAGCCTTATCTAGGATAGTGGGGGTGATACTCCCCCATGATCACTTCGAATTTTGTTGATCATAATGTCTTTTTTATTTTGAATACGTTTACAAAAAGCAACAGATTCACGAAAGGTATCACTTTTATTAGCAAGAAAAATCACCCAAGTGAATCTCGAAAAATCATCAACTAAAACAAAAGCATAAAGTTTACCACCAAGACTAGCCACTTTGCTGGGACCGAAGAGGTCTATAGAATAAGTTGAAGTGGTCTAGTATACTACACCATAATAGGCGATTACCCACGGTTATTACCGTGACAATTATTTTTCGTCACGGTAATAACCGTTACTAGTGGGGCGTGGTTAATATTTAGTCACGGTAATAACCGTTACAAATATTTGTTTTGGTCACGGTTATAACCGTGACAAACAGTTGTTTTGGTAACGGTTATAACCGTGATAGAAGTCCATTTATGTGACGTTTGTAACCGTGACCAATATTCCATTTGTCACAGTTATTAATGTTACAGTTAGTTGTTTTGTCACAGTTTTTACTGTGACTATATTATTTTTTTAGAAAAAAAAATATTTTTGACACGAAAAATATATTCAACCGGCTATACAAGTAATATAACCGCACTACAACTAACATTATAAGTTCAATACAAACTCAACATATCAACAGTAAGAAATCAAAAGTCCGAGCTCTCTAGCCTAGTGGTATTAGAGCGGACATCCGGAGGGGCCGGCAAGGTTCGAGCCCCCCAATTGTGTGTGTGCGTGATTTCAAAAAAAAAAAAAAAAAAAAAAAAAACATAAGAAATCAAAACCAAGAGGGACTTTAACAAATTCTGACAAATTATCTAAAAATAAGATAAGAAAGGATACCTTTGGAATAGAGAAATGTATGAGAAGTTTCTAACACAAACTTAAATTACAGGAGCTCAAATAAAGAGCTTTAATGATACATTAATACAGATCATGAGCATGTCAGAGTCTACTTGAATTCAAAATACCATAAAAGATTCATGGCATTTGCCAACTAGAGTTTAAGGTGTCAAGTAATGATGGGGAAGAATAGGGAAACCAAGCATAACCCTGTAACCTACATCAGAGGAAACAACATGCACTTAGTTTCTGACATCATTTCTTGCACATCAGATGGATAGAAAAGAACTAGTCTGATCTACTGCTAGAATAGTCTTTCTTCTTTCATATATCACAGACCACAGCTAAGCTTTTGTCCCTGTAGTTGTCTTCTCATTCTGCCCCTTGAACAATTCCTTCTCATACCCTGAAATACAAGTAGCTTTGTCAGCCGCAAGATAAAGAAAAATAGTTGCAAGAGATCTGCTTGTAACCGAATTTACCAACAAGTCGAGTTGGCTGTGTCATGTTCATCACAGGCCCATAATACAAGACAAGAAAAGCATAAAAAGTATATAATATGGCACTAGCTATTATTACTATATTCAGTACCAATGATACTGCGATTCAGAGACAAAACTGGGAATTATACCTCTTGAAAAGGCTTGCAAAAATGGCTGAATTCTAAAATCTAGAAAAGTTTCTGGTATACTACTCGGTAAAATGTAGTTATTGTCATTACACTATCTTCCAACAGTTTTCTGCACCATGGTGCACCGGAGCACCCATGTCAGCGCATTCATGTGACTTGCACATGTCATATAGTTTGTAAGTTGGAAATAAATACAGGTTGAGGCACTCAAATAAGATGCAAACAAGGATCAGATTTTTTTTCTTTATTGATAATATGTAGTCACTGCCACAAAACATATTAACATACAACAGACGTAAAGTCCGTCTAATAAAACTTTGAAAGGGTTTTCAAGTCTTGTTTGCATAAACTGGAAATGTCTATTTGAATAAGAAATAGGAAAGTTACATGAAATCCGAAACTGTGCAACTGGAAAATGATGGAGCCTCAAATTTTGCGTAGAGGATTGTTATGAAAGAATTATGGTTTTCTTTTTTCTTTTTCTTTTTTCCTTTAAGTTGGAGACACTCCAAACATATACTCTAAATTATTGAAAATTGTGTAAATTATTACTTTTGGAGTTTCTTCTTGATAATGGCACAAAATGGTACACTTTAAACATATACTCCAAATTAACCTCCATGATACGGACGTGTCCCAACGTATCTTGACATATCTGAAATGGAATAAGTAAGCTAAAAAGGTGTTAAAAATACCTATCATGATCATATCCCACCATATCGATCACGTATTGTGTATCTGATACGCCATGATACGGATTCGTGGCTCCCTTGCATATCCGTGCTTCCTAGCTAGGAAGTACATGTATCTGAAATTAGGTGATGTGCTTGTGTCCGCACACAGGCATGGACACTTTAAGATACATTGTCATTGTGGCATATCGAAATTGTTTGTGTTGTTGTATGGTATTTGTGTCTATGCTGCACATAATATCTTTAGCACAGAGTTGCATAAGAGACGAACTGGAAATCTCTATTTGTGTTGTTGTATGGTATTCAAGCTTGAGACTAGATGTAAACCCCTGCCCAGATTTTTTTTTTAGAATTAATATTATTATTAACTCTGGACTCAATATAATGGATTGGAATTTTAGTAGATATTTAAATCTAGTATAATTTATATTTAAGGGATTTTGTGTATATATATACAATGTACATGAATAAGTTAAAGACATATTATGTATGTATTAGCCAATTCTAAGTAATCGAACCCATGACAGGTCACGGTTCACTCCCCATATGGTGGGTTCATGCCACAACTCAGAAGGAGGGGGGGTTAATTGCTAACTTCTCATTCAAATCTCCAACAGCAAATTAGATAAGAACTTAATTCGAAAATCTAGTGTATTGGCCAACCCTCCCCTGTGTTCAAATCCGATTTCATTCCAAACAGAATTTTCTTAATCTCTACTGAGATCGGTTTATATCTCCACGGTGGATTGTATAAGGAGAGTTGCAACCGACCCTCTCTCTCAAATTCAAATTTCTGTTGACAGTTGATCACCCCAAATCAGATTGATTTTTATACTGATTCTTCCCTATCTTTAATCCTTAGTATAATCTAAGCACTACATGTTATATATGTAGAGAAAGGTAGTCGACCTTTCCCTACGAACCCTAAATTCTCATCTCCTTCCCACCGCAAGAGTAGTCGAACGAGAAGCCGGGCATCAGCCGAACACCATCCCAACTCAAAGAGGTAAATTCCTATTCTCTGAACTCTGTTAATTCCTGTCAGTAATAGGAAAAAATTAGTAATGTTTGTTTAAATGCCTAAAGGAGGATATGGGATGTAATTCATGGTGTCGGCCATGGGACGCGCCAGGATACTGCTACGAGTATCAGATAAGTAAGTAGAAAGGGGGGTCCGCATGGACCTGGGTACATTCGAATAGTGGAATCTTGTAGCAGTAGTAAAGACCACTACAACCTGTATCAAATCACCTGAACAAAGGAGTATTTGAGAAGACAATAGCGAAACTTAGAGGAATGCATTCCTTCCATTCTCCACTAGGAGAATTACCAATAATAAGAGCATTCTAAGAGGTTCCCTTTGATAGCTCTTGATCAAAACCTTCCATGGCTAGCATATCCGGATAACACAACTGCCCATGAGACTGAACCCTTATGCATCAGTTCAAATTTTGATGAGCTTCCATATCACCAACCTGGTAGAAGCCTAGGTGTACCTAGAAGAAAACTCTGAACATCTTAGATTACAGATATCTGCGTATCAGATGTGCTAGTATTAGTACAGTCCCAACTAAACTAATGACACATACCTGTTACATAAGAATCCCTGCGTAACTGGTAGGGCGTGGGGGGAGACCCAGGGCTATGCATATGAATACTCCTACCGGGTAGGTACTACAGTATTAACCTATCTGATGGGCAGTACTAGGAAGAAGTATGTCAAGGAAATCGAAGTGAACGCACAGGCAGGTGCAATATAAATTCCTATTGGCCTTAATGTGCGAGTAGGGACACTCATACAGTAATAGATGCCTTTGCCTACGGCTGCATATACGTGCCTTAAGAGTAACTGTACCTATACTTTTGCCCTGCAAACTAGGTAACAGAACACCCAACCTAGTATCGAAGGGAAATGGGATCAAATGAATTTAACCTATGAGTGTATATAGGGTGCAGCTATTAGGATGAACAGGGACTTCAAGTGTAATGATCAATGCACCTTGATGTATCTATTGCCAAATTAATGTATCAGCCCATAGATCATAGTAATGGTCCATACTCTATAATAGAAGTTAGCAAGTATAAGAGAGAAAGAAGCTATGAGATAGTAATATAGGTGGTCGAGATATATGGCAGTTAGCCAAACCAGGTACCAAGTGATTTTAGAGATGAAAGGAAACCCTCGAGAGTCAATAACACTGATATGTGTTCACGTATCAGTTGACGCCCCCATAATCGGTAGAACAACAGAATATGTTGCCAAGAAACAGAGTGTGTGTGTAAGGGTTCCTGCACGTTGGGAACTTCCTAGAAAATAGAGAAAGGAACATGTCCTATTCTGGTGGAGAACCACATGTGATTGACATTGGGACATGACACTCAGTGATCTTAAGGCTAAGATATCTAGTATGTTAAGTGCAGAAATAGAAACCTCTTGATCAAATACTTCCTTCCAAATAACAAGCGAACTCCATTAACGGTGCCAGCAATGCTGAGTTTGTTTTCCAGGATTCACATCTCAGCGATGACTCTAGGAAGAAAAGTTTTCATCAAATAAGTAATATACTTGTGGTTTGAAATCGAAATCTAACTGCAGCACTTAAAGGTTATATCTGCATTTGCTTCTTAATCTTTTATTTTCATCCCTGTTACTGATTATAGTGTGAATTCCAACGGATGTTCTGTTGTCGATTGAGATGAACAAACCATGCTTTATGGAAGTGGCAAGTTGTTGGTTCAGTATTACCATATGGTGCTTCTTTGATGAGACAGGTACTGTATTAAATGTTTTTAGATCAAATTCGTGTAGGATGGATACAAAGCATGAGGGTACTGGTGGTTACAGATTTATAGTATCAGGAATAATGTGCTACGCTGGGTTTAGTTGTACATAAATTCCGTATCCTATCAACCCAAGCAGGAGTTCAGAGCATTGAAGGAGTGTTGCTAGGGAAGAGTGCAACCAGTTGGCACTATAGGAAATCGAGCGCTGGGGTATCAGAACAGAGGGTATCCATGAATGCCTGGACGGGTTGAAATATCAGAATACCCATCCATAACAACTGACACCTTGATATCCTAGAGAAGGGAACTATAAGAATTGGACTGATATATAGTGAGTTAGTGTACAGAACATAAAATTTCTATGATCAGATTATCTTTGGTAACTCCTAATCTAAGTATCAGGCAATAGAAAGTCCAAGTATCTCTGCCACTCAAATTGACAGTATACCTTAGGAGCAGACCTTTTAGATTTTACCCATAGTTGTATTAGAAGGATACTTGGTACAGATTTGAAGGTATACCAAATCAGATGTTGGCCCGACCACGATAAGGACAGATACTGTTAGTTAATAAACTATGTTTGGATCAAATTTGTGTGAAATAGGATTAGACTCAAGAGTGTGGCATGTGGACCGACTATGTTTGCCATTAGAACAGGGGATGTGCAATTCCTGTTGAGTTTGCTTAGATAAGGGAGATAAGGATGTGCAATCCTAATAGTTTCAGTCCAGCTTGGGTATACCTATAATAATATGTTTCACTTTGATACACATTAGCTATTATAAAAGTATATGTGATGGGTATATGAGCTAAGGATGGAGTATATCAGTATCAACATTTGCGGGAGTGGTTTATGAGAACCATGGACTAGTTATAATAATGTATGTGTCATTTTTGTCTCTTAAATTTGGTTGGACTAGTGGAATTGGGAATACCTGCAACTACACATCACTATAAAATCGTGTGCGGGTCGTGACACTGCGGTGTAGGCTGGACTTGGACACATTTCGTATCCGAAAAGCGGGTGCGGGTCGTGACACTAGACATCACTATAAAATTCTTATTCAGTAAGAAGAACTGAAGCAATAAAAAGAACAACGATCATCAACAATATTGTCATTGTGACCATCATCAAGAAAATATTTTTTTATATTAGTCCAAACTTGACATGCCTGTCTAGATGAACTGTTAGCTCAAGTATAACAGGACAGCTTGAACAAGTCAGAGAAGCAGTTTTTATGTACGCTTCAAAACACATCACATCCATGTCTATAGGAAACCAGAATAGCTTACAAAATATATGAAATGGCATTTCGAAAGTTCCATAGTCAAAGTACCTGGCAAGCACTAAAACTTCAGCTACTACAGCATGTAGTCGAGAGTTGGTATAAGCAGTACCCGATTTAAGAAGGTTGAGTTTCCACATAAATGTGTCCTTTGGTAAAATATCAGTTAAATCCTGTCAAATTGCATACATCACATTAAAAAAAAAAAGGAAAATGTTAAGCCCTAATAAAGCAGCAGTTTTATCAGATATTTTTATGTGCATCTCTACAGCTCAAATCCGTAAATACAGTAAACATGGATATGGTAATGCCTAATCAATTTTTTTTTGTAAGACTTGGATGATGTATCCATTTATCGCAAATGAATTCCTCTTTAACTTTTATACTCTATTCAGAAAGAAAGCTGTTGGAAGTTGGAAGATGAAGAGAACTTGTAAATTTATATAGAGAAATTTACAAGGAAGAAATTTATGTACTGATTCATATTTATACTTGAGACTGTAATCTTATTTAACTTTCAAAAAAACATAAGCTTAACCCTTCCCTCCCCCCTTTCTCTCCATATGTGAGTTTGCCACCACGAAAGCTCGTCAGCATGGTTGTAGCAGCTCAAGCTTTCATGTGAAAGTTAGTCGGCACAATAATCTCGCGTTCAGAGCTGCAAACTTGCTCAGTTTGAGGCTTTGGGCTAATTGCTTCAGAACTTAAGTTATTATTGGTTGTTAAAAGAAGTTAGTTTTATGTTGGAGGTGTCAGATTCAAAACTAAGACCTCTCAATCATTAAAAAAAGATCTCTCTCTCTATCTCTCTCTCTCTCTCTCTCTTAAGCCCACTATATACTGTATTATGAGCCTCTACTGACTAATCCTTTATCTGCCCCTGTATGCAAGAGTACACCTTGATGCAAATGTTTAATAGTAAAACGCCATTTTCCCATTTTTGAAGATTTACTAGTACAGGCTTTAGCTTTCTAGGATGTAGAAACCTTTCGTTACTTGACATGATAGAACAACAGTGCCTTTATCCCAGTTGCTTGACATGATCTAAACTTTTATAATATAGAAAAGGATACCTCTTACTTCTTTTTTCCTTCAATTTTTTTAGAAATCGAATTAGTTGATGTCCGACCTAGAATGCAACCTAAACCAAATCTAAACGATATATATATATATATATATACATATATATATATATTTTTTATTTTTTATTTATATATATATATATATATATATATATATATATATATATATATATATATATTCTTTCTCAAAACATAATAAAACTTTGAATTCTTACAATTAAATATTTTAGCTTTTGTAACTAATTTGTTTTATTTATTTGTTCATTTCAGTCAAACAAATTAAATATCGGTTTTAGAAAGGAACATCTGATGGCAAAGTATCCTCCTCGAACCACAAGCATCTTACAAAAAAAGATTATTTAGTTTTAATGTCTCACATATATATATATGAATGTTAGGGTTTAGGTCTCTATAATGACCGATGTTAGAATTTTGGTCTCAAAATTACTGTTTATTATTCTACGTGAACAAAAATTCCGAGACTCAAACTCTAATATCGCTCAATTTCAAAGCCAAACTCTAATATTCATGTGAGATCCTAAAACCATGGTTTAAAGTATCGGCCGATACCAATACGGTTTGGCATGTCCCGATCCGATACCGACCGATACCCGATACTGACCGATACCGACATTGGGGGTCTCTTTTCTGATCAATTTGGCAAAGAAAAGTAAACAAAAAAACAAATCAACAAGGGTTTAAAGCATAATAAGGTTGTAAAAGCATGTAAAAGAAGAAAATCAATCTATTGCATGTAAACCAATCGGTAAGGGCGACTACTATTTCATTTAATTTCAAAACTACTAAGAAATAACACTGAAAATACTTAAAATTATGCCTAAATGTATAAAATATATGTTTCTAAATGTAAAAAATCTATTAATAATTATTTATTTTTCGATACCAAAAAATCCGATACTCTGATCCGAAACCGCCGATACTACCGATATCGCCGATACCAATACTCATAGGAATAGTCCAATACCGATTTGTTGCCTAAAACTAAATATCCTGCTATAAAAACTATATTCTTGAAACAACAAAACATATAGACACCATGAAATACGAAGGGATTTAATCCTCTTATTCCTTTTGGGATGAGTTGATGATGATGGACGATCACGACACAAATTTTATTAATTTTATGTAGGTGTGGTCGATTGCGAATATGAAATTTCAAGGTTTCTATAGCTCTTGTAGTTATCCATGATATTTTACTTCTCTATTCTATGAAAGACCGTACAAAGTTACTGTAGTTGTACATTCTCAGACTAACTATTGATTTATTTCTATCAAAACTTCTTTCAAAGGATGTTGATACACCATGTTGATTGCAAATTGTGATCACTAGAAAAGGATACCTCTTACTGACCAAATCCTGCTTACTATCAAGGAATTAAGTATTTAAACTTAACACACTCATATAATGTCAGGGAATTATAGCCCGTATGTAGCATGTAAAAACATAATCCAGCATCAAATCTTTATAGAGGTCAGGTTGCTAGAACACTTACCTGCCACATAAGAAGTAGTTGCATCTTGAAATCTCAAAACCATCTAAATAAATATCTATAAACAATTATAATGGAATAAAATAAAGAGTTCACCTTTCTATAGTCCTTCCAGTGAAAATGACAGGAAAGTATTTTGAGTACTTGCCAACACCAAATCGTTCACCTATATCCTGTATTTTCTGCGAATCAAGAAGGATCAGAGCCTTCCATAGTTGACAGTAGTTCAATATGAACCCCTCATCCAACTCCCTGTAGATTCCATGATCTAAAAGAACTGTATTTTTTAAAAGAGGAAAAACATATATATATATTCAGAAATATGTGCATTAAGAAGGATCCCGCTAATACAGGTATGGAGAGAAGAAGAGGACGTACCCCTAAAGTATTGGGAGGCTGTTTCCATGACTTGTGAGAGAGAATGGGAGAAAAAGAAAATTCTCAAACCCTAATCATATCAAAATCAAATCCTAATCGAACCCTAATCAAATTGAAATCAAACCCTAATCAAATCAAGTTTTTGAGAGAGAAGAAGAGGATGTACTCTTCACCGGTGATGCAGAGGGCATGACGTACTCTTTCATCGGTGATGGAGAGGACAGCAGGTTCGATTTGGGTTTCTCTTGAAAGGGAGGTGTTTTCTCTAGAGAGGGAGGAACTCCATAGAGAGAGAGAGAGAGAGAGACAACAGAGAAGGGGGGAGTTTTCTTAGTAAATTGGAGAGGGAGAGGGAACAATGAAATATGTTGCGGGAAAATTTTTTAGGGAAATTTTCATCTGTATCTTTTGTCACGGTTTTTAGTATGACAATTAATAGAAAAATAATTAAAATAGAGAATTAGCTTTTTCCTAACGGATGCTTATTTACAGTCACAGTTATAAGCGTTACTTTTCTGCAACGGTAATAACCGTTACAAATGAGAAAACAAATGTGTTACAAATTACATGTTTTGGTGTAGTTACTTACCGAGTTGATTGATTTGAAGGAAGATTTTGTCAACTTACTTTTCTCACATTCTCCACATACCATGTCTTTCTTGAACGGAATGCTTGGGAGTCCTCTAACTAGATTCTTAGAGGCAAGTCGGAAGATGGTGTCCATGTTGGCGTGTCCGAGTCTGATATGCCAAAGCCAACTTTCATCATTCTTTGCAACTAGACACCTGTCATTGTTAGTACTTTCAACAAGATAAAGAACATAGATATTATTTTCTCTAATACCGTCGTATACGGTAGATCCACTAGTGCTATCGGTGATTAAGCACTTGTGTTTAACAAAGTTAATATTATAGCCATTATCCGTGAGATGGCTAATGCTAATAAGGTTGTGCTTTAGATTAGTAACAAGATAAACATTTTTAATGCACGGATAAGGAGGAGAGCCGATATTACCATTTTCTATGATGTACCCCTTTAGATTGTTGCCGAAGGATACGTATCCTTCTTTCTTCATCGATAGTGTTGCATATAGAGAAGCATCACCGGTCATGTGCCGTGAGCATCCACTATCGAGAATCCATTTGCTTCTAGCATACGAAGGAGGGTTCACCTACAACACAAGTTGAAGATGAAGACTTTGGTACCCAAGAATATTTGGAGTGTTAGTTTTAGGAACCCATTTAAACATTTTTATGTCAACATGTTTTCTCATATGACAATAATAAGAAGTGTGTCCAAGGAGACCACAATAGTGGCATATCTTAGGTAGCATAGGTCTAGAAGGGAGTAAGTGAGTGTTATGTAGAATTCTAGCATGATGAGTTTTGACATGATTATTTTTGTGATGATAGAAGAAAGCATGATGAGAAGCATTGTTCTTTATAGAGGGTCCTTTTTGTGTAAGCATATGATTAGGAAAGGACCTATGTGAAGTGTTCTTGTGAGTGATATGCCTTTGTACTTTAGTGTGAACTATATATTTATCTACTAGTATCTTGCCATTTGTAAGAAGGTCATTGTATTTAATAGAGGTGGCATAATCTCTTTGATTTGCAGCAAGAGTCTTGTGCATGGCAAATTCATATCTTTCTTTGAGGGATTGAATCTCGATGTCCTTTTTCTTGATGACGTCTTGTGATTCTTAGAGTTTTAGTCGTAAAGACTCTATTTCATCCATGTCAAAAATATGAGATTTTCCTTTTATATCAAAGATGACATTGGAAAGTCGTTCTATTTCTTGTTTGTGAGCATCAATCTCTTTGAGAGACATTTTATATTTATTTCTAATGATCTTATGTTCATCGTGTAATTCAAGAATGACATTTTCTAAATCATTATAAGAAAGAGTATTCATGGAGAAATCATCAAGTACCTCAGTTGCCATGAGACAAATATTTGCGTTGTGCCTACATTCTTTGTCGTTGTCTGAGTCGCTAGCATCAATCTCACTCCAGATACTAATATTGGCATATTTTCTAGAAGATGAGCTCCCTTTGTTGGACTTCTCATAATTGTTTAATTCTTTTCTTGCCATGGGATAATCTCTTTTGATGTGTCCGGTTCTTCTGCAGTTGTAGCATGAGGGCTCTTCATCGTTGTCCCGTCTTGCACGGTTAGCTTTGTTGAATTTGAGGAACTTTCAGAAGTATTTGGCGGTGAGAGCTATTTCTTCATCATCTGATTCATTATCATCGGAGCTATCTTTTGAAAAGGACTTCGTAGTCTTGAGAGAGAGAGAATTTTCCTTTTCCTTCGTCTTCTCATTCTCCTTTTTTGAGCGGAAGATTCTTCTTGGTTCCTCATGTCCAGATCGTGGGTCATAAGCTTTTCCATGAGGGTTTCAAGGTTCATAGTTGTCAAATTGTTTCCTTCAATGATGGCAGTAGCTTTAGGATTCTACCCTTTGGTTAATCCCCGAAGGATTTTTCTAATCTTTTCATGAGGGATATTCCTTGCCAAGAGAAGAGAGAGTTAACGATATCACATAAATGAGTAAACATAATAGTAATAAATTCACCTTGTTTCATTTTAAAGGATTCATATTCTTGGGTGAGTCTACTAATCTTGGATTCCTTCACTTGTTAAGTTACCTCGTGAGTAACTTCCAAGAGTCTCCAGATTTTATTGGAGGTCTTATAGATAGATATCCTATTGACTTCATTGCTATCGAGGGCATAGTAGAGAGCGTTCCATAGCCTTAGCGTCTCGACTAGCAATCTTCTTATCATTCTCGGTAAGTCTATCTTTAAGGGTTTCTGAGACAACTTCCTCAATAACCATGGAAGATATAGGAATGTCGTTAACGACACAATCCCATAGATCGTAGTCTAGGGATTTTAAATAAATGCCCATCCTAATCTGCTAATAGTTATAGTTAGTTCCATCAAATAGAGGAGGTTTATTTGTGAATTGTCCCTCATTGTGGAATGAGTTGGTACTAAGGTTAATGGCCATGGATCTCTCTAAGGATGTAAATCCAAATCAAAAGACAAGGCTCTGATACCAATTGTAGAACCCTAGGGGGTGAATAGGGTAATAAACTAATTACCAACAATGATTAGCAATTTAAAAGTATAATAAAAGATAGAGAGATTCAAACACTCAATATATCCTGGTATCCTCCCAAGGGGCACTCCAGTCCCGGAACTCTCTCCGGCTTTAATCTACTATTTGAGTAAATAGTTACACACGAGTTTGGATCCGAAGAACTCGTCAACTTCAACACGAGTTTGGATCGAAGAGCTCGTCAACTTCTTACACACGAGTTTTCCTCCGAAGACTCGTCAACTTCAATAAGAAAGAAAGAAGGCTTTTGATCTTCTACAACACTTTGAAGATCGAAGATTACAACTCTTGAATACTCTAGCACTTTTTGGTTGGATGACAAATTAAAGCTTTGGATAGAAAGTAATGGTGAGGCTCTTGTTTGTTGAGAAAATTTAAGGCTTAAGTGGATCACTTTAAAGAGAAGACACAACCACTTTAAATAGAGCACCAAGAGAGTTAGTCATTTAATGCTCCAAACGCACAGCTGACGGAATTCTGTCGGTATGGGATGGCATTCCGCCGGTATACCATTTTTGAACAGTAACGATAATAAATCTAGCCGTTGGAGCATTTAATGCTAAGATTCGTCTATTCAAAAATAAAAAATAAAGCAGATGGAATACCGGCTCTACAGATCGGTACACCGTCGGAGTACCGATTATCTTCATAGAACTGTTTATGTGTAAGAAATCGGTATACCGTCGGTATACTGCGGTATGCCGATTATCTTCACAGAACTGTTTCTGTGTAAGAAACCGGTATACCGTCGGTATACTACGGTATGCCAATTATCTTCACAGAACCTTTTCTGTGTAATAAATTGATATACCGTCGGTATGCTACGGTATGTCGTCGGTATGCCGATTATCTTTACAGAACTTTTTCTATGTAAGAAATTGGTATACCGTCGGCAGCTAGCGGCATACCTCGGTCTTCCGTTGTTATTATATCAAGTGATTTTTCGAAGGATATTTTATAGGGACTTTTGGTCTATCATCCACCTTAAGTGTTTCATAGTATGTCCTAGACCTTGTACAGACTCTAGGACCTTGAATCTTTTAAGAGCAGGCTTTTGAGTATGCAGTGGCTTCTCTTCAGTCTTTGCTTTAAGTCATTCCATAAGTCTTTCGTGTAGCTTTGATAAAAAGATCTTTTTGTAGCAGCCTTTAGGAAGCTTGGTGGTATATCTGTTTGCTGAGAAGATAGAGAAAACTAAAATACGAAGATGCAGTTAATGTTACCAAAATCATTGTGCCAATAGATGGTTTTCAAAAAGTTGTCACTTGGTCCTTTGACCCCACGACTTGGGTAAAGAAGAGACGAATTGGCAAAGTATATCACATTCATTACTAGCGCATAGACTATCGACTTGTAGTCATAGTCTAGTGTCACTCCTCGTTCCCAGAATGCATATTTTAATACGTATACTGCTTGAATATATTTATTTAATATTTAGCATACATTTGTTTTGTATTTAATTCCTTTAATTTTACACTAATTATTTTTTCTGTATTTTATTTTCTGCTTTTGTTTTGTCTTGGGGTCGACTTGGGTTGGTTTGTTTTGGTTTATGATGGTTCATCATGAACCCAACCTACCTACCTACCTACCTACCATCATCTCCATTTAAAGCCTAACCCTTTCTCTCTCTTCTTTACTTCTTATTCTCATATACTCTTCTTCTTCCTCATAACTCTCTCCACCTACCAAGAGCTTAGGCAAGTGCATCTTGCTTCCACATGAGAACCCATTTTTATGGTTCATTTATCTTTCTCTCATGATTCTAAGATAGTTTAGAACATGGCATTTTTGCATTTGAAAGTTTTATTTTTGTATATCTAGAAATTGGCCATTTTTGGATTTTAGTGTTTTTGATCTATCAAACTTCCTTAATTTCAAGTTTTGATCGTTCTCGGTTGTTGAGATTTGTGTAATACCCCATTTTGATCTCTGGAAGTTCCATTTTTGGCTTAGATTGAAGGTTTCATGGAAATTTAGAGTTTTGGAGGTTCTCTACGCCCACGTTTATACTTACCCGCGTAATATCAAGCTCTACGCCCACGATCATTCGTGTCAGCGTGAATCTGGATTACGCAAGTCTACTCTGGCTTGGCATATTTCCTTTACGCGTATCCATTCACGCGTAACGTTATTTCTTTACGCGTATTCATTCACGCGTAATGTATTTCCTTTACGCGTATTTCTTTACGCATGTTCCTTCACGCGTGATGTTCTTCCTTTACGCGTATTTCCTTTACGCGTATTCATTCACGCGTAACGTCATTTCTTTACGCGTATTCATTCATGCGTAATGTATTTCCTTTACACGTATTTCTTTACGCGTATTCATTCATGCGTAATGTATTTCCTTTACGCGTATTTCTTTACGCGTGTTCCTTCACGCGTAATGTTCTTTCTTTTCCTTTACGCGTACAAGTTCACGCATAATGTTATTTTCTTTACGCGTACAAGTTCACGCGTGATGTTGTTCCTTTACGTGTAATGTTATTCCTTTACGCGTACAACTTCACGCGTAATGCTATTCCCTTTACACGTACAGGTTCACGCGTGATGTTATTCCTTTACGCGTAAATCTACTTCCTTGGGCGCATGGCACCCCTTATTATATCTTTACGTCTTTTGACATGAATTCGATATAATCATGATATGTTAATATTTTTAATACATATTGTTGTGTGGAATGTGCCATGTGTCTTGATTGGTTTATGGATGCCCAGAATGACTGGAACTTAACCCTAAGAGTTATAGACTCAACCATACTAAATGCTAGTTTGACTTTCATGCTTTGTCACGAATTGACATTGATTGGTGCCTCGACTAATGATTGATCATGTGTTCCAAGTTGGAACTAAGAGACTGGCTAGTCGTCTTATTGAAATTGAATGAGACACGTTCATATTAACCATGAACTATTACAATCGACTAGCCGATCCCGAACATTGGTATATGGACACGTGCAGACTTTAACTTGTTTCTATAAAAGCAGCATGTGTACCTTACAGTCAAGGCATGATTATTTTGTGTCTAGGTTTGATTGTTGCATTACGCTATGTAAGACCTACAACCTAACCGTACGGGCATCATTGTAGAGTTATGCATATCGTACTCTGTACGAAAGTACTCATTCTGATTGACCATGATCCACGATATGAGATTTAAATTAACATAGAGACTATTAAGTTAAATAAAATAACGATTGTATGGAGAGAATGGATTCCCGAGTTCTTACATGACATCCATCTCGGGACAATTAGTGCCTCGACATGCCGGCTGGTTCCCACAGATACTGTAAATCTGCCACACGGGCAGAGAGTGGTATCTGTTTATATTTATCTATATATTGTTGACGGGCATCCCGCTGGGACACGTCTAATTCATGATTGGCGCAATTGATTATTGGGTAGACTAGCCTTGCTTGTAGATTGTAAGAACTAAGGAATCCCTTATTACATATTTTTAGGGTAATGTCACACCCCAGAACCAGAATACTGGAGAGTGGGGGCAGACATAGCCAGCTACGTATAACGGAATGGAATCCACACTGCTATACGGTCACGGCTGTCTAGATATGTGAGGGTTTCACTACAATCCATCAGTCTCTTAAGGTCATCAAATAGCCTATTGTCTCAATCTCAACCAACTAATAATAATTACAAGATGTCAGACCACCAAATACACAATAGTAAGGCGTCCCATACATTATATATCCGGAATGATCATGAAGCTAGTCGTTACAAAATGTGAGGACTAGCAAGAGTTCAGTCATATATGATCAACCCCCGGGGCTTGTCAATCATGTTACAGCCCGTAGGCAGACAGTAAGTAAGTACAATTGAGCTAACACTTGCTCGTCGGCTAAATGCCTCAAAAGAATAATGTACAATATTACAGTGGGAGAACAAAAGAAACCCACTCGATGCCCTGGTTACGCCTGGTGACCACCATCGGGCTGAAAAGCAGGAAGATCCTTTGGTGCTGCTCCGGTATCTGGCCATACAAAACCAGCTGGGTCAGACCCCAGAAAGAGCAAGTGCCACAAAGGAGGCTTCACTTAAGAACTAAAACCAACAAATCATTAGCATTCAACATGTAAGAAAAATAATAAGTAACACAGATTGAGGTTGTGCACTACCAATGCACTTATCCCAATCAGAGAAAATAATTAAGTGAGGCATCATTGACATAAAAGAACTAGAGAATCATGCTAAATAAAACATAGCTGGACAATATATGAAGAGAAAACGAAGGTACTATTCCGGAAGCCAGGTTACAATCCTTAAACCAAACAAGGACCGAGATTGTAACCCTTTGCCTGAACAGAACTTAGTCTCTGATCATTTATTGCTAAAGGTGCCAATCATTAAGGTGAAAAGGAGAGAGATCAATGATAAAAGTGACAATGAAGAGTGCAATCGTTATAGTAACAATCTGGAGTGACAATCATTATAGTGACAATCTGGAGTGACAATCATTCAATCATTCTGGTACAATCTTGTAATCAATCACTTCTAGACAATACTATACTGGACTAGACTCCATCCAAGCAATCACGGCCAATAATTGCCTATGGCTTTCTATATTAACTAACTAGGGTTATCACAATCCTAGTTACTAGCAAGATACAATAAGATGCCCCAAGTAGTCACAGGCCCTGCAGCTATCCAGGTTATCCAGGCAATCATTATAGTGACAATCTAGAGAGTACAATGCATTAGAGTGACAATAGAGTTCAATCATTTAAGTGACAATGGCGGGTGCCCCACATAACAGTGGGCTGGAAATGTGCCCTACTCGTCGGCAGGCTACAAGTCCAAACATTAGCGGCCGGGATAACGGGATCGCCTGTAACTGGGGAACATCTCTTCATGTCTAATGAATTATACTAGTCATTAACCTTAGTCCATTTCAGTAGGTACTCCTGACCGTGGTACTCAGGAGTCCCTGTCCTAGACATGATGCAAGACAGGACAGGTTTATTTATACAAACACATTCGCCCACGGTGTCCAGATTAATTATACAGGTCATGTCATGTCAGGTAGCCGTCGCAACAGCTATTCAAGATATATCAGGTCAGGTTATCATGCCAAGTGTACTTTGTCAGGAGTGTGCCACGGCGGGCTACTATCATGTCATGTCAGGTTATTATGTCAGGAGTGCACCACTACGGGTCACTATCACGTCATACTCAATTATCAATTCCAAATATATCAAGTGAATTCATGATTTTCAAGTTCAGGACAAAAGGCGTAAGGATATAAAATGGACGTTAAATATCTAATAAAATATCAATATACAGAGCTATAGAAGATCCAGGATAAGTAGGGTCAGGTCCAGTTGCGCCTAAACATCAGGTTGTGCTCAAGTCAGGCTACGTTCAAGTCAGGCTACGCTCAAGTCAGCGTATGGACTCCATATGACTCCTCTTCAAGGCAGCGTATGAGGTCCATATGACTCCTCATCAAAGCAGCGTATGAGGTCCATACGACTCCTTATCAAGGCAGCGTATGAGGTCCATACGACTCCTTGTCAAGGTAGCGTATGTAAGACATACGCCTCCAAAAGGCAGCGTATGAGGTCCATACGACTCCTTGCCAAGGCAGCGTATGCAAGACATACGCCTCCAAAAGGCAGCGCATGAGGTCCATACGACTCCTTGCCAAGGCAGCGTATACAAGACATACGCCTCCAAAAGGTAGCGTATGAGTCAGACTGCGCTACGCTAAAGAGCGCGCGCAACTCAGTGGCGCAAGCTAAAAAGCTCGCGCACACTGCTCACTGTCTTCTCCAAATCAGCAAGAACTCCATGGTTTGAACCCAAAGCTTCACAATCCATAATTTGGTCAAAATAAGTCCAAATTCAACTTTTCAAAGGTCAAAATTGGGTAGAATAAAATTCTCTACAACATGGAACCATCAAAACTTGAAAACAAAGAAGTTTGATAGATCAAAACCACCAAAATCCAAAAATAACTAATTTCTAGATCTACTAAAATTAAAGCCTCAAAATGGAAAATAACAAGTTCTAATGTGTCTTAGAAACATGAGGAGAAGCTAATGGAACAATAAAAAGGGGCTCTCTTGTGGAAGCAAGTTGCACTTGCCTAAGGGGTATTCTTGGTTGGTGGTGGGTTTAATGGAGAAGGAAGAAGAGTTAATGAGAAAGTGGAGGAGAGAGAAAAGTTAGGTGGGTTATAAAGGGGGATGGTGGTGGTAGGTAGGGGGTTCACCCCTATGGTTCATAATGAACCAAGCAAACCAAACCAAACCGAACTAACCCAGGAATAAACCAAGCCCAAATAAACCAATGAACCATTAAAACCAATTAAACTATCAATGCCAATAAAACCAAGCCAATGCAAAATAAACCAAGATAACTAACCTTGAATAAATAAAATATGGGTCCAAAACATGTATACGTACACTAAATACGTATCACGAATTTGGGACATTATATCCTACCCACCTTAAAAGAATTCCGTCCTCGGAATTTAATCAAGAGGCTAGAGATGTAAGGAAAAACTATTCTATCATAGGAAATCTACTACTACCAATCATTCATACAATTATTCATGCAAACAAGGATTCGAAGCGTAAGGCATAAGGAAGATATTACACCTTACGAGTCAAACCAACCGGGATGACCTAATCAGATATCATCCTCTTGCTCCCAAGTTTGACTCTCCCAAAGAGGGATGACTCTAAGCAACACGGACTGAACTGATAGTCTTGTGCTTGAGGTCTCTCTCTTTGGTCAAACATGGACACGGGCCTATCCTCATACGAAAAGGTTGGTACCAATAACCAGTTTCGAATAACCTAGGATATGGCTCGGGTCCGGAATGTACCATTGTAATTAGGATACATGAAATACGTTATGCACCCTGCATAATGACGGTAGAAAAGCAAGATGAGAGGACACATATACCTCTCGGTCGATTCTGAACCTGAGCCTGGGCTAGGGCAAACTGCCGTGGGTTCTGTTGCTGGAAAGTCTGGGCCTGAGTCGGCAATGGCCTCGGGAACGGGAACTGCTGTTGCTGGTGAACTGAAGCTGGTGCTAGTGCTGGTGCTGGTCCCCCAACCGAGGGACTAGATACTATCGATGCTGAATCAACTCTGAATGGGCAGGACCCCACCTTATGGTCCGATGCTCCATACAATAAACACAATTCCAACGCCTTGCGACACTCCGCTACCACGTGTCCAGGCTTCCCACAATAAGAACAGCCTACTACGGAAGACTGTGCTTGCTTCTGTTTCTGCTGAGAGTACATCGGGGTTGAGTGCTGAACCGACGTCACTGAGGCCGCTTGCCTCAGAGCTCCAATAGTCAAAGTCCTGGCTGCCGGGGCTGGGGCTGAAGACTGATTCATTTGACTATGGGACCGCTTCCGACCTCCGGTCCTGTCTGCTATTCTCTAGGAGGTATACTCGTGCCTCCTTGCTGCTCGCAACACCGCATCATAGGTCTGATGCTCGAACTGTTCTACTGCCAATATAATCTCCAGGTGAAGTCCCTGTTGGAACCTCTGCGCTCTGTCAAACTCGGTTGCCACCAAGGTGGGAGCAAACCGACTGAGTCTGGAAAACTCGGCCGCATAACCGTCGACCGTCCTCCCCATCTGCTTAAGATTACTAAACCTGGTCTACAATTCATACCGAGCCACTGCATCATAATACTTGGTCTGGAACTTTTTGCTGAACACTGCCCAGGAGACAGGTGTTGCCAATCCCACTGCTTGTGCGGCCCACCAACTGCGGGCTAGATCCAATAACTGTAGATGCACCACAGCCACCTTCTCGTCTTCTGGAATCTTCGCGGCTTCGAGAATCACCTCTATATCTTGTAGCCAAGCATCGACAGCAATGGCATCCTCGCTACCATCGAAGAAGGGAGGGTTCAGGCGCTTGAAACTATTGACCGCACTGTTCCCTCGGGGACCACTTCTATTCAGAGCATCTTGTACTACTTGGTGCAAGGCATCTCCCTGACGATCTTGGGACGCAAGCAACTCACGGATGAGTCCTACCAATCCTCCATCCTCTGACCCTGCTGGCTGGACGGGATGAACTGGCGGTACTGGTTCTCCAGGAGGCACGGCTCGGGAGGCTGCTGCTGAGGACTGAGCTCCTTCTGGCTGATCAACAGGAACGATGTTACTGAAGCAATAACATCAGGGATATTAAGGAAGGACCAGGATAGATCAATGATACAAGCATGTTATCAAGTCAGGAATTCAGGGAGATAAGAAGATACAAGTGGAGATCAAAGGCGAATACAGATTGAGACATCTATCCGGTAAACCCTCATATATCTTGATTTACAAGACCTGCATGGGCCACCACTTAAACCATGTCACGCCCCAGAACCAGAATACTGGAGAGTGGGGGCAGACATAGCCAGCTACGTATAACGGAATGGAATCCACACTGCTATACGGTCACGGCTGTCTAGATATGTGAGGGTTTCACTACAATCCATCAGTCTCTTAAGGTCATCAAATAGCCTATTGTCTCAATCTCAACCAACTAATAATAATTACAAGATGTCAGACCACCAAATACACAATAGTAAGGCGTCACATATATTATATATCCGGAATGATCATGAAGCTAGTCGTTACAAAATGTGAGGACTAGCAAGAGTTCAGTCATACATGATCAACCCCCGGGGCTTGTCAATCATGTTACAGCCCGTAGGCAGACAGTAAGTAAGTACAATCGAGCTAACACTTGCTCGTCGGCTAAACGCCTCAAAAGAATAATGTATAATATTACAGTGGAAGAACAAAAAAAACCCACTCGATGCCCTGGTTATGCCTGGTGACCACCATCGGACTGAAAAGCAGGGAGATCCTTTGGTGCTGCTCCGGTATCTGGCCATACAAAACCAGCTGGGTCAGACCCCAGAAAGAGCAAGTGCCACAAAGGAGGCTTCACTTAAGAACTAAAACCAACAAATCATTAGCATTCAACATGTAAGAAAAATAATAAGTAACACAGATTGAGGTTGTGCACTACCAACGCACTTATCCCAATCAGAGAAAATAATTAAGTGAGGCATCATTGACATAAAAGAACTAGAGAATCATGCTAAATAAAACATAGCTGGACAATATATGAAGAGAAAACGAAGGTACTATTCTGGAAGCCAGGTTACAATCCTTAAACCAAACAAGGACCGAGATTGTAACCCTTCGCCTAAACAGAACTTAGTCTCTGATCATTTATTGCTAAAGGTGCCAATCATTAAGGTGAAAAGGAGAGATCAATGATAAAAGTGACAATGAAGAGTGCAATCGTTATAGTAACAATCTGGAGTGACAATCATTATAGTGACAATCTGGAGTGACAATCATTCAATCATTCTGGTACAATCTTGTAAGCAATCACTTCTAGACAATACTATACTGGACTAAACTCAATCCAAGCAATCACGGCCAATCATTGCCTACGGCTTTCTACATTAACTAACTAGGGTTATCACAATCCTAGTTACTAGCAAGATGCAATGACATGCCCCAAGTAGTCACAGGCCCTGCAGCTATCCAGGTTATCCAGGCAATCATTATAGTGACAATCTAGAGAGTACAATGCATTAGAGTGACAATAGAGTTCAATTATTTAAGTGACAATGGCGGGTGCCCCACATAACAGTGGGCTGGAAATGTGCCCTACTCGTCGGCAGGCTACAAGTCCAAACATTTGCGGCCGGGATAACGGCATCGCCTGTAACTGGGAAACATCTCTTCATGTCTAATGAATTATACTAGTCATTAACCTTAGTCCATTTCAGTAGGTACTCCTGACCGTGGTACTCAGGAGTCCCTGTCCTAGACATGATACAAGACAGGACTGGTTTATTTATACAAACACAATCGCCCACGGTGTCCAGATTAATTATACAGGTCATGTCATGTCAGGTAGCCGTCGCAACAGCTGTTCAAGATATATCAGGTCAGGTTATCATGCCAAGTATACTTTGTCAGGAGTGCGCCACGGCGGGCCACTATCATGTCATGTCAGGTTATTATGTCAGGAGTGCACCACTATGAGCCACTATCACGTCATGCTCAATTATCAATTCCAAATATATCAAATGAATTCATGATTTTCAAGTTCAGGAAAAAAGGCGTAAGGATATAAAATGGACGTTAAATATCTAATAAAATATTAATATACAGAGCTATAGAAGATCCAGGATAAGTAGGGTCAGGTCCAGTTGTGCCTAAATATCAGGTTGTGCTCAAGTCAGGCTACGCTCAAGTCAGCGTATGGACTCCATACGACTCCTCTTCAAGGCAGCGTATGAGGTCCATACGACTCCTCATCAAGGCAGCGTATGAGGTCCATACGACTCCTTATCAAGGTAGCGTATGAGGTCCATACGACTCCTTGTCAAGGCAGCGTATGTAAGACATACGCCTCCAAAAGGCAGCGTATGAGGTCCATACGACTCCTTGCCAAGGCAGCGTATGCAAGACATACGCCTCCAAAAGGCAGCGCATGAGGTCCATACGACTCCTTGCCAAGGCAGCGTATGCAAGACATACGCCTCCAAAAGACAGCGTATGAGTCAGACTGCGCTACGCTAAAGAGCGCACGCAACTCAGTGGCGCAAGCTAAAAAGCTCGCGCACACTGCTCACTGTCTTCTCCAAATCAGCAAGAACTCCATGGTTTGAACCCAAAGCTTCACAATCCATAATTTGGTCAAAATAAGTCCAAATCCAACTTTTCAAAGGTCAAAATTGGGTAGAATAAAATTCTCTACAACATAGAACCATCAAAACTTAAAAATAAAGAAGTTTGATAGATCAAAACCACCAAAATCCGAAAATAACTAATTTCTAGATCTACTAAAATTAAAGCCTCAAAATATAAAATTACAAGTTCTAATGTGTCTTAGAAATATGAGGAGAAGCTAATGGAACAATAAAAAGGGGCTCTCTTGTGGAAGCAAGTTGTACTTGCCTAAGGGGTGTTCTTGGTTGGTGGTGGGTTTAATGGAGAAGGAAGAAGAGTTAATGAGAAAGTGGAGGAGAGAGAAAAGTTAGATGGGTTATAAAGGGGGATGGTGGTGGTAGGTAGGGGGTTCACCCCTATGGTACATAATGAACCAAGCAAACCAAACCAATCCGAACCAACTCAGGAATAAACCAAGCCCAAATAAACCAATGAACCATTAAAACCAATTAAACTATCAATGCCAATAAAACCAAGCCAATGCAAAATAAACCAAGATAACTAACCATGAATAAATAAAATATGGGTCCAAAACACGTATACGTACACTAAATATGTATCAAAAATTTGGGACATTATAGGTAACTTGGAACTTACAGTTAGCAAGCCGTAGTAGTTGTATTGCCATTTAAATTGATTTGTTTGGGTACTGTACCTACTCCGTTAACTACTGAGATGATCAGAATGTCAGGACATGACGGGTCAACTTCTGTCCTTGTTTGGTTGGAAAGTTGGTTTGAAGTGTCGTGATGTTGTATGAATCCCAGTAGCAAGCGGAGACTTATTTATCATATTCTTAACTCTTATCACTGGTTCTAATTCTTCATGTCGTGCTTCCTTGTGGTACTTGCTATTAGAGGTCTAACCTCTCTGGTTTTGTATGGCCAGATTTAGAGCCAGTTTTTGAGGACTCAGCTTACTTCCACCTCCAAGATGGTCAATACTAGATGAATAATCGCAGGAGGACACGAGTGGGTTCCTTACTTTCCCGTTTGTTTCGATACTTACTTTACTTTTTGCCGCTTGGCACCGACATATTAATCGGATAGTCTTGCACTTACTTTACATAATTGTAACTAAGTCAGACTGTAGCTGATAACGATTGTGTATGCCTTGTTATATATCATCTGGCTATATTTTGTAAAGCCAGATATCAAGAACATTTTGACTGAGCGTTTGGGATGCCGCACTGCTCATTCTTACATGTTCTCTACTTACTGATTTTCATTGAATGATTGGGATAATAGATGTTGAGTAACCCTAGTAAGACTTTCATGTAGTATGCACCCCCTCATCTTTTAGACATCATTGATCGTATTATACGGTATTCATCTACCCGGAATATGTAGCTGGCTGAGTCATTCCCCCACTCTCCGGTATACTGGTTTTGAGGCATGATAAGGTTTTAGTGGTGGCCCATGCAGGTCTGATTCCAGACTTGTGGGGTGTTTTAATTTATAGGATGTCTCAATCACACATGTTTCCCCTTGATCTCATGATTCGTTACTTTCGACCTTAACTTGACATTTCGGTATCCTTTGACTTCATTGATCTTTCCTGTCCGATCGTTTGATTGCTCTCTTGTCCCTTTTCTTAGGGATTCTAAGACACTTTAGTACTTAGCATTCACTACAACAGAAATACCTTTTAATGACGGCTAAAAACTGTCATTAATGACAAACCATGACGCTTTTTTTTCCAAAGCAAGCGTGATGAAAACGGGTGTTATAAATGTTTTTTTTAAAGCGTCATAAATAAAAACGTCATGAATATGATGAGTTTCTGCTACACTTATTTTTAGCGTAGTTTGAAAGCGTTATGAATAGATAATTTGTATAGACTCAAATCAGCACATTTATAACGCTCAATTCTGCACATTTATATATTACTTTCTAAAAAATTATAGATCAATGCTCAATGTTGCTCAATTCAATTTCAAAATATTCATTTTGAACCATATTCACAAGAAAATATCTAAATGTTATAGAGTACCATTTAATCTATTTACAAATATATACATAATATATATCACCATCTTTATTACATTTTTTCAAAATAGGACATCCAAATACATATATTTACAACTACTACTAGTAAGTAGACCCTCAAAACTATTAGTACATTGGCTTCAACTTTGAGCACATCAAAACTGTCGGCATCACGTAGCAAAACCCTAAAAAAGATAAAAAAATATTACCAAAAGACCACCTCATGTCTTATAAGAGTTGGTACCAAGTTTCCAACAAGAAACTAGCAATTGAGGATCATGTAATAAAATACTTTCATATACATTGAATCTAAGAATGTATTAAAATACCTACCTGTAGTAATAAACAGTCCACTCAAAGAGTGAAAGAAACAGGCCACTCAAAGAATGCAATCAAATATGAGGCATGACAGAAGACGAGGTAGCTACTTGAAACTTTATTGAAAGGGTTACAACTCAAAAGTATGAGCAACTTCTGCACATTGATGAGCCACCAAGTTAACACCGAAGTGCATGCTAATAATGCTAATTATATTTCAGGGAAACTGAACTGGTACATTTCAGGAACCTCTACATGGTTCTGCAGCAGTTATGTTTTTGGCGGTACACAGATTGCGTCATAGTCGGTTGAACAGAATTCAGAGACCTTTGAATATTCCTACCCAATTACTCCAGGAAATTCTAGAATCAGCTCCAGTAATTAGATAAGGGGTGTTCCCATCTCCATTCCAAAATACACCCTGCTAACATGCTTTGCACATTCATGTAGCTGTTCTTTGGTTTAAAATGATTGATCTTGGCCTTTCCCTTTTACCCTTAAAATTAATACAACATCCATATATGTGCCTACCTTAATACAGAAAGATACCAGGAACAACTAAGCACAATAATTTATATGGACCTTCATATGATATTATATTAATAGTAGCTTCAGCTTGATCAATGACCATGCCAGGGATGGTGAAGAGACTTTGTAAAAGGGAGAATGCAGAATTAAATCTCTGAAGGGACCAACAAGGGGTTGTCTTCATTTGTAAAAAATAATAGCTTGAACAAGGCTGTACTAAGTCTAATATGCAAGTCAAGCTACAGAATTGTACACCAACAAAATAACCATTGTACTCATTTGCTCAAGTAAATATATGATGATACATATTTCAGCACAAGTTAAATCTATAAGCTACATACATAATATTCGGTCCGAATGGAAAACAGTTACCCCTGTCCTTCGATTTTTTCATTTTGAGTCTTGAACCACTCTTTACATGGAACTTTATCTGTGCCTTCTGATTATTAACTTGAGAAGTCCTTAATGATTAGACAATTGAAACTATCAAACATAACAAGTTGAACAATAAACTAACAATGTCATACCATATTTAACATTAGCAAAGTCGCTACTTCAATTTGATCGCATGATGTATAGAATTAGGGGTTGCACAAAATTCTCACTATTATACTTTTCATGCAAATCAAATTAACTAAGTACGTGCATTTCATGTAATAATAGATAAATTAGTTAAGGGGAAAGATTGACTTCCATTAAGAATTATCACAAAATACATGCATCGAGCTAAAATGTACTTAAATACGCACACCAAACTCAAATGTTGTTACTCCTACAATTGTCTTCTTCAAAGCAAACATCTATTGTAGGATGAGCAATATTACACATGGGAACTCCAGTTATTTGAGTTAACAGCAGTATACTTCAAACACAAACTCCAAAACATCATTCTCGTGTCCGTGTTGTATAGTGTATACACAATACAAATCCATATCCAACATCTTCAGAAAGGATGAGATGGATAAGACATATTAGCACTTTTAGAATGTTCTAAGTCATTTGTTAAATGATGTATTATGCTGACTCTCAATACGATATGGACACAGCAAGGACCATATTCTCTCTAACATTAGCATTTAGCAAATATCATGATGTCAAGACAAGAACCAGATGAAGAAAAAAAAACTTACAGATCCTAATAGTAACCCTCTAAACAAGCCTACAACAAAACTGCAGAAATTTAAACATACATAACAAGGGGGGGCATAGACTATATAAAAGAACCTCGTGAGAAACAAGTTGCATTCAAACACCGTATAGAAATTAAGACAACAAAAGTAGTGTAGCTTCCAAATGTGCATTATTATAGAAGAAAAAGTGTATTATTACCTACAACACAAATTAACAACATCTACCAACTGTTTAACCAAAGAACTGTAGTTTATTGAATACAATCAAGCACGCTCACAGATGATGGGTTGGATATTGAAAGGAAATAAAAGGCCAGACTTGATTCTTTTTGTTCTTTTATAAATAAAATTAGATCATCAATCAATTATACGATTATGAAATGAGGATCACCAATCATCTCATTATGGTAAATTAGGATTATGAAATGAGGATCACCGATCATCATAAGCTGTCAAAAATTTTCCTATACTAAATGATTCATATATGAATGAAACAATACAGAGTCACGAACCACTGATTGTACCATCACGGACAAGAAAACCTAATTGAAGAGCAAATGTTTTATCATGGAGCAAGAAAGCAACTGATACACCAAAAGCCAGTACGTGTGTCTGTGTTGTGTCATGTCAGGACATATCAGGGATGACACAAGATACCCCAAAATGTACGGGAACACTGCCAAAACCGGTGCTCCTCCTACTCATGAACCACAAATAAAAGATGGGTCACTTTTACCGATTTGATGTTGGACCGTGTCACGCCCCAGAACCAGAATACTGGAGAGCGGGGGACAGACACAGCCAGCTACGTACATTGAAGTGAATCTCACATTGCAATACAGTCACAGCTGTCTAGATGCATAAGGGTTTACTACAAGCCATCAGTCTCTTAAGGTCAATAACAAGCCTAGTGTCTCAATCTCAAGCAACAAGTAGATATAACAAGATGGTAGATCATCAGACATACAAAGTAAGGCGTCCCATACATTACATATTCAGATGATCATGAAGCTAGTCGTACAAAATACGAAGACTAACAAGATTTAAGTCATACATGATCAATCCTAGGATTTGTCAATCATGCTACAGCCCTTAGGCAGACAGTAAATAAAGTTGCAAACGAGCTAACACTTGCTCGGCGGCTAAACGCCTCAAAAGAATATTTTTACAAGGGAGTGGGTGAGCAAAATAAAAACCCACTCGTTTCCGGGATTCCTTCTAGTGTTCACCATCTGGCAGGAAGGTTGGGAGATCCTCGGGAGCTGCTCCAAAATTTGGCCATACAAAACCAGCTGGGTCAGACCCCAGAAAGAGCAAGTGCCACAAAGGAGGCTTCACTTAAGAACTAAAACCAGCATGTCAGCACATAAATCATAGGTGAAATAATATAAGACATGAATTAAAGAAAACATGATGATAAACGATAAGATAACTAAAGGACTATTCCGGTAACCAAGTTACAACCCGTAAACCAAACAAGGACTGGAGTTGTAACCCTTCACCTGAACAGAACTTAGCCTCGAACCAATTATCGATAAAGTAAAGCATAAACAAGCATGTCCGGAGATATCCATGGGTCACCCCCGTTTTTCGTTCTACGTATTTCCAGTATACGTACACGGAATACTGACATGTATTTTTATTTTTCCTGCCTGGCTAGCTAATTTCAGTTTAATCTTGATTAGGTTCATCATAGCATGTAATGGTTTACTTGGTTTATGTTGGGATGGCTCGCTTTTAATTGGTTTGGGTTGGGTTGGTTTGGTTTAAAGTATGTTGGAACACCTTAGCCTATGCTCCACCCTCAACACACCACATCCCACCCTCATAAAACTCTACCAACACTCTCTCTCTCTTCATTACTTCCTCCATTAACTTCTTTTTCTTCCTCCACCCAACTCTCCACACCCATAGGCAAGTGCAACTTGCTTCTACAAGAGAGCCATTTTATTGTTCCATTAGCTTCTCCCCATGTTTCTATGGCACATTAGAACTTGTCATTTTCCATTTTTAGGCTTTAAATCTTGTAGATCTAGAATTTTGTTATTTTCGGATTTGGTGGTTTTGATCTATTAAACCTCTTTGTTTTCAAGTTTTGATTGTTCTATGTGGTAGAAAATTTTCTTCTACCCAATTCTGACCATTGAAAAGTTAGATTTGGACTTGTTCTGACCAAGTTATGAACCTTGAAGCTTTGGTTTAACCATGGAGTTCTTGCTGGTTTGAAGAAGACAGTGAGCAGTGTGCAGAGCTTTTAAGCTTACGCCACTGAGCCGCGGCCTTGAGTACGCTCCCTGTTGGAAGCGTGACTTTTGCCTTGAGTACGCTCCCTGTTGGAAGCGTGACTTTTGCCTTGAGTACGCTCCCTGTTGGAAGCATGCGTGACTTGTGCCTTGACTACGCTCTCTATTGGAAGCGTGACTGTTGTCTTGAGTACGCTCTTTGTTGGAAGCGTGCATGACTTTTGCATTGAGTACGCTCCCTGTTGGAAGCGTGACTTTTGCCTTGGTACGCAGACTTGAGCGTGCCTTGGTACGCAGACTTGACGCGTGTCCTATCTTGAGCGTATGCATGACCCGAGCGTACGCTGTCTTGAGCGTGCGCATGACCCTTGCGTACCTCTTGCTTCTCCCCCCTTGAGTGTCTTATGTCCCCATATTCCCCTTTATGAATTTGCACCCATTTTATATCCTTACGCCTTGGATATAAACTTGATATGAACCCGATATGATCATGACCGTATTTATGAAGGTTAATCGGACCAAGGCTTACTGATGGAATTGCATGATTAGTGACCCACCGTGGTGCACTCTTGACCAGTAATTTGACGTGATGGCGACCCGCCGTGGCGCACCCTTGGCAAGTAATCTTGACATGATAACCTTGATACGCTGTTGCGACGGCTAACCTGACATGCTAAGTAAATTCTTGACACCGTGGGTGATTGTATTGAATATGCCTGTATAAGCAACCAGTCTTGTCTCGCATCATGTCTAGGACATGTATCCCTGGTTACCACGGTCAGGGATTCATACCAAATCTGACTAGGTTAATGACTAGATTGATCAAGTAGAGCATATAGAGAGGTATTCCGGCTACAAGCAATCCCGTTATCTGGGCACCTTCCTTGATGGACTTGTAGCCTGCCGACGAGTAGGGCACATTTCCAGCTCACTGTATGTGGGGCACTACATGAAACGATTACTATGCACACTGTCATGTGTTGCATCCAAATCACCTTACAAGGCATGATAACTCTAAGCTTGAACCTTGCGTCTGGATAACCTGGATAGTCTACAGGGCTTGTGGTCGTAGGCGTACCTCATTGTATCTTGCTAGTAACTAAGCTCTTGTGATAACCCTAGTTAGTTAAGTATCAAGCCGTACTCTTTGCTTGGCCGTGAATGATGGATGGAGTCCTATCTTGTCTAGTCTTGCCTAGATCCAGTGCATGGATATCTTCGGACATGCTTGTTTATGCTTTACTTTATCGATAATTGGTTCGAGGCTAAGTTCTGTTCAGGTGAAGGGTTACAACCCCGGTCCTTGTTTGGTTTACGGGTTGTAACTTGGTTACCGGAATAGTCCTTTAGTTATCTTATCGTTTATCATCATGTTTTCTTTAATTCATGTCTTATGTTATTTTACCTATGATTTATGTGCTGACATGCTGGTTTTAGTTCTTAAGTGAAGCCTCCTTTGTGGCACTTGCTCTTTCTGGGGTCTGACCCAGCTGGTTTTGTATGGCCAGATTTCGGAGCAGCTCCCGAGGATCTCCCAACCTTCCTTCCAGATGGTGAACACTAGAAGGAATCCCGGCAACGAGTGGGTTTTTATTTTGCTCACCCACTCCCTTGTAAAAATATTCTTTTGAGGCATTTAGCCGCCGAGCAAGTGTTAGCTCGTTTGCAACTTTATTTACTGTCTGCCTACGGGCTGTAGCATGATTGACAAATCCTAGGGTTGATCATGTATGACTTAAACTCTTGCTAGTCTTCGTATTTTGTACGACTAGCTTCATGATCATCTGAATATGTAATATATGGGATGCCTTACTTTGTATGTCTGATGATCTACCATCTTGTTATATCTACTTGTTGCTTGAGATTGAGATACTAGGCTTGTTATTGACCTTAAGAGACTGGTGGCTTGTAGTAAACCCTCATGCATCTAGACAGCCGTGACCATATTGTGATGTGAGATTCACTTCAATGTACGTAGCTGGCTGTGTCTGTCCCCCGCTCTCCAGTATTCTGGTTCTGGGGCGTGACACGGTTTAAGTGGTGACCCATGCAGGTCTTGTAGATCAAGATGTGTGAGGGTTTTACCGGATAGATGTCTCAATCAGCACTCGCCTTTGATCTTTACTCGTGCCTTCTGATCTTTCAGAATCCTTGACCTGATCACTTGTTTATATCTTCGATCTATCATGGTCCTTTCTTATTATTCCTTATGTCGTTTCCTTCAGCGGCATTGTTCCTGGTCCTACCGATCAGCAAGGCGGAGCACCTCCAGTGGGCCAGCAGCAACCTGGAGACCAAGCCCAGCACTCTGGGGTGGCCTCCCGAGTCATACATTCCGGGGACCCCGAGCCCCCAGTTCAGCCAGTCCAGCCTGCAGAGCCTGACGATGGCACCTTGGTGGGTCTCATTAGGACATTGCTTGCATCTCAAGATCGTCGGGGCGATGCCCTGCACCAGGCAGTACAGGATGCCATGGGCCGTGTTGGTTATCAAGGGAACAGTGCGGCTAGCAGTTTCAAGCGCCTCAACCCTCCCTTCTTTGATGGAAGTGAAGACGCTATTGCGGCCGATGCGTGGCTCCAGGACATTGAGATTATCTTAGATGCAGCCAAGACTCCAGAAGGATAGAAGGTAGCTGTGGTACGTCTACAGTTATTGGACCTAGCCCGCACCTGGTGGGCGATGATGGCAGTTGGTTTGGCAACGCCTGTTCCGTGGGCGGTATTCAGTGACAAGTTTCAGATCAAGTACTTCGATGCTGTGGCTCGGCATGACCTACAGACGAAATTCACCAATCTCAGGCAGATGAGCAGGACGGTCGATGGATATGCGGCCTAGTTTTCAAGACTGAGTCGGTTTTCTCCCACTTTGGTGGCAACTGAGTTTGATCGAGCACAGCAGTTCCAGCAGGGACTCCACCTAGAGATCATTCTAGCAGTGGAGCAGTTTGAGCATCAGACCTTTGATGCTGTTTTGCAGGCAGCTAAGAGACATGAGTATATCTCACAGAGAATTGTAGACAGAACAGGAGGACGGAAGCGGTCCCATGGTCAGATGATCCAGTCTTCAGCCCCGGCCTCGGCAGCTAGGGCCTTGACCATTGGGGCTCCGAGGAGGGCAGCATCAGTTACGTCGGTTCAGCATTCAACTCCGACGTATCCTCAGCAGCAGAAGCGGAGGCAGTCTTCCATAATGGGCTGCACTCATTGTGGGAAGCCAGGTCATGTAGTGTCAGAATGTCGCCGAGCACAAGGATTGTGTTTTGCTTGTGGGGCACCGGATCACATGATAGGGACCTGCCCACAAAGAGCTGGTTCATCCTCATCGGCCCAGACTAGTCCCTCAGTAAGGGGACCAGCACCAGTGCAGCAGCAGTATCAGCCTCAGAGGTCATTGCCGCCTCAGGCTCAGGCATTCCAGCAGCAGCGACCGCAACAATATGCCCAGGTCCAAGCTCAGGTTCAGAACTGCCAGAGAGGTTTCCAGCAGAGGGGACCAGCACCCAGAGGGCACGGTCAAGCGATGGCTTTGACCGTAGAGGAGGAGTTGGCATCAGGTGAGGTGGTGGCAGGTACCATTCTCGTCAACTCTTTTCCTGCATCAGTATTATTTGATTCAGGTGCATCGCATTCATTTATATCTGTACGATTCGCGACACGGATAGGACTGGAGCCCGAGTCATTATCAGTAAGGCTCAATATACACTACACCAAAATATCTGTATTGTAACGGTCTGGTAATGTTACAAAAATTAATTCTAATGGGTAAAGGCCGTGAGTATATAGGCGTGGGTAATATTACTAACTGTCCTTCTAACGGATCAAGTCCGTTAGTATTTTAACTTTTCTAACGGCTATACCCGTTAGTAATCATTTTTCTAACATGCATATAATATATGTTACATATGAATACTAATGGGCTATCACCGTTAGTATATTTTAAAAATATGAAAAAAAATAATTTCAGAATTCAAATACTAACGAGAATGGGTCGTTAGTATATTTAAAAAAATAGAAAAAAAATTAGAATTGAAGGTACACCTATATTCAGCACCGGCACACACCTGCATTTTACACACTAGCTGCTGCTACACTGAACCATGCTACTGTATTACACTGGTACAGGTCGTGACTTCTCGTAAATTCTAGGTAAGTAATTTGAACCCAACAATTCTTATTCTAGACAAGTACCCAACAGTTCTTTGGATGTTAATTAGCAAATAAACCTATACTAAATAATTAGCAAGACATGGTCATGTTTTTCACCATAACTACACTGTTACATACACTAACTAATAGTCATTGAACCACAACAAGCATATATAATAGCAATTATAAGACTGAACTTGTATGAGATAAGTAAACTTTCATGTCTAAGCTTATGACCTAGAGAACCCTTCATTACCATAACAAAAAAAAATCACATAGAAACACCCAACAAGTAAATTCTAGACAAGTAATTTCCAAAAAAAGAGCTCGTAATATGCATGTGGTAAGCTGATTGTTGCCCTGCAGTGCGTTTGGCAGCTCAAATACCAGTAATAGAACATACACTCAAGAATTTATGTATTCAACAGTGCTCAAGATCCAAAAGAAATGAAAGTAAATAGATTTGGAGGTTCTTCAACAATTCATCATTGGATCAGAAAATGGGTTGTTTAAAATGACAAATGCAATAGTAAATTTAAGGTTGCAAGCAAGGGACATACCAGTATGGTCCTTGCTAGCCTACAAACTTTGTGGAAGCACATCCAGCTCGAGATGCAACGGTCCTTTCGGTACATCACAATTCTGTATATCCAGCACTGTGAAAGCTGGGACCCAATGTGAGAAGCTGAGCAATTCCAACCTCGAGACCTGCTTGAATAGCTGTAACTCATTATGCATTTGCCTCTGAAAGAAGCTGATGTATCCCTGCACCTCGACTAAACAACACATGATAACACCATTATCCTCGGAGAAATCTGAAAGGATCTCCACCATCTGGCACTCATTACTCATCAAGATCAGAAATCTTCCAGTTGTTGTTCCAATTTTTATACATGGCCCAAACCTCGCCTTTCGCAATTCACAATGTGTGAGAACTTAAGAGTCTTAGACATATCCAAGATAGTTGTGGGCCTACCAGCTCTAAAAACCTAAGCTCTCATCTACCCACTGTATCTCTTGGTCGAGCATTGGATGGGGTTCTAAGAATGAACACATACTTTAATTGGGGAAGTTATTATGACTATTTTGAGATAACTGTGAGGCATGGCATCAGGGCCATCATAGACAGCCCAAATCTGATCGATTGAGAAATCATCGAGTGTCAACTTAGATTTTCGGCTCTTGATCCCTGAGCTAGATTCATCGTTGGCTGTTGTGCTAATGGAAGGATTAGACATGTTAGTAATGCTAGCTTCATCATGCAATTCACTTCCTCAATAGATAGGGAGCCGGAGTCAACCAGAGCAACAATGGCACATGATAAATCTTGGAGCAAATATATCTGGCACACCCAACGGGTCCAACTCCAGCATTCCTTTCAAGATCCCAACCATCTCTCCACTGAAAAATCTATACGATAGGATTTTGTGAGGGAATATCAAATCTTGTCCACCGCTATCTGGAAGATAATTCATTACCTCTTTTTGAGTACCTCTGAAAAAACATTTTTAAACCCTTCAACTCTAGCCAAGTAGGCAACCTTAATGCCGAAATCCTTCAAATAATCAGTTAGAGTCTCTTATCATTTCAAATCCACACTCATCCCTCATCTTTGGGTCAGAGCACCACTCGATATTCTAGTCTCTATATATTGCCAAACCTCATCTTTCTTTTAAACCCAACAGTTCTTTGGATGTACATGACTATGCAGGTAAACATTTTAGGGTGGTATTCATTAAGGAAGGAGGGAGGGAAATACCTTTTTTCGGGTTGAAGCCCTGCAAATAAATATATCAAGATGAAGATCATGTAGAAAACTTGACAGTTTACTGCAAAATATGAAGTGCCAGGCAATGTTAAAAATTCAATTGACTATTCAAAGCAAATCTATTTGATGTCATTACCGAGAAAAGTATAACATGTGTAGCTAATCAATGACACAAAGAAGTGGGATCAAACTTAGGATCTCAAACACAAGCTGAACATCACGTGTGACACATATCCGACACAACCCACCACAAAGACTCATTGACTCATACACAAAGATAGGCCAAAATAGGTGTCATGTCCGGTTCATGTTGTGTTCATGACCGTGTCCGTGCAACATTCTCAAGCAAATGTCAGGTATGCCAAAATCCCAAAAGTTTTAACCACTTCACTAGTATGTGCAAACAACAATTATCATTGCAGGTATTATGGATGAATTTATTAGAAAAGAGAGAAAAAAAGAATTATACCACCAATAATAATTACAAGCTTTTCCTACATCAAATAGAATTATAACCACCACTATCTCCTTCATTCCCTCCTCTCATATTGGCAACAACCTTCTCTCCTCTCCCTGTTGGCACATGTACATATATGAAATATCAAGATTGTGTTAGCACCCTGAATTTCGGGTTCATTTTTTTTCATCTATTTTATTTCTGATTGATTGGTTTGGTAAATAATTTATTCTGTTAATTTTTTCTGTAAGTGTACTTTTCATGCCATTGATATTTGGAGTGTCAGGGATGTTCAACTCTGGAAATCTTCTTCACGAGTTTTGGAGTGGACACGATTACCTTTATGACGGTATATAGTGTCCCATCCAAACTTGTTCCCTTGTACTCTTTCTGCTTTGCTGAACTTCGGGCCAGTTTAGACCATTTGATTGATATTTATTTTCTCACTCTTTTCTTTGATCATTTTTATCGCGTTACCATGACTTTTAAATTGGGAGCGCCAGACCAGTCATTTCCTTGAAACCAACTCCTTATTGATGATCTACTCGAGACGCTCGTCACCCATGACCTTCGTTTCCCACTCAGACACGTCATTTCGGGCTCCATTTAATTCGCACAACTTTTCCGACACGTGACCCGATTTTATTTCACGCCACGACGTCACATTTATTTTCCAACTTGATTTGTGGGTCCCCTGTCGACCAAAACCTGTCAGCCCCAACTATGGACATGGTCCACATTTAGCCTACTATCCGTCCGCCACTTGTGTTCCATTTATTGGAATCTCCATGTGCTACTTATTTGCCCATGATCATCAACACCTAATTTTAATTCTATTTTTGCATAATGTCCAGTTTTGACCCAATCCGGCTCCACCGAGTCCAGTCCAGCTCTATGTTGCCCCCCATCGGAACACCCTCATATTTATTGCCCAAAAATATTAATTTCTTATTTTACCTATTTTTAATATTTAATGGGAAAAATCCATTGATTTTAATTCCCATTGGAATGATCTAATTCTCCATTTAATCTCGACCCTTGGATCTCCCTACATTAAACATAACCATTGATTTTCCCCCCTCACACTCATAGCAGCTAACAAATGGGAAGGCCGGCCCTAATTTCTAGGGAAGGCATTTCTCTCTCCCTCTCATTAATGAACTCATTCCTTCTCTCTCTCCTTTCTTTGTTTTCCTACACAAACTATACAATAACACACATCAGCACCTTCCCATGCAAAACCCGACCACCATTACCATTTCACTCGACCCCCTCCATGCCCGACCTTCCTCCTCCCCTGGTCGGCCCAGCCCCACCCTGGCCGTGGCCCCCCCGCCGGCCACGCCACCATCGACTCTTCCTCCTCCATTCTTCTCCTCACATCCATCTCTCCACTCCATTAGATGAACACCATCACCATGGCCTTCCTATACCGCCACCACCACTCCTGGAAGTCGACCGACCACCTATTCTCCTCCTCCAGCTCCGCCCATGCAGCCGCCGGCGCCTGGCCGTCGCCATCCTCCGCGCCCTCGCTGGCCGAGCGCGATGCGCCGTCGCAGCGTGCACAGGCGCGCACAGCGCACTTGGCGCGCGCGTGCTGGCGTATTGGCCGGGTCCAATAGAGAGCGTACTCAAGGCAAAAGTCACGCACGCTTCCAACAGGGAGCGTACTCAAGGCAAAAGTCACGCTTCCAACAGGGAGCGTACTCAAGGCAAAAGTCACGCTTCCAACAGGGAGCGTACTCAAGGCAAAAGTCACACTTCCAACAGGGAGCGTACTCAAGGCTGCGGCTCAGTGGCATAAGCTAAAAAGCTCTGCACACTGCTCACTGTCTTCTTCAAACCAGCAAGAACTCCATGGTTAAACCAAAGCTTCAAGGTTCATAACTTGGTCAGAACAAGTCCAAATCTAACTTTTCAAAGGTCAGAATTGGGTAGAAGAAAATTTCCCACCACATGGAACAATCAAAACTTGAAAACAAAGAGGTTTGATAGATCAAAACCACCAAATCCAAAAATAACAAAATTCTAGATCTACAAGATTTAAAGCCTAAAAATGGAAAATGACAAGTTCTAATGTGCCATAGAAACATGGGGAGAAGCTAATGGAACAATAAAATGGCTCTCTTGTAGAAGCAAGTTGCACTTGCCTATGGGTGTGGAGAGTTGGGTGGAAGAAGAAGAAGAAGTTAATGGAGGAAGTAATGAAGAGAGAGAGAGAGAGTGTTGGTAGAGTTTTATGAGGGTGGGATGTTATGTGTTGAGGGTGGAGCATAGGCTAAGGTGTTCCAACACACTTTAAACCAAACCAAACCAACCCAAACCAATTAAAACCGAGCCATCCCAACATAAACCAAGTAAACCATTACATGCTATGATGAACCTAATCAAGATTAAACTGAAATTAGCTAGCCAGACAGGAAAAATAAAAATACATGTCAGGATTCCGTGTACGTATACTGGAAATACGTAGAACGAAAAATGGGGGTGACAACTCTACCCACCTTAAAGAATTCCGTCCTCGAAATTTAATCAAGAGGCTAGAGATGTCGAGCAAGCTATATCAATTGCAGACAAGGCAGAACTAGTAGTCAATCAAGCAATCATTCATGCAAGCAAGGAACTTAAGCATAAGGCATAAGAAGACATTATACCTTACGAGTCAAACAAGTCGGGATATCGCGATCGGATATCATCCTCACGCTCCCATGTTGACTCACCCAAAGAGTGATGACCCCAAGCAACACGGACTAACTTGATAGTCTTGTTCTTGAGTATCTTCTCCCTCCGATCCAATATGGATACGGGTCTCTCCTCATACGAAAGGTTGGTACCAACAACCAATTTCGAATGATCAAGGACATGACTCGGATCCGGGATATACCGTCGTAATTGGGATATATGAAAGACATCATGTACCTCACGTAACGACGGTGGAAGAGCGAGACGATAGGATACATCACCTACTCGCTCTAGAATATCAAACGGCCCTATATACCTAGGACTGAGCTTTTCCCGTACGCCGAATCGAATGACGCCACGGGTAGGCGAGATCCTAAGGAATACGTGGTCACCGACAGAAAATTTAAGGGGATGCCGATGAGAATCGGCCCAATGACGTTGGCGATCTTGGGCAACTCAAAGATGATCTCTGACTCGTCTGACTACCTCAATAGTCCGCGTCACCATCTCTGGTCCAAGCATTTGCCTCTCACCGATATCGTCCCAAGCTAAAGGAGATCTGCACTTCCTGCCGTACAAGGCCTCGAAAGGTGCCATCTGGATACTAGCCTGGAAACTGTTATTGTACGAGAACTCTACGAGATGCAGGTGATCTTCCCACAAACTACCGAAGTCGAGTGTACATGACTGCAGCATGTCTTCAAGAGTCTGGATCGTGCATTCTGACTGACCATCTGTCTGCGGATGGTAGGCTGAACTGAACTTGAGACGAGTCCCCAAACTCTCTTGAAGACTCCGCCAAAAGTGCGAGGTGAATCTTGAATCTCTGTCGGACACAATACTGACTGGCACTCCATGCAATATGACTACCTGCCTGAGGTACATCTCTGTAAGCTGATCCGTCGACTGACCGATTCTGAAAGGAAGAAAATGAGCTACCTTCGTGAGATGATCAACTATAACGCAGATGGCATCTCTTCCAGCTGGGGATCTAGGTAATCCAGTTACAAAATCCATGGTAATGTGCTCCCATTTCCATTCTAGGATCGATAAAGGTTGAAGAAGTCCAGCTGGTCTCTGATGTTCAGCCTTAACTTGTTGACAAACTAAACAACGAGAGACAAACCGGGCTATCTCCCTCTTCATGCCATTCCACCAAAAATACTGCCGAATATCACAATACATCTTCGTACCACCGGGGTGAATGGAATACTGAGAACTGTGGGCTCCTGCCATGATCTCCTGTCTGATATCACCACTGGGTACACAAAGACGCCGTCCATGTCAGAGTGTACCATCTTTATGAATGCATAACTCTGGTCTCTGTCCTACCACACATTCTGTCCTAAGCCGCTGAAGCTTAGAGTTCGCGGACTGAGCTAACTTGATCCTCTCAACTATGCTGGACTGAACTTGCATACTGGTCATCAATGCCACACTAGAAGGAAAAACAACTTCAATACCCATCTTCTGAAGATCTGCTAACAACTCTGGCTGCGCCGTTAGAAAATAAACTCCGGATCTCCTGCTCAATGCATCGGCTACCACGTTGGCCTTTCCAGGATGATACTGCAAGTTGATGTCATAATCCACAAGTAGCTCTAGCCATCTCCTCTGACGCATATTAAGATCCTTCTGGGTAAACACATACTTCAGACTCTTGTGGTCGGTGAAAATCTTCACCCGATCTCCATATAAATAATGTCTCCAAAGTTTTAATACAAAAACTACGACTGCTAACTCCAGGTCATGGGTTGGGTAATTTCTCTCATGGTCACGAAGTTGACATGACGCATAAGCGACTACCTTACCATGCTGCATCAAGACACATCCTAATCCCTTGCCGGATGCGTCGCAATAAACTAAAAATCCTCCCGTCCCGTCGGAAAGAGTGAGAATGGGAGCCGTCATTAATCTCTGCTTCAACTTCTCAAATAAACTCTGACACTCTACTGTCCAAGCAAACTGCACATCCTTACGGGTCAACTGCGTCAGTGGCGCTGAAATCCGAGCAAAATCTGACACAAAACGTCGGTAATAACCGGCCAATCCGAAGAAACTCCGAACTTCTGCAACGGTGCTAGGTACTGGCTATGTCTCTATAGCCACTATCTTCTGGGGATCAACTTCTACTACACCTCTGGTGATGATATGACCCAAGTACGAGATACGATCCAACCAAAACTCGCACTTACTGAACTTCGCGTACAACTGGTGCTCCCGAAGAATCTGAAGAACTACACGAAGATGCTGCTCATGCTCTACCTCGTTCTTGCTATAGACTAAGATGTTGTCTATGAACACTATCACGAACTGGTCCAAATAGGGCATGAAGATACGATTCATGAGGTCCATGAATACGGCCGGCGCATTGGTCGCTCCAAATGGCATAACAAGGAACTCCCAATGTCCATACCTAGATCTGAATGTTGTCTTCGGGATATCCTGCTCTCTGACTCTGATCTGATGGTACCCTGACCGCAAGTTAATATTCGAGAATACTGCCGCTCCCCTGAGCTGATCAAATAAATCATCTATCCTTGGTAAAGGGTATCTGTTCTTAATGGTTACAGAGTTCAAGGTACGATAATCAACACATAATCTTGACGTACCATCCTTCTTCTTCACAAGAAGCATCGGAGCTCCCCAAGGTGATCCGCTAGCACGAATGAATCCCTTGGTTCTAAGTTCTTTAATCATCTTGTACAAGACCTCCAACTCTGATGGTGCCATCCTATAGACTCTCTCTGACACTGGTGCCGTCCCTGGAATCAAATCGATAGTAAATTCTATCTCCCTCTCTGGGGCATGCCTGGAAGCTCTTCGGGAAATACGTCGGGAAACTCTTCTACAACTCTGGGAAACTGAACTGCTGCTGCTACGGCCATCCGCAATGCTGGGGAAGAAGGTTCTACTCCGCCTCGAGAAAATGAAAACTCTGGCTCACCGGGAACACTAAAAATAATCTTGCCGCCATGGCAATCTATACTAGCATACTGGTCCCTCAACCAATCCATTCCTAGGACCACATCATAATCGGCCATCAAAAACTCTATCAACCTAGCGAGAAACTCTCTACCGCTGACTACGATTCGACACGAGGAAAACACCCTATCCACACCCACAAGTCCGTTACCAGTAAGTATATTGAGCCTTACTGATAATGACTCGGGCTCCAGTCCTATCCGTGTCGCGAATCGTGCAGATATAAATGAATGCGATGCACCTGAATCAAATAATACTGATGCAGGAAAAGAGTTGACGAGAATGGTACCTGCCACCACCTCACCTAATGCCAACTCCTCCTCTACGGTCAAAGCCATCGCTTGACCGTGCCCTCTGGGTGCTGGTCCCTTCTGCTGGAAACCTCTCTGGCGGTTCTGAACCTGAGCTTGGACCTGGGCATACTGTTGCGGTCGCTGCTGCTGGAATGCCTGAGCCTGAGGCGACAATAGCCTCTGAGGCTGATATTGCTGCTGCTGTACTGGTGCTGGTACCCTCACTGAGGGACTAGTCTGGGCCGATGAGGATGAACCGGCTCTCTGTGGACAGGTCCCTATCATGTGATCCGGTGCCCCACAAGACAAACACAATCCTTGTGCTCGACGACATTCTGACACTACATGACCTGGCTTTCCACAATGAGTGCAGTCTATTGTGGAAGACTGCCTCCGCTTCTGCTGCTGAGGATACGTCGGAGTCGAATGCTGAACCGACGTAACTGATGCTGTCCTCCTCGGTGCCCCAATGGTCAAGGCCCTAGCTGCCGAGGCCGGGGCTGAAGACTGGATCATCTGACCATGGGACCACTTCCATCCTCCTGTTCTGTCTACAATTCTCTGCGATGTATACTCATGCCTCTTAGCTGCCTGCAAAACAGCATCAAAGGTCTGATGCTCAAACTGCTCTACTGCTAGAATGATCTCTAGGTGGAGTCCCTGCTGGAACCGCTGCGCTCGATCAAACTCGGTTGCCACCAAAGTGGGAGCAAACCGACTCAGTCTTAAAAACTCGACCGCATATCCATCGACCGTCCTGCTCATCTGCCTGAGATTGGTGAATTTCGTCTATAGGTCATGTCGAGCCACAGCATCGAAGTACTTGATCTGAAACTTGTCACTGAATACCGCCCACGGAACAGGCGTTGCCAAACCAACTGCCATCATCGCCCACCAGGTGCGGGCTAGGTCCAATAACTGTAGACGTACCACAGCTACTTTCTCTCCTTCTGGAGTCTTGGCTGCATCTAAGATAATCTCAATGTCCTGGAGCCACGCATCGGCCGCAATAGCGTCTTCACTCCCATCAAAGAAGGGAGGGTTGAGGTGCTTGAAACTGCTAGCCGTACTGTTCCCTTGATAACCAACACGGCCCATGGCATCCTGTACTGCCTGGTGCAGGGCATCGCTCCGACAATCTTGAGATGCAAGCAATATCCTGATGAGACCCACCAAGGTGCCATCGTCAGGCTCTGCAGGCTGGACTGGCTGAACTGGGGGCTCGGGGTCCCCGGAATGCATGACTCGGGAGGCCACCCCAGAGTGCTGGACTTGGTCTCTAGGTTGAAAAATATTAACAGTGAATAGAAAATCAGTTTATGATATATTATGAACATCTACCTATTTAACAGTCCATCAATTTAACACCAATTCATGACCATGCAAGACAATGTATATAGGACATGATTAGAGTCTAACTCAGCAATTAACATCAACTCTAGGATTTAAATCATTAGCAATATCACTTCAAAAACTGGAATGAAGTTAACAGTTTTAGCATTTACTGTATCAGTTATACATTGAGCCTCTACTCCTAGGCCAAAATCCCATTTACACAACTATCACTCCATATTCAAATGTAAGAATTAATCTAACTGGTATTATGATGTGTGGGGATGAAAATTTGATTGAACAAACATAGCAAAAACTGGAAAGTAATAGATTTGAACACAACAGTAACTGTGTCAATGTAAATATCAGGAAAAATAGTTCGTTTGCCCAAATCGAATCCAATAATCCACATAACCCAACTAAAAACATGCAAACAATCTACATACACTATATACTATATATTAGGATCTAATTTACAAGTTAAAACAGGAAATTTAACCATAGGAATGAATCTACACACAGAGCAAAAACCCAAACACTTAACACGCACAGTCTTCCCCATGCACGCGGGTTTTCGTGTCCGACACGACACCAACCGACACAAGACTTGGGGAGTGTCTTGACAGACACTGCCCCTTGCTTCGTGTCAAATATCAAGTGTCCTCGTATCCTGTGCAGCCCGCACGAGCACACTGGTAGCAGGGGAGCTACTGTGCTCGTGCGCGCGCCACGAATTCGCGCGTGCACGTGTCGACCTTGACTCGACACGATACAGAAACCTAAGGGCGACACTCGAAACCTATTAGCAAGCCCTAGGACTAGATTCCTATTCAAATACTTTCCTAAAAACTGAACGAAGTGTCCTTTGGGATATTTCGTCGAACACTAAAAGCAACCTATTGATACGTGTCCGATATGGACACGAAACGAATTCGAACCCTAGGTTTAGCCTATCCTACAGTAGGGGTAGGGCTAGGGCCTTCCTAAAATGGATTTAAACAGGAATTAAATGGGGTATTGAGAGTTATACCTATTGATGCACAATGAATGGAAAAGCTTTCAAAAGGAAAGAACTCCTCAAGCCACCAAGTCCCACAAATTGATATCTCCCTGCAAATAACTCATACCAGCAGCAAGAGGATAAATTTTAGGTCCTAATGGAATTGGTTTGAAGGAAAAAGGATTTAAAATGGATTTTTAATGATTTTTGGAAGATGGGACTCACCTCTTTCCTTAGAACTTTTGAAAGAACCTTAAAAGAGGCTTGCCCTAAAAACTATGAGGGATTAAATAGGGGGGGATGACCTAGTGGCCGGCCAAGCTAGGGCTAGGGTTAGGTTTGTGCTAGGTTAGCTAGTCTATCTATTTTAGTCACAAAATGACTTGTGTAACCACAAGCCATTTATCAAATAACTTGATTCCTAATTTCCTAATTCAAGTTCTAAAGAATCACTAACCACTAACTTGAGTCATACTAGGTTAGACTAGGGTCACTTGATCTAACCAAGCCCAACTAACTAGGGTTAGTTCCTAGGTTGGTCTACATGAGTCAAAACTAGTCAAAAATTAAACTAGTCCAAATAAATCCAAAATAAATCCTAAAAATTCCCATAAATTCTAATAAATTTAAATAATAAATAATAATCCCAAATAATTCTTAAAATTATAAAAATGACTAAAATACCCCTCAGTCTGGAAATGAACACTAGTAAGACACCAAATCATAAGTCATAAATTTAAATAGTTTAAAAATAATTAGAAATTACTAAAAATCATAACATGAAATAAATACCATTAAATAATAATTATAATTACAAAATTTCAAAATTACCCTCTCCTGGAAAATTGGGTGTTACAATCCTACCCACCTTAGAAAAATTTCGTCCTCGAAATTAAAATGGCAGTAGTCCTTCTAGGTCAAACACCCCACAATCAGAGTCTCAAATATACCGTCAGATAATCATATGCGTCTGTCCAAAACCATGATACTCAGAATCTCTGTCATGCCAGTGAGCAAGGCTACGATAATCACAGAGTCCTCAACTATGGTACATACCTCTAGAACTATGGTATTTAAAATTTTCGCATTACCGCGCGCTTGGCAGCAAAAACCTTAAATTCCCACACCCAAAAAATACGTCCATAGTTCGACTATATGTCCTCACTATGCCTGCTAGCATGACCCTAGAGGATTCTAAAATCTTATAATCGTGGCGACCTAGCCCATACGACTTATCTCAGAAGAAAATTAAATCATACTGAAATACCAGATCAAACTTATCAGCAATGAAGCAGCAGATAGGAATAGATGGAACTGAATTTTCAAGATAGGAATTGCAGAATTGAATCAAAGAACGAACCTGCAACTAGATCTCCAACGGCCTGAGCATCCTCGGCTGTCATGGCGAAAGCTCGCCCTGGCTGGCTTCCCCTGGCCTGCTGCTGAAGCTGGACAAACCTCTGCTGCTGAGTCTGCAATGGTGGTCCCCTCTGCTGCCCTGCCGGGGCCCTAGCCCCTGGTGCTACCTGAGCCAATGGTGTCGGGTTCTGGGGACACTCTCTACACTGATGCTCTGCTGACCCGCAAAGTAAACACATACCCAGTCTCTTCCTGCAATCGTTCCACCAATGGCCTGGCTTCTTGCAGAAGTTGCACACGGTGTCCTGCTGATACTGCACCTGTCCCTGACCCTGATACTGAACAGGCCTCTGCTGCTGCTGATGTATCTGAGCCCTCGGCTGCTGGTACTGCTGCTGAAACTGTATGCCTGGCATCGGCTGCTGATACTGCTGCTGAAACTGACGCTGAACGTGCGGCCTCTCGGTCGGCCCTCCGCTGCTGGTGCCCCCAACTGGGTTTCGCCCCCTCTTGAACCTAAGTTCAAGATCATCCTCTGCAGCTAAAGCGTCCACCAGAATCTCTTCAAAGGTAGTGCTGCGGGCGTTCTTGGTGTAGGACTTGACCTCCTTTACCAAGCCCTTCCGGAACCTCCGGGCCTTCGTCGTCTCTGACAAGTCATCCATAAATCTGCTCAGGCGGCAGAACTCTCCTGCGTACTCCTCCACAGACTGGTTCCCCTGGACTAGGGCCTCGAACTGGATCTCGAGGGCTCCCAGCGCTGCGTCTGGAAAGAACTTCTCCTTGAACAGCTTCTTGAATGCTGCCCAAGTCTGTCCTGCTGTACCGACCCTCGGATCGGTCTGGTACCAGGTACGGGCCAGATCCTGCATCATGCTGGCCGCTGCCTCTATCTGGAGCCTCGTCGGGATCTCAGCCAACCTGAAAATCTCCTCCATATGCTCGATCCACTCATCGGCATACAAGATCCCCTCTGTCCCTTGGAAGTCTCTCGAGTGTATCTTTTGGAAATCTTGGATGCCCTTCTCCCGTGGCTGGTACGGCTGCGGGACTGCGGCTGGCTGAGCTATGACTCTCTCTACCACAGTTATTACTAGCTCAATGCCTCGTGCGAGCTCTGCTGTCTGCCCCCGCTGCTGAGTCTGCTGACCCTCCATGTACTGCCGGAAGAAGGCTAACAGCTGAACGACGTCAAATGTCCCTGCAGGTGGCTGCTGGAACGGTACCTCTGGAATGACTGGGTCCTGCCTCCGAACTGGTGAAGGCATACCCTCAGCTGCTGCTGCTGCTGAAGTCCCAATATGAGCAGAGGTGGCAGGAGCTGTAGCCTCCCGACCCTGCTGAACTGGCTGAGAGGTAGCAGTCCCCTCTACAGTATCTCCATGAATGGCACGATATAATCGCGTCTCCACCATCCTGAAGACAGATCAAACAAACAATTGCTGAGAATGAGTCGAAATAGCAAAGGAGGACAGTTATATTCAAGGAGAACAATATCAGCAAGAACTGAGATGGTGTGAATTTGATATGAGTTTTTCTAAGTGTGATTGAGTACCTTCAAAATATCCTAATCCTACTGCAGGCTGTAGTGATAATCTAGTTCGAATACCACTACATAAACTCGACCTGCATGGGCCACCACTAAAAACGTGTCATGACCCGCACCCACTGAGAGGGTACGAGAACGTAACAACGCCCAGCCTACGCCGCAGTGTCGGCGGTAGAACGCTGTCCTAGGTCAATCATCTAACAATATAAAGGTACATGTACAGTATATATACTCCGAATGGAGGTGACATAACAATATACAGTCTCAATCACATCTAAGGCAGAATGATGAAAATAAAAGATAGATAGATACTGGAATAAAAAGATCCACAGGATACAATCAGAGAGAAAGAGTCTAAGTGTCTACTGCCATACAAACTGAACATCCAACTCAATACAAGTCTCTAAAACTGAAAAGAAAGAATATATACAATCTAGATCTCAAATGACAGAAAATAGAAAACCTAGACTAGGGAGCCTCAGTCTCTAAACTAGTGGATCAGGCTGGAAATCTGGGTCACACATGGCATCTACAGCTGTCCCATAGTAGGTATCTATGCAGGCCTCATCCTCATCCTCTGTAAAATTTTCAACAGGTCCAGTCAGGACGGGAGCGAGCACAAAACATCTCACGCAGTTCATAACGAGTTAGGAAATATAAAGCATGCAATAGAGTAAAGTACATGAAACGCTGAAAGAAGAAGATATATGAAAAACAGTAGAGATTTGATAACAGGAAATATCTAAATATGATAAGTAAGGCTGTAAGGAACATGTGATTTTAGAGCACAATATGGTTATGTAAACGGGTTAGGTTATACAATAAAATGGGACTCCTTTGTACGTGGGTGTACAATGGACATATACAATTTCTTATACAATACGATTGATCACATAACCATTTTCTACTCCCTCTCCCCAATCAATACACAAGGATCCAATTCAGTTACGTTACCTTATACAATGACTTGTACAATGACTTGTACAATGGCTTGTACAATGACTTATACAATGGCTTGTACAATGGCTTGTACAATGGCTCAATGTGATACTGAGAGTACAATATGCACAATGAGTGTACAATGATAAGGTATTCAATAAATACAACATGTAAGTAAAACGCACATCACAATATGTACTTAGTGAATACAAGGAGATAACATCTCAGAAGAAGATCCATATAGTACCAATCCGTGATAAAGATCATGTCAGCATCAAGTACAGTAATCTAGAGCAAGAATGTAAATCCATACAAGTATGAAACGGTCAGAGAATGTACTCGCCTGATATCCTGAGTGTCTGAAGAGAATATACTGTCCGAGGAGTGGTGTCTGTCTCCTATAGAACAGCACAAGTCACAACAGGTCCAGAATAGTAAAATGGAGTCCTACTATGCATTCTACATGATTCTAGGTCAAACTAGACCAAGGTCAACTCTTGGTCAACTCTGGTCAACCCTAGAAGTCAAACTAGGTCAATCTAGTCTAGTTGAGTCTAAACTAGGCTATTCCAACCTATACTAGCTAGCACCATGCCTAACAAGGCTAGGCAAGCCTATACAAATTACATCACAAAATAGCTTAGCTAAATTCTAGAACCCTTAGATAGTCTACAACCTCACTATACTCATACATTAACACCACACAATAATATAGTGCATAAACTAGGCTAAAAGTAAACCTACCTCACTAGCTAACAAGAAAAAATATATATATATATAGATATATATACATTCACACAATATCACATCTACACATATATGCCTACACATGTATCCCTATATAATATAACTTAGAAATTATAACCTATAGACTATATGTGTAACCCACACAACGTCTTATTGATATTGCAATATATATATATGCCTATGCATATAGATAGGGGAATACACAAGGCTATGTGTCCACTGTGAATGTGTGTGATACTGGTGTGTGTGTGTGATCAGGTATTCAGTGAGTGTGCAACAGTGCTAAAACTGTGTGCAGGAAGAAATATGTGACAGTGAATATATGAAGAGTTGTGTGTGTGTGTACATGGCATACAGGAAAATAGTGTGCAGGAAGATAGATGGGACAGTGATACATAGGACAGTGTAAGGAAAACAAAACAGTGTGTGCTATTGCAATGGAAAAAACTGGGACTTAACCAACAGGGTAAGTGATTAATTAACCTTCATTTGTAGAGGAAACCCTTTAACAGTCCCAAAACAGTGAAGAGAGAGGAACCAGTCCTCACATATGTGTACAGGAACTATTCAACAGGGCAAATTAGTGAAGTACTGAAAGTAACTGGTGTGTGTGTGATGTGCAACCCAGTGTTCACAGGAAAATTATTGGTAGGAATAAAATCAGTAAAGAAGAAAGAAAATTGTGTGTGAACCATTAACAGTGAATAGGGCTGTGTTAAAGTGTTCAGGAAATGACAGTGCAAGGGTGTGTGTGTTGTGTCAATGTGCAGGAAATGGCAATGTGTGGAAGGGTGTGGTGTACAGGAATTATTAAATATGCAGGAAATAATAGTGTATAGGAAATTATATGTTGACACCAATCTCATGTTTTAACAAATAACCAAATGGCAGGACTCAACAGTGCTACTCACTGAAATCTCAGGTTTAGTAGCAACCAACCTCAGTTCAGTCCATGAAGAACATTCAAACCTTTCAATATGAACCCACAATCAGTTGAAAAACATTAACAGTGAATAGAAAATCAGTTTATGATATATTATGAACATCTACCTATTTAACAGTCCATCAATTTAACACCAATTCATGACCATGCAAGACAATGTATATAGGACATGATTAGAGTCTAACTCAGCAATTAACATCAACTCTAGGATTTAAATCATTAGCAATGTCACTTCGAAAACTGGAATGAAGTTAACAGTTTTAGCATTTACTGTATCAGTTATACATTGAGCCTCTACTCCTAGGCCAAAATCCCATTTACACAACTATCACTCCATATTCAAATGTAAGAATTAATCTAACTGGTATTATGATGTGTGGGGATGAAAATTTGATTGAACAAACATAGCAAAAACTGGAAAGTAATAGATTTGAACACAACAGTAACTGTGTCAATGTAAATATCTGGAAAAACAGTTCGTTTGCCCAAATCGAATCCAATAATCCACATAACCCAACTAAAAACATGTAAACAATCTACATACACTATATACTATATATTAGGATCTAATTTACAAGTTAAAACAGGAAATTTAACCATAGGAATGAATCTACACACAGAGCAAAAACCCAAACACTTAACACGCACAGTCTTCCCCATGCACGCGTGTTTTTGTGTCCGTGACACCAACCGACACGAGACTTGGGGAGTGTCTTGACAGACACTGCCCCTTGCTCAGTGTCAAATATCAAGTGTCCTTGTGTCCTGTGCAGCCCGCACGAGCACACTGGTAGCAGGGGAGCTACTGTGCTCGTACGTGCGCCACGAATCCGTACGTGCACGTGTCGACCTTGACTCGACACGACACAGAAACCTAAGGGCGATACTCGAAACCTTTAAGCAAGCCCTAGGACTAGATTCCTATTCAAATACTTTCCTAAAAACTGAACGAAGTGTCCTTTGGGACATTTCGTCGAACACTAAAAGCAACCTATTGATACGTGTCCGATACGGACACGAAACGAATTCGAACCCTACGTTTAGCCTATCCTACAGTAGGGGTAGGGCTAGGGCCTTCCTAAAATGGATTTAAACAGGAATTAAATGGGGGTATTGAGAGTTATACCTATTGATGCACAATGAATGGAAAAGCTTTCAAAAGGAAAGAACTCCTCAAGCCACCAAGTCCCACAAATTGATATCTTCCTGCAAATAACTCATACCAGCAGCAAGAGGATAAATTTTAGGTCATAAAAGAATTAGTTTGAAGGAAAAAGGATTTAAAATAGATTTTTAATGATTTTTGGAAGATGGGACTCACCTCTTTCCTTAGAACTTTTAAAAGAACCTTAAAAGAGGCTAGCCCTAAAAACTAGGAGGGATTAAATAGGGGGGCTAACCTAGTGGCCGGCCAAGCTAGGGCTAGGGTTAGGTTTGTGCTAGGTTAGCTAGTCTATCTATTTTAGTCACAAAATGACTTGTGTAACCACAAGCCATTTATCGAATAACTTGATTCCTAATTTCCTAATTCAAGTTCTAAAGAATCACTAACCACTAACTTGAGTCATACTAGGTTAGACTAGGGTCACTTGATCTAACCAAGCCCAACTAACTAGGGTTAGTTCCTAGGTTGGTCTACATGAGTCAAAACTAGTCAAAAATCAAACTAGTCCAAATAAATCCAAAATAAATCCTAAAAATTCCCATAAATTCTAATAAATTTAAATAATAAATAATAATCCCAAATAATTCTTAAAATTATAAAAATGACTAAAATACCCCTCAGTCTGGAAATGAACACTAGCAAGACACCAAATCATAGTCATGAATTTAAATAGTTTAAAAATAATTAGAAATTACTAAAAATCATAACATGAAATAAATACCATTAAATAATAATTATAATTACAAAATTTCAAAATTACCCTCTCCTGGAAAATTGGGTGTTACATCCCTGAAACCATGGGTGCTACGGAAAGGAAAGGAAAAGTATGATGACACTGTGAACGAGTAATGACCTTGTAATACGGTAAGTTGAGTCGAATCTTGCATGGTCATTGGACAACTTATGCACAAGGAACGCCTCCGCGAGCAGTGCCCGGAGATGGTACTGACTTCGAACCTAAGTGGAGCAAAAGAAAATAGCTGTGTTGGCATATAACACTCAGATGTGTTATACGAAAACTTTTAGTGGGGCTTGCTATCTGCACGGAAAGGGTCGTCGTATAAGCCCCTCCAAGATGGCTTGTGGTGCTAGTGACCCCTTTCATATAGATGAGTCGACATATTAGCGACGATTCGCGTGCATGCCTTAGATTGAGTAAAAAAGTGTATGCACGGTACAAATAAGTCAAAAAATGTACACACGGTATGCAACACAACGATTGAGCCTAAGATTTGGCTATAACAGAAACACGTGCTTCAATACGAGTCGTAGTGTCGTGAATTGAGTCATTGACACTAAGTTCACGAGTTCATGACTAAACCATTTTCGGAGACGAAATAGGTAAAAAGACACTAAGTTCACAAGTCTAAGTTTAATCATTTTTGGAGACAAAATGAGAGCTAATGTTTAAGCCATTTCCAGAGACGAAATGGAAGTATATGATTTTTGCAGACGAAATGGAGGAAAGGCCTTAGGGCAAGTTTTGAATAAAGATACACTATGTTGCGAGGCACGACCTCAATGATGATACACGAATGGACATTATGGCACGACCATGATGTTGGCACAATAAGTTTGGTAGTATGGTTATAAGATTTTGGAGCACGACCACGTTGTGGCGACACAAAGTTTGGGCAAGTTACTAAGTGGTGAGGCACTGCCTCGATTATGTCACACAAAGGGATTTATGGCACGACTATATCGTTGATTTACCAAATAGGCCAGACATCTATGTCCTAAAATTGATCCTAAGGCAAGATTAGAAAGACAATCAAAAGTAATGTTGCACACAATTAAATGAACGTATTGGTTTTGTATGGGTGGACGAGGAGCTCACACCACAAGTACGGTTGTGTACTGACCATCCTACAGTTTTCATACACAGGTAACAGGTACTTGGTCATTCGAGGTGGAGCTCGCTTGGACGCGCTGGGGCATGGATTCCTTGGCATTTTGAGGTGTGCGACCGCATTGAAGTCTTCACCTATACGGAACATAATATATAGACATCGCCTATCTGAAGTACCTTCAAGTTGCAAGCCACTGGTTCATATATGGTTCATTGTATTGAGAGACGAGAGGGAGCAGAGTGATTTGTATTGTGAGGTAGAGTGAACTGAGTGTTGTAATCTTGGCCTCGTGCTACATTTGTAATCTTTATTTCAGAATCAATAAAGAGCTATTTGTACGACTTGTGTTGTTTCAACTTTTCGCTGGCGACATACTATTTATTCAATATTTTTGTTTCGGGACTCCTATGCGACGACCCTGTCGCTTACCCTATAATCGATCGTTATGGAACCCGCCTTGCAAGAGCGCAACCTAGGCTCGCGCAGCATCACACCTTAGCGAGGATGATCGGTTCTGCGGAACCGGGGCGTGACAGGGACTGTGGTGGAGGAGGGGTGGTTTTAAGTTCTGGACAAGGATATTTTATCCCATTTTTTTTCAGGATATCAAATTGTACCAAAACAAAGTTTAAGATATCAAGTTGAAAAACTTAAATAGTTGAGGATATCAAGTTACAATTAAGAAAAAATTTAATACTTCCTGCGAGCTCTACTTGATCAAGTGACAATTGGGCTACTGGCTCCAAAACATGGCCCACGAGTCAGCGAATTGGGGTCTCTAATATCTATTTTTCCAAATTGAATAATCATGGTGAATGAGTTGAGTCGAGTTTGAAAGAAAATACCAAGAAAGAAATAAACCAGTGCCCAAAAAAATATCGGTTGCACTAGATTTGTCGAACACATTCTTAGTTAGGGTGGAAAATACTCGGTAAATAAAAAGTGACCAAATTAATCATGTAATTTAACAAATAGTTGGGCAACATGTATTTAGAAAACAACTTAGATAACATCTAAACCTATATGTTAAGTCATGCTTAAATTTATGTGTTTCATGAGTATTATAGGGACTACCCTCCTATGTTAGAAATAAATATATTAACCCTCCTGTGTTCCTTGAGTATTACAGGGGCTACTCCTATTTTGAAATTAATTACGGACTACCCTATCTTCTTAAAAAAACATATGCATAGTTAGTGTGATAACTTTTTATAGAAAATATAAAACAGAGGGGTGATTCGTGTAATTAGTTTCAAAGTAGTGGTGATTAGTGTAATAAGTATGAAACATAGGGGTGGTTTAATTTTGTCTTGGTATCGTTGTCAAAAGCACTCATTAATATTTGTATATATACATTTATTGGGTACGGTCAAAACCAGCTGCACACAGTAAAATGTGTAAGATTATTGTTGTAAAAATAAGGGAGAGAGAAAGATGCTAGCCAAATCGCATTGTTCTGCTTCTCATATTAAAAATGTATATAATAAGGATAGGATAAGGGTGATTGTAGAAAGGGATAAGGGCATCCATATTTGAATTTATCCATAAATCACAACACTCTCCCCTTGGATGCCCATTTTAATGATTGTCTCATTTAGAACTTTTCTAAGAAAAAAAACCATCTTTGGGGAAAATGCATACTAAAATAAAAGATTACAATAATATTTTCAGGAATATGATTATTCATGAATTCAAATGGGTGCGATTTATCTACCTTTTCGGAAAAAAATCCAGTGAGACAAAATTCCATAGAAGGAAAATAGTACAATGCACAAATGATCAAAGACCTACTTCAAGATGTCTCCATTAACATCTTCAGGAGTCTTCCATTTACAGGATGTTCCCCTAAAAAAGGTATTACATTTAGTTCCTACATCAATTCAAATTAAAAAATCACCCCCCCAGTTAATGCATTTCAATTACATCTCACCTGAATACTTTATTTTCATATACATTTATATGCATTATCCTCATATCATCATGAAGAATTGTATGCTTATTTGTGATTCTTGGAAGCTCATAACTCCCCATGATATATTGAACTAATGAAACCTTAGTTATATGTATTCTCTGTTTGCTTCATTATGATGATTGGTTGATGTTGCCGCAATAATTTATGTGATTTATCCCCGAAATACCTGTAATAATGTTTAAAAAATATATCTTGTTTGTGATATCCTCTTTGGGGATCATATAAATAACTTGTGTCTGTATATCTCATAAGATCAACACACTTATATGGATTAGATCAAGAATGATTCCTTTGATATATCTAAAATGTGTTTTATGTCATTCTAGTGTCTAACTATAGGTGCATATCAGCATGTTCACATAAAAGATATCATGTTAAATAAATGACAATAAAGAACTATACTTGTCTTAAATAGGGTACTTTATGACCTTAAACATGTCTTTTCTTCTTTAGGCCAAATGATATGTCATATTGACCTAACCACTATAGGTGTACTGATTGAATGACAGCTACATTAAATCTCTTCAGAATATCTTCTCTTCGGGGTCTCTCTTCAGGAGATACTTTTTAGGAGATCTCTTCAGGAGATTATCTCTTCGGAAGATTTATCTCTTCGGGAGATCCTCAGTAGATATTGTCATGTATATAGAGGTCGCTTTGATGAATTAATTCTGAAATTTTCTTCACACTATAATATGTTTGGACATTTAGGATCATCATTATGTTCTTTCCTAGAAAAATACTCAATAAGCTTATAATATTACTGTAGAACCCTAGAGGGGGGGTTGAATAGGATAATAAAATAATTACCAATAATTAAAATCAATTTAAAGGATAATAAATAAGAGAGAGATTCAAACACTCGATGTATCCTGGTATCCTCCCAAGGGACACTCCAGTCCCGGAACTCTCTTCGGCTTTAATCCACTATTTGAGTAAATAGTTGCACACGAGATTGGATCCGAAGAACTCATCAACTTCAACACGAGTTTGGATCCGAAGAGCTCGTCAACTTCTTACATACGAGTTTCCCTCAGAAGGCTCGTCAACTTCTTACACAACAGTTTTCCTCCGAAGGCTCGTCAACTTCAATAAGAAAGAAAGAAGGCTTTTGATCTTCTAAAACATTTTGAAAATCGAAGGTTACAACTCTTGAATACTCTACCACTTTTGGTTGGATGACAAATTAAAGCTTTAGATAGTGTAGTAATGGTGAGGCTCTTGGTAGTTGAGTAAATTTAAGGCTCAAGTGGATGGTATTAAAGTGAAGACACAACCACCTTAAATAGAACACCAAGAGAGCTAGTCATTTAATGCTCCACACATACAACGGACGGAATTCCAACGGTATAGACCAAAATTTTGTCGGTATACCGTTCTGAACAGTAACAGTAATAAATCTAGCCGTTGGAGCATTTAATGCTAAGATCTGTCTATTCCAAAAAAAAAGTAGACAGAATTCCGGCGGTACCGATTGGTTTACTGTCGGTATACCGATTATCTTCACAGAAACTTTTTAGTATTTGATATTGGTGTACCGTCGGTATACACAGTATGCCGTCGGTATCCGATTATCTTCATAGAACTAATTTTGTGCTTTGATATCGGTGTACCATCGGTATACATCGGGATGCCGTCGGTATACCGATTATCTTCACAGAACTATTTTTGTGCTTTGATATCGGTGTACCGTCGGTATACATCGGTATGCCATCGGTATACCGATTATCTTCACAGAACTAATTCTGTGCTTAGATATCGGTGTACCGTCGGTATGATACAATTTTTTGCCGGTATTCCGATTATCTTGACAATATTTTCTGTGCAATAAATTGGTATAACGTTGGTACCTATCGATATAGCGTCGGTATTCCGTTGACATAAGACAAGTGATTTTCAAAAGATATTTTGTAAGAACTTTTGGTTTGTCATCCACCTTAAGCATTTCATAGTTTGTCCTAGACCTTGTACAGACTCTAGGACCTTGAATCTTTGAGTGCAGGCTTTGAGTATGTTGGTGGCTTCTCTTCAATCTTGCTTAAAGTCAAACCGTTTTTCTTCAGTCTTACTTTAAGTCAATCCGTAAGTCTTCCGTGCGGCTTAATGAGTAGCTATGATTTTATTGATGTTTTTGTAGCAGCCTTTGGGAAGCTTGACGGTATATCTATTTGTTTAAAAGCTAGAGAAACTAAAACACGAAGATGTAGTTAATGTTATCAAAATCAATGTGCCAACAATCTCCCATATTTTGATTTGACCAAAAGAAGGTACTATCGTGTTTTAGAGAGTATCTCCCCCTTAGCTAGACTACTCCGCCTCAACACACGTTTTTTTCCCCTTTGTCACTTAATCAAAGATGGTAGAACTCATAATAGATAATTGATAAAGGACATACATTATAACAATAGGATAAACAAAGCCATGCATATATTAGATAGAAAGATTGAGAGTACATGGTTGTTTAAGACTGATACTGGACTGAGAATAAGACAAGTATCCCTATTGGGAGTACTCAAAACAACACTAAGACATATCATAAAATAAAAGGTCCCCGAAGGATCGCACAGGACAATAGAGGTAATACATTCAAACAAGGGCGTCGCATGTGATGGCGTCATAGTTGCCGGACTTGGGAGTCAAGGAGTAGCATATGATACGATACAGTTCGTAGTAAAATGGCTCCAGTTGCTTGGAAAGTGCTGGAATGGGAGGAGCGTCAGGCCCTTTGCCAATAATGCCACAGAATTTCTCAAAAGATACATTGGAGGTAGGATTAAGACTGGCGAGAGCAGGAAGAGCATCCCCTCGATTAGGAATGTCGAGAATCTCAGCCAGATCGCGGGCGGTGAGACGGAAGTGGCGATCGTTTACGAGAGTTTCGATCACATTGTTGGCCAGGTCGGGGAAGAGGTTGCAGTAGAAGAGGCGAACAACAGCAGGATACATTGGAACCTGACGACTGAGAAGTTTTGATAGTCCTGCAAACTGGAACAATGCCAGATGACCGGAGAAGATATTTAAGTTGATTGGCTTTCCTTCCAACACAACATGGTGTTCAAAGGATTGGAATCAAGCATTGACAGCAACATTAGATTTGAAGATTTTACGGTCGTAGGCGCCATTCGGAAGGGGTACAGGCATGTAGGGATTGGAAGTTGATAAAGATGGTGTGGGGCATGGTAAAAATAAGGGTTTTAAGTGGGAGCAAATATAAGAGGAAAGAGTTGTATATGTGTGAAAAGAAGTAGAAGGAAGATGAAGATAGATAAAGATGAGAAGAGGAAGATAGATAAAGAGGTGAAGAGGTTTATATGTTGGGAATGGGAAGAGATGGAAGATAATTAAAGAGAGGAGTTTGGAATTTGGTGATGAATACATTAATGGAGAGGGTTTAATAGAGGATTTGATGTGTGGGGGGATATGATTGGATGTAAGGTTGGTGAAAGGATGGAATGTAATAAATGAGGGGGGTATAAAAAGATGGAAGAGAATTAATAAAGAGGATTTGAAAGGATGGGAGAGAGAATAAAGTAGATATGGTCGGGCCCACTGAATGAAAATGGAGGCTGTTTAATGAGATCGTCGAAGATGGTGCGCCGTCGAAAATTTGAAGCGTTCCGTCGGTATACCAATTTTGTAGAGAAAACTAATCTTTGAACAAATTTTGGTATGCCAACGGTATTCTGCAGAGTTCCGTCGGTGTTACGATCGACTGATATACTAAAATTCAAGGTTAAAAAATATCTAATTCTTGGCAAAGAAATACAAAACGATCCTCGGGTAGAGGCTTTGTGAAGATATCTGCCAGTTGATAAGTAGTATAAATAAAATCAAGATGAATGTCACCCTTTTGTTGATGGTCACGAAGAAAATGGTGTCTAATCTCAATGTGCTTGGTGCATAAGTGACAAATCGATTTTCGTGAGATTGATAGAACTTATGTTGTCACATTTAATGGAGATACTAGTTAAAGAGATGCCAAAGTCTACAAGTGTTTGTGTCATCCAAAGGATTTGTGCACAACAACATCCAGCCGTAATGTATTCAGCTTCAGTGGTGGAAAGGGCAACAGAGTTTTATTTCTTACTAAGCCAAGATACCAAGGATTTTCCAAAGAATTGACATTTGCCGCTAGTGCTTTTTTGGTCAATCTTGCATCCGGCAAAATCTGCATCCGAGTAGCCTACAAGCTCAAAAGATGGAGATTTCGGATACCAAAGTTCCTTATTTATGGTGCCTTTGAGATACCCAAAAATGCGCTTAACGACATATAAGTGTGATTCTTTGGGATTTGCTTGATATCGTGCACAAAGAAAAATACTAAACATAATATCAGGACGACTAGCAGTTAAGTAGAGTAAGCTACCAATCATACCTTGATATTAACGAATGTCAACGGGAATACCATTCTCATCATAATCAAGCTTTGTCGTTATGGCCAAAGGAGTTCTCATTGATTTGAATGTGTATAGCTCAAAGCGTTTGAGGAGATCCTTTATATATTTAGCTTGATTGATGAAAGTGTCGTTTGGTCCTTGCTTGATTTGTAATCCAAGAAAGAATGATAATTCTCCTATCATACACTTTTCAAATTCATCATAACTAATTTGGCAAATTCTACACATAGTGTCTTATTAGTGGAGCCAAAAATAATATCATCAACATAAATTTGCACTAATAGAAGTGTGTCATTAAGAGATTTAATAAAAAGTATTGTGTCAACTTTGCCCTTGGAAAAGTTATAAGAAATGAGAAAAGAGCTAAGGCGCTCATACCAAGCACGAGGAGCTTGCTTGAGGCTATAGAGGGCTTTGTGTAGTTTAAAAACGTGATCAGGAAATTAAAAATCCTCAAAATCGGGAGGTTGCTTGACATAAATCTCTTCTTTGATAAACCCATTTAAAAAGGCACTTTTGACATCCATTTGAAAAAGCTTAAAATCATTGAAACAAGCAAAAGCACAAAGCATTCGAATGGATTCAAGACGAGCAACCGGAGCATAGCTTTCTTCGTAGTCAATGCATTCCTCTTGGTTATCAACCAATCGAGCTTTGTTACGAGTGATAAAACCATCTTCATTAAGCTTGTTTCGAAACACCCACTTTGTCCCAATAATGGAATAATTATGAGGCTTAGGAACAAGTTTCCAAACTTTATTTCACTCAAATTGATTTAGCTCTTCTTGCATGGCAATCATCTAAAATTCATCATTGAAAGCATCATTAACATTTTAGGCTCTATTTGGGAAGTAAAAGCCACATTTGCATAATGATCCCATGTAGCAGATCTAGTACTAACCCGTGAGGAAGGATCACCAATAATATGCTCCTTTGGATGATGGGGGACAAATCTCTATTCTTTAGGAAGATCCACTTGAGGAGGCTCTATTGGTGGAAAATCTTCGGGTGGAGTAGTCTCAACTTCATTGCAAGATGAGGGAGTACTAGTATCTCCAAAAGAAGAGTTTTTTTTAATCCAAAAGAGATGTCATCAACATCATTGGATGAGGAGGATGTAGAAGAGTTACGTTCGTCAAAAGAGACATTTATTGACTCTTCGATAGCAAGACTTCTTTTGTTGAAAATACGAAAATCTTTACTGTGCATAGAATAACCAAAAATGTTGTCTTCATTGGTTTTTTTCTTCAAATTTGCCTAGGCTATCTTTGGTGTTCAAAATAAAACATTTGCATCCAAAAAGTTTAAAATATTCAATTGAAGGAATTTTGTCAAACCAAAGCTCATATGGAATTTTCTTAGAAATAGGTCGAATCAAGATCATATTTATAATATAACATGCCGTGTTAACAGATTCTGTCCAAAAGTATTAGGGAAGCTTGTATTGGTTTAACATGACCATTGCCATATCTTGAAGGGTTCTATTCTTTCTCTCCACAACTCTATTTTGTTGTGGAGTTCTAGGACAAGCAAAATCATGACCCAAACCATGCTTTTCACAAAATCTTTTAAAATCAGTATTATCAAATTCTCTCCCATGATCATTTTGATTTTGTTGATCATAATACCTTTCTTATTTTGAACATGTTTACAAAATGCAACAAATTCACGAAAGGTATCACTTTTACTAGCAAGAAAAATAATCCAAGTAAATATCGAAAAATTATCAACTAAAACAAAAGCATAAAGTTTACAACCAAGACTGAGCACTCTACTAGGACCGAAGAGATCCATATTAATAAGTTGAAGTGGACTAGTAGTACTTACCAAGTTGATGGATTTGAAGGAAGATTTTGTCAACTTATTTTTCTCACATTCTCCACATACCATGTCTTTTTTGAAAGGAATGCTTGGAAGTCCTCAAACTAGCTTCTTGGTGGCAAGTCGGGAGATGGTGTCCATGTTGGCGTGTCCAAGTCTCATATGCCAAAGCCAACTTTCATCATTCTTTGCTATTAGACACCTGTCATTGTTAGGACTTTCAACAAAATAAAGAACATAGATATTGTTTTCTCTAATACCTTTATATACGGTAGATCCACTAATGGTATCGGTGATGAAGCACTTATGTTTAGCAAAGTTAATATTATAGCCATTATTCGTAAGATGGCTAATGCTAAGAAGGTTGTGCTTTAGATTAGTAATAAGGCAAACATTTTTAATGCATGGATAAGAAGGGGAACCGATATTACCATTTCCTATGGTGTACCCCTTTAGATAGTCGCCGAAGGATACGTGTCCTTCTTTCTTCATCAATAACGTTGCAAATAGTGAAGCATCACCGGTAATGTACTGTGAGCACCCGCTATCGATAATCTATTTGCTCCTAGCATGCGAAGGAGGGTTCACCTACAACACAAGTTAAAGATGAAGACTATGGTTCCTAAGAATATTTGGGTCCTTGATTGTTAGTTTTAGGAACCTATTTAAATATTTTCATGTCAACATGTTTTCTCTTTTGACAATAATGAGAGGTGTGTCCAAGGAGACCACAATAGTGGCACATCATAGGTATTATAGGTCTAAAGGGGAGTGAGTGAGTGTTGTGTGTATGTGGAACTCTAATATGATGAGGAGTTTTGACATGACTATTTTTGTGGTGATAGTAGAAAGCATGATAAGAAGCATTTTTCTTTATAGAGGGTCTTTTTCGTGTATGCATTTGGTTAGGATAAGACCTATGTGTAGTGTTCTTGTGAGTGATATGCCTTAGTGTGAACTATATCTCTATCCACTTGTTTCTTGCCATTTACAAGAAGGTCATTGTATTTGATAGAGGTGACATATTCTCTTTGATTTGCAGCAAGTGTCTTGTGCATAGCAAATTCATATCCTTCTTTTAGGGATTGAATTTCGATGTCATTTTTCTTAATGACGTCTTGTGATTCTTGGAGTTTTAGTCGTAGAGACTTTATCTCATCCATGTCAGAAATAGGCGATTTTCCTTTTATATCAAGAATGATGTCAGAAAGTCTTTCTGTTTCTTATTTGTGAGCATCAATCTCTTTGAGAGACTTCTTATACTTATTTCTAAGTTCATCGTGTAATTCAAGAATGATATTTTCTAATTCATTATAAGAAAGAGCATTCATGGAGAAGTCATCGAGTACCTCAATTGCCATGAGACAAACATTTGTGTTATGCTTGCATTCTTTGTTATTGTCGGAGTCGCTAGCATCACTCTCACACCATATACTGGCATTGGCGTATTGGAAGATGAGCTCCCTTTGTTGGACTTCTCGTATTCGTTTATTCTTTTTTTGCCATGGGATAGTCTCTCTTGATGTGTCCGGTTCTTCTGCAGTTGTAGCAAGAGGATTCTTCATCGTTGCCCCGTCTTGTACGGTTTGATTTGTTGAACTTGAGAAACTTTCGAAAGTGTTTGGCGGTGAGAGCTCTTTCTTCATCGTCCGATTCATCATCGTCGGAGCTATCTTTTGAAAAGGACTTCTAGCCTTGAGAGCCAGAGATTTTTCCTTTTCCTTCGTCTTCTCCTTCTCTTTTTCTTGAACAGAAGATTCCACTTGGTCTTTCATGTCTAGCTCGTGAGTCATAAGCTTTTCCATGAGGGTTTCAAGATTCATAGTTGTTAGATCGTTTTCCTCAATAATGGCGGTAGCTTTAGGATTCCACCCTTTGCTTAATCCCCAGAGAATTTTTTTTAACCTTTTTATGGGTGGGATATTCCTTGCCAAGAGAAGAGAGAGGGTTAATGCTATCACAGAGTAAACATAATCGTAATAGACTCAACTTGTTTCATTTTAAAAGATTCATATTCTTGAGTGAGTTTACTAATCTTTGATTCCTTCACTTAAGATGTTCCCTCGTGAGTGACTTCCAAGAGTTTCCAAATTTCATTGGAAGTCTTGCAAATGGATATCCTATTGAATTTATTGCTATTGAGAGCACAGTAGAGAGTGTTCATAGCCTTAGTGTCCCGACTAGCAATCTTCTTACCGTTCTCGGTAAGTTTATCTCTAAGAGTTTCTGAAACTACTTCCTTAATAACTATGGAAGATGTAGAAATGCCACCAACAACACAATCCCATAGATCGTAGTCTAGGGATTTCAAATAAATGTCCATCCTAATTTTCTAATAGTTATAGTTGGTTCCATCAAATAGAGGAGGTCTATTTGTGGAGTGTCCCTCATTGTGGAATGAGTTGGTACTAGGGTTAGTGGCCATGGATCACTCTAAGGATGTAAATCCAAATTAAGAGACAAGGCTCTGATACCAATTGTAGAACCCTAGAGGGGGGTGAATATGGTAATAAAATAATTACCAACAATTAAAAGCAATTTAAAGGATAATAAATAAGAGCGAGATTCAAACACTTGATGTATCTTGTTATCCTCCCAAGGGGCACTCCAGTCCCGAAACTCTCTCCGGCTTTAATCTACTATTTGAGTAAATAGTTACACATGAGTTTGGATCCGAAGAACTCGTCAACTTTAACACGAGTTTGGATCCGAAGAGCTCGTCAACTTCTTACACACGAGTTTTCCTCCGAAGACTCGTCAACTTCAACAAGAAAGAAAGAAGACTTTTGATCTTCTAAAACACTTTGAAGACCGAAGGTTACAACTCTTGAATACCCTAGCACTTTTGATTGGATGACAAATTAAAACTTTAGATAGAGTAGTAATGGTGAGGCTCTTGGTAGTTGAGAAAATTTAAGGCTTAAGTGGATGGTCTTAAAGTGAAGACACAACCACCTTAAATAGAACACCAAGAGAGCTAGTCATTTAATGCTCCACATATACAGCGGATGAAATTTTGTCGGTACAGACCGAAATTCCGTTGGTGTATCATTTTGAACAGTAACGGTAATAAATCTAGCCGTTGGAGCATTTAATGCTAAAATCTGTCCATTCAAAAATAAAAAAGAAAGTAGACAAAATTCCGACGGTACTGGTCGGTGTACCATCGGTATACCAATTATATTTACAAAAACTTTTCTGTATTTGATATCTGTGTACCGTCGGTATACACGGTATGCCAATTATCTTCACAGAACTAATTTTGTGCTTTGATATTGGTGTATCGTCGGTATATATTGGTATGTCGTCGGTATACCGATTATCTTCACAGAACTATTTTTGTGCTTTGATATCTGTGTACCGTCAGTATACATCAGTGTGCCGTCGGTACCAATTATCTTTACAAAACTAATTCTGTGCTTAGATATCGGTGTACTGTCGGTATGATACGATTTTTTGTCGGTATTCTGATTATCTTGACATAACATTTTCTCTGCAATAAATCGGTATACCGTCGGTACCTATCGGTATACCGTCGGTATTCCGTTGACATAAGACAAGTGATTTTTGAAAGATATTTTGTAAGGGTTTTTGGTTTGTCATCCACCTTAAGCGTTTCATAGTTTGTCCTAGACCTTATACAGACTCAAGGACCTTGAATCTTTGAGTGCAGGCATTGAGTATACTGGTGGCTTCTCTTCAGTCTTGCTTAAAGTCAAATCGCTTCTCTTCAGTCTTGCTTTAAGTCAATCCGTAAGTCTTCCGTGCGGCTTAATGAGTAGCTATGATTTTATTGATCTTTTTATAGCAGCCTTTGGGAAGCTTGACGGTTTATCTGTTTGCTGAAAAGATAGAGAAACTAAAACACGAAGATGTAGTTGATGTTATCAAAATAAATGTGCCAACAATTACATCCATATGGTTTTAGTTAATACATGGCTCGTTTTGCAAATCCTTTGGGGATATCCTGGTAATTTTAAATAATTCGGGGATAGACAATTTAAATCCTTTAGGAATTTCATGTATATCTTATCGTATAGGTTATCATGATCGGAGAATATGTTTCTTCATATACTATTTATGGTCTTTTCGAGAATCCTTTGAGCGACTAACATTGCTTTGTACAGTTGGATCTCTTTATTTCTTACAAACACCCATTTAAACAACCAAATTTATTCCTTTTGAGTTTTTTACGATAGGACAACCTACTAGATTTATTCCTTTGGTTTTTGTACTATATGACCGAACACTCCATATTTTGCAAGAGAATCTAGTTCTCTTGAATCGCATCTTTCTATTTTTTGTCAATGTTATTTCTTTTGACATTCAAGGATTATTCGTGGTTCAGTGTTATCTTTATTTTTATCATTCTTTTAATTCTCATATGCTATTGTCATCTATGACAAATTCTTTTCAGTTCCAAATTTCTCCTGAATATGTTTTAAACATATATATTTTTGGTACCGATACCTCTTTTTCACTCTCTTCTGGGACCTGAGGCATATCCTCGACCTGAGCGATACGCTTTCTTTTAAAGAAATTAGATCTTTGGTTCACAACATCTTCCGGACCGTTACAAACTATCCATACAGGAGATGCTACTTCAGAATCTGTTTTTCAAGAGCATTGGAGTGTTACATTATTCAATCTATTCTCCCAGAGAGATTAATCTTTAGAACATTTATGTCTTACACGTTCTTAATGTAGAACTGATTCATTTATTGCCTTTATTTGGTTCTTTTGGTATTTGCTTCTATTATGGAAGGTACATTCATAGTTTTGGTATATTTAACCTAGCTATTTATGTAGCACTATTAAATGTATCGATTAGACATCTAATAATTTATTTGCAATGAACTACAAGAGATAATTTTTCTAATTTAGTCAAGATGAGATAAAGTGAAAGTATGTCACGATAATTTACGACGTTCTTTTGGAACAAATCATTTATATTCCTTTTATTTCCTCCTAACTACGAAAATACTGCCTTATTAAATTGATAGACCAGATATCTCATGTCTTTAAAAAAATCGAAAAGAGACTAAAAATGAACATAAATACCTTATTGACATTGGGTATCCATTATTAATAAATTTATTGTTCAAAACATAGATGCTAAAACTACAGTTCCAAATAATACCAACATAAGCTAACAAAATCTAAAATAATTTTACTCTAGATTAATAAAACTAAGCTATGTTTAGTGGTGAATCTTGAGACAAACTTTTGAAGGTGACCAAATAGAAGTAACTAAGACAAAAATAACTAGGAGAATGACACATCTGTAAACCTAATAGAAGTACATGGAATTTTTTTAAGTCGGTCTTCAAGGGTTTATAAGAAATCCTTAGAGAGAGAAGGGGGAGAGACCAATGCATGTCTCCACGAAGCTCTGGCACCAGATATCCTAAATTTGGTTCTCCACGAAGCTCTGGCATTGAATATCATAGGTTGGGTTTAGGATTACTTATTTTATGGTTGCTTTTTTTCTTGGTAAGCATTTTAAGACTGTTTGGTAACAACTTATTGTTTTTTTAATAAGTCAATTTAATTTTTTGACTGCTTTTGACAACAACCTCTCGTCTCCTATCAAAAGGACCTTCTGTTGTCAATTTTTTAAAAGCAATATCAATACCAAAAGTCTTGTTATTGTAGGAGTGTTGAGCACCTCTAGAGGGGGTAATAGAGTGCATGTGTGCAACGGAAAAATAATCACCAATTAAAAATTTATGGAAACAAACTAACTAATGTGTAAGAAGGCAATATAAAATAATTGTCTAAAGTAAAGAGTTCAGAAAAGCAAACTCAAACACAGTGACTTATACTGGTATTCCTCTGAGAGGAGTGGTCCAGTCTCGAGTACTCTTGCTCAATATTGAATCTACTATGCAGTAAAACACAAGCTTTGAATCTGAAGTGCTTGCAACTCTTTACAACGTGTGCTTTTAGTCCGAAGAGCACTACTTCACACCTGCAAAACTTTGGTCTGAAGGACTTGCCGACTTCAAAAATATGATGAAAACGAATTGGTTTTCAAGCATTCTTTACAACTCAAACCAACTTCTAGATCGAATCGAACTTGTACTGGCTTGGTTAGGAGTCGTAAAGGCTTGTATAGAAAAGTTAAGTAGCTCTGAGGATCATAAGGAATATAAGAGAGGAGAATGGGATGAGATGAAATGAATGAAGAATTCTCTTCTATTTATAGAGTTATGGGGGGCCGAACTCGGGCAGAGTTCGGTTCCCTAACGTTCATAATTTCGAACGTTATGTAGAAACAATTGGGATCAGAATATAATACCTCTAGATGGAGCACTGGCTCTGATACCAATTGTAGGAACAATTGGGATCAGAATATAATACCTCTAGATGCAGCACTGGCTCTGATACCAATTGTAGGACCGATTGTAGGAACGAGTTGTAAAGCACAATCCTCGAGGGGCGATGAATAGAGTAGGCAGCAAAAATTAACTATTTAAAAATGTTAGTAACAAGATCACATAATATATATATCACAGATATGTAAATGAAAAGTAGAGAGTAGAGAGCAAACGCAAATACAAGGATGTATACTAGTTTTTCTCTTGTGAGGACTAGTCCAGTCGGAAGAACTCTAGCTTCCAGTTGAATCCACTATAGAAAATTACCATAAATTTTCATCCGAAGTTCTTGCAACTTCTACAACGCAAGCTTTGATCCGAAGTACTCGACCAACTTCAATTGTGAAGTGTCTACCTTTAATCAAGCCTCTGATTACAATCACTCTGAAACTTTTAGACTGTACCGTACTGGCAAATCGACTAGAGGATTGTAACTTGTAGCTCCCCTTCCTGAAAATTTGGAAATATTTTATTTTATTTTATTTATTTGAGTTAAATAAGATTTTTAGCATTTTGTAAATAATTATTTAGTTAATTATTACGGTAGATGACTTTAGCTATAGTTGAGTTTTGAAGTACTAGACGGCTAGGATTTGTGGCACGGGAGATGTAGCAGTATGCCTTGACTAGTGTACTAGTCATGCCTGGGGAAACCTAGCCATAGGGATGTCCTAACTAGGAAAACCAGGCCAAGTTGTGACATGACTATTATAAATAGTTAATTATTTATTATTATTATATTATTTGACGTTGAGTGACCCGGTTGAACCAAATTAGCCAGGCTGGACCTAAACCAAGCCCAAGCCTAGGTAGTCATGTAGTGCATCCCAAAACGACCGTGTAGACATACATTGGGTGGTAGTATTTTAATTCAGTAACCCAGTAGACGTTTTTCCCAAACTGTAGTGTATATATATATATATATATATATATATATATATATATATATATATATATATATATATATATATATATATATATATATATATATATATATAGAGTAAATAATTGGATATATAAATGTATATGTGAATATATATGTGTATATGTGAATATATATATAAATATGTATATATGTATGTATATAATATATGTGTGTACGTATACGTATATATAAATATATACATAAGTGTATGTGTATGTATATATAAAATATATTATTTTGTATATGTGTACATGTGTGCTTATATATAAATATATATTCTGTATAGATGTACATGTGTGCTTACATATAAATATATATTTTGTATAGATGTATATGTGAGTATATATATATATATATATATATATATATATATATATATATATATATATATATATATATATATATATATATATATATATATATATATATATATACGAGTGTATATGTGAATGTGTGTGTAAATTGTATGTATATATAGAAATATTATATATGTGTGTATTTATATGAATAAATAAATATATTACCTTTGTGTGTATTTATATGTATATATAAATATATTACCAATGTGTATATTTGTATGAATACATATAAATATAATATATAGGTATATGTGTGGAAATATATATACATATATATATGTATATGGATATATATATAGGAATTTCTTATATATAAAAATACATGTACTAAATAGGAGATTGGACCAGCGCCCAGGCCAGGCCCACAGGCCAGGACTTTCCCTCAGCCAGTGCAACAGGACCGGCCCAACTATCCTAAGATCCCAAACCGAGCCTGAGCCCCATAAGCAGCCGAGCAAACCGAATCAACCATCAGCAGCATATATACAAGGAATCAGACGAAAAGAAAGATTCACAAAACCCTAACGAGCGCCACCACAGCGCCGCCCCAGGCATCGTGCACGCCTACACGATGCCGGCGACCGGCCAGAGCGCCGTCGTGCGTGACCGACCGCGCGAACACAGCAGCGCATGCGCGCGCGAAGAACAGTGAACGACAGTCGCGCGCTCAACTTCGCGCGATGTTTTCCGTCTACCCGATCGTCCGTTTCACGAACGAATTTTGCAGGTACGAAGCCAATACAACCAAGTTTACATCCCAGTAGATAGATTTTCTTATAAACGAATACACTGCTCAGAGATTCGATGAAAACTTCATCGGAAATCTGTCCAAAAGCAGGACAGTAACCCGTCCCAACACCCAGGTTGGAAGGCGTTTCCTCGCCAATCCTTCGACTTTTCCAAAATTGTACTTGAATAGGTCTAGTGACAACCTATACGAGATTGAAACCCCATTTTTACTTTCATTTATAATGGTTTAAACAGAAAGATATTTGTTCGTGAAAATCGGGAAAAACTCGATAAAACTGTTTTACAAAAACTAGAAAATTCTTCGACTTGACATGCGTCCCGCCAATCTGGGTGACGTGGTCGCGAACTGAAAGCATCGAAAGTTGCGTATCGAGTTCGTGGTCATGTGGGCTTTGAAGGAATTCAAATTGGTCGCATGTGCGCGACGAATTTGATGTGTATCCGTCGAAATTTACCGTATCGTGCACTTTGCAAATTTTTTAATTATTTTGTGCACGCTCGTCAGATCGAAACAAAACTTACGCCATCAGGACCGTATCATTTTTTGGTCCTATATGCCATGTTTGGTCCGATTCTGAGACAGTTGATGAAATCACCGTTTTGCGGGCCCCACGGTTCCACTCAACGGGCGATTTTGTGCACGGCCCGTCGGAATCCAACTTTGGACATACAGTTGGGTTCGTATCGGAAAACCGAATCTGTATACATATAGTCTGATGACTTTAGAGACCATTGACTCTGGCACGCTTTTCGGTGCAAAGCGAGTCCAACGGCGGATATCATTTTTGTCCGTAATTACCGTTTTGCCCCTGTATCCAGAATTGGACTTAAAGACAGGCAATCCTAGCTAATTTGACTATTCTAAGAATGTTGGCAATGTTTGTTTCAGCTTTCGGAGACAGTTGTGATGACTTGGACTTCATGGCTCACTAGTTGACTATATTTGTTGGATCTGCGTGCAACCTCCAGACAAGATACCTTGCCTTCCTCTACAGTTTATTTATATACATATTTATATTATTATACAGTTTTATTAGTTGATTATTTATATGTGATTTGTATATCAGGCCTGCTAGTTTATATATAGCCTTGTTTATAACTAGCTTTATAGTTCATATTGGATTGGTTTTCTCGTGTATCGTGATTGGGTCGTATCGTGTCATCTCTTGTACTTGGACTGAGTCATATCGTGTCATAGGATGAATAAGTCATATCGAAACTGATGTACCTTGAAATTCTTGAAGCTAACCTGCGAGTCCATATTAGGGACGAGGGTTAGTAGTTAAGCTAACTTGAGAGCCCACACCAGGGGCGAGAGTTAGTAAGCTAATTTGCGAGTCCACATTAGGGACGAGGGTTAGTAGTTAAGCTAACTTGCGAGCCCACACCAGGGGCGAAAGTTAGTAAGCTAATCTGCGAGTCCACACCAGGGACGAGGGTTAGTAGTTATATGTCTACACCTGCGAGTCCACACAAGGGACGAGGGTGATGCTAGCCTGCGAGTCCACACCAGGGACGAAGGTTAGTAGTATATGGTTCACACCTGCGAGTCCACACTAGGGACGAGGGTGATGCTAGCTTGCGAGTCCATATTAGGGGCGAGGGCTAGTAGTTGTTCAAACCTGTGTGTCCACACTAGGGACGAGGGTTTGAGTACTCGATTGGTTATCTATTGACATCGTGATATCGTGTTCTCTTGTTTTCTCCAGCAGTTCGTTTAGGCGTAGTGGTTCTTCCAGTCGTGTATAGTCGTGTTTTCGTGCTGATTGGTCTTTTTCTATTATTTCCTATATTTTCTTTATTGCATGATAAACTGCTAAATAGGTATGTTTTTATGTATCTTGCTATGTCCCCTGAGGACCTGATGATCTCTTCAGGTTTAGTGAGTGCACGGAGATAGCTATTAGTTCTGGATGATGGATGGGATGATACGCTTGCGGGATTCAGGTATCGTGTTGCATTTATTATCAGCTCGTGCTTTCATACCTTATCATGAGATATCATGTTTCCTGATTCAGTTTTGACTCTTATTACTTTATTAGAGTCTTATCGGACATATATGCTAGTGGGCTGCAGACCACGACCCATACTTGTTCATTCTTGTTTATTATTCTTATTGTGGATTGAGATATAGTTTTGCCTTGCCTTGATTAGGCCATTGCCATAGCCGTGACAGCGTTTACGTATTCGAGACGGGCTGGAGTCCGCTTGATGCGTAGCTGGCTTGCTCACGAGCTCGCGTCCGAAAAGTGGGTGCGGGTCGTGACATAACTGGCTTGAGATTTGAAAATGAATAGATTATAACTCTTTGGAAGAAGTAGTGGGCTTATAGAGAAGAGATATAAAATTGAATTGGTATATGAGTGAATTGAAATGATCGAAATCCTTCTCTATTTATAGTTTTCTAAAGGCAGAATTCTGACAGAATTCGGGCAGAACTCTATGAGAAAATCTTGTTGGGATCCGTAACTGCAGGAAGACCAAGTTCAAAAAAGCAACGTTCACTAACCGAACTCTGGCCGAATTCGGGCCGAATTCTGTTGGAGTTCTGTCAGGGTTTTTGCAAATTAGTTTTTGGGCTTTTTGAAAAGTCAAACAGTTAGAAAGTAGTTTGGCCTTTTGTAAGTGGGCTTATTTTCAAAATAAAATGGTATTTTGAAAACGTTTCTTGGGTAGCCTATTTGTCAGTACGATGCAGTTTACATCGTATTTCTAGACTCAATAAATATAAAAAATATATTAATCAAATAGGAAAACTAAGAGCCCTTTGATGACGTCTTTCTTCAGATATTTGAGCAAACATAAAGATGCCTTTTTCCTTGACGGCAGTCGTCCAAAGATAAACAGATCTGGAAATCTGAATACCTTTCGGGGGCTTCGCCCCCGAACCCTCAACGGGTGGCGGTGCCCCCTCGACCCCTTTCCACTGACCAGGCAGCGGAACCCCCGATACGAGGCCCCGGATAGGTCGTTAGGCGGTTCAGAGAAATCTTCATGTATAATGCCATCTTTGGCCCATCAATATTACTATATTGCATATGTCCTAGTTTGATCATGTTTGATCATGCTTAGAACATGTCTACAAATACATGTTTGGCAAACAAACCAATATGATACAAGCATAACAATATGTTATAGAACATTTAGGACAATGCTAACATTAGGACAATACTGAGTTTAATTAGCAACATGATAGTGATTACATGAATATTAGTGACATCATTATGTTAAACTCAATTGATTAGCCATATTCAAAAATATGATATAATCATTGGGCTAACACGTTAGAGCCGGTTCTTCAGGGTGACCTGATCCAAAGAAATACTGGTTCAGGGAGACCGAGTTCGGTCCGAGTTTGGAAATAACTCGGTCCGAGTTCAGTTGTCCTGTAATTTTACGACCCCCACCCGCTTTTCGGACACGAGAGCGTAAGCAAGCCAGCTACGTATCGAACGGACTCCAGCCCGACTCGAATACATAAACGCTGTCAAGGCTATAGTATACTGCCAAATTATGACAATCTAATCTATATCTCAATCCACAATAAGAATAATAAACAAGAATGAACAAGTATGGGTCGTGGTCTGCAGCCCACTAGCATATATGTCCGATAAGACTCTAAAAAAATAACAAGAGTCTAAAACTGAACCAAAAAATAGGATATCTCATGATAAGGTATGAAAGCATGAACGGATAATAAACACAATAACGATACATGAATCCCGCAAGCGTATCATCGCATCCGAAACCCAAAAGATTTACGAATCATGCGCCATTCCAGAACTACTAGCTAACTCCATGCAATCACTAAACCTGACGAGATCATCAGGTCCTCAGGGGACATAGCAAGATACATAATATACATGCCTATCTAGCAGTTTACCATACAATAAAGAAAATACAGAAAATAAACGAGAAAAGACCAATCAACACGACTATACGCGACTGGAAGAACCACTGCGCATAAACGAACTGTTGGAGAAGAACAAGGGAACACGATATCACGATATCAACGGATGACCAATCAAATACTCAAACCCTCGCCCCTAATGTGGACTCGCAGGTTTGAACAACTACTAGCCCTCGCCCCTAGTGTGGACTCATAGGCTAGCATCACCCTCGCCCCTAATATGGACTCGCAGGTGTGGAACAGATAACTACTAACCCTCGTCCCTAGTGTGGACTTGCAGGCTAGCATCACCCTCGTCCCTAGTGTGGACTCGCAGGTGTGGAACAGATAACTACTAACCCTCGTCCCTAGTGTGGACTCGCAGGCTAGCATCACCCTCGTCCCTAGTGTGGACTCGCAGGTGTGGAACAAATAACTACTAACCCTCGCCCCTAATATGGACTCGCATGTTAGCTTAACTACTAACCCTTGCCCCTGGCGTGGACTCGCAGGTTAGCTTCAGATAACTACTAACCCTTGCCCCTGGTGTGGACTCGCAGGTTAGCTTCAAGAATTTTAAGGTACAGTAGTTCCATTATGACTTATTCATCCTATGATACGATGAGACTCAGTCCAAGTACAGGTAATGACACGACACGACCCAATCAAGATACACGAGAGAACCAATCCAATATGAACTACAAAATTAACTAAGAACAAGAACTATATCTATACTAGCATGCATGATATACAAATCACATGTAAATAATCAACTAGGAAACTATATAATAATAAAAATATACATGTAAATAAACTGTAGAGGGAGGCAAGGTATACTTGCCTGGAGGTTGCACGCAGATCCAACAAATATATAGTCAACTGATAAGCCATAAACTCCAAACCATCACAACTGTCTCCAAAAGCTGAAACAAACATTGCCAACATTCTTAGAATAGTCAAATTAGCTAGGATTGCCTGTCCTTAAGTCCAATTCTGGACACAGGGGCAAAATAGTAATTTTGGACTAAAACGGTGTCCGCCGTTGGACCCGCTTTGTACCAAAAAGTGTGCCAGAGTCAATGGTCTCTAAAGTTGTCAAACTACATGTCCACAAATTTATTTTGATGATACGAACCCAATGATATATCCAATTTTGGATTTTGGTGGGCCGTGCACAAAATCGTCCGTTGAATCGGATCGTGGGACCCGTAAAACGGCGATCCGATCAACTGTCTTAGAATTGGACCAAACTTGGAACACAGGACCAGAAAAATGATATGGTTCTGTTGGTGTAAGTTTCGTCTCGATCCGACGAACGTGTACAAAGTAATTGGAGAATTTGCACAGAGACCGATACGTAAATTTCGACGGATACGCATCAAATTCGTCGCGCACACGCGATAAATTTAAATTTCGTCAAAGCCCACACGTCCATAATATCCGTACGCGCCTTTCGATGCTTATGGTGTGCGACTACGTCGCCCGAATTGGCGGGACGCACGTCGTATCAAGGGATTTTCTAATTTTTGAAAACTGTTTTATCGGATTTTTTTCGATTTTCAAGTCAATTTATCTTATCATCTACTGATTATAAAAATAATCTAAAAATAGGTTTTGAATGCTGGTTAGGTTGTCTAAGTGATTGTTTAGTTAGATTTTTGAAACTGTCGGTGGACCGGTAAAGAATCGCCTTCAAAAACCGACATTGGGACTGGGTTTTACCCTGTTTGCAGACATATTTTTCGTCGACTTTGAGTCGAATTTTCGGCCAATATAACGCATATAAATTCGATCTACTTGAAGGGAAGTAATCTTGTATAAGTTGGGGATATACCCGAGAAAATGGCTCGGCGAATGGTCGACTGTGCGCGAAGATTTCTCGCGACGAAGTCGCGATTCCGTTGCTATTGCTGCTGTTCTGTTCTCGCATGCGCATGGCGTGGCCGGCCGTCGACGGTGCACCGGCGCTGCTGCGGCGCGCGCGCGGCCGTGGCAAGTGGGGGGTTAGATGTCGAGGGATAGGATTAGGGTTTCGATATTTTACATCCACTCTCGATCGATCTCTTGTATACATATATGCATACATATGTATAATAGTCGCTCGGGTTGGGCTTACTGGTTTAAAGGGGGGAACTGAGTTTGCTCGGCTAGTTTAGTTGGCTGGGATTTGGGTGCTATGCTGTGGGCCTTTGTTAGGCCGGGCTGAGCTTGGGATTTGTTGTTGCTTATTTCTTTCTCTAATAATTATATGTATATATATACATACATACATACATATATCTATATATATATACCCACACACCCATATACCTATATATATATATATATATATATATATATATATATATATATATATATATATATATATATATATATATATATATATATATATATATATATTCACACGCATATAACAAAATAATATCTATATACGCACATATATATCTATATATATATGTATATATTTACATATACCTACACATATACCTATATTTATATATATACACCCATACACATATACACTTGTATATAATATATATTTTTATATATACATACACACATATATAATTTATTTATATATACATACAAATATACACGTATATCATATATATTTATATACACATACACATATAAATATATAAGCCATATTTAGAGAATAATATAAACAAATGATTAACTTATATTTAATAACGACAATAATAACATTAATAATAATAATAATCCCAATAATAACTAAAATACTCCAATATTAGTTTTTGGGTGGACATACCCTACACCATCTTTACTGGCTCCAGAAAATCGTACCAATAATTTAAATGACATCTGATATTATTTATATCTATATTATACACATAATTAATATTTAGAAAATATTTGGCGATTCCTAAAAATGTATACAAATTATTTGCACATACATAAATATGTCTACATGGCAGTCTTGGTCTCATTTACATGCCCACAGGGTTGGAATTTGGTTCAGGTCCAGTCCGGACTAAATTGGCATAACCGGATCTCCTACCAGTCAATAATATAATTAATAATAAATTAAAATGTCTTTAGAGGTTAAGTCGCAACTTGGCCTGATTTTCCTAGTTAGGACACTCCTATGGCTTGGCATTCCCCTACCATGGCTAAACACTAGTTAAAGCACGCTACTGCACTATCCGTGCCATGATTCCTAGCCGTCTTGTATTTCAAAACTCCACCATGGCTAAAGTCATCTATCGTAATAAAATACAAAATAATTATTTATAAAATCTAGAAATCACCATTTAAATCAAATAAATAATTAAAAAAATATTTCAAAAATTTTCGGGAGGAGGAGTTACATGTAATCAGGTTGGTCAAATGAAGAATGAAATGGATTTTGAGTTTGGGCTCATTGAATGGGCTGGTTTGTATAGTTTGTGGACTAAGTAGATAGGAAATTTGATAGTGGCATAGAAAGCTAACAATGGGCTGGTTTGTATAGTTTGTGGACTAAGTAGATAGGAAATTTGATAGTGGCATAGAAAGCTAACAAAGTGTTAATACGTTCGATGTACATTTTTTCTAGCCTCAATAAAGTATAGAAATACAAAAATAAATATAAAAAACAATATCCCTTTGATGTTACCTTTTTTCATTTGACGACAGTTGTCCAAATATAAGCATATATGAAAATCTGTATACCTTTTGGGGGCTTCGCCCCCGAACCTCCACGGGGTGCGCTGCTCCCTCGACCCCTATCCGTTGATTGGACAGTAAAACCCCCATGTGCGAGGCTCCTGAGATGTCGGTTTAGAGAAATATTTTGGTATAACGTCGTCTTTGGCCCGTCATGCATTTTTTATTGCATATGTCCCGTCATGCATTTTTCTGACTGCTTGTCTGCAAATACATGTTAGACGAACAAAGCAGTATGATATATTTAGTGCACAATAGGACAATGTTAAGTTTAAGTATCAATAATATAGTGATAGCATAAATAGCATAATAGTAGCAATATCATATTGTTAAACTTAATTGATTAGTCATATTCAAAAATATGATACAATCATTCGGCTAACAATTATTCTCTTGGGTTACAATAAGCGTACAATACTAGAAAATCAAAAATACAAACTATTGCAATGACTCTTGGAAAGACAGAAATGAAAATTATAAACTAAGACAACGATGAAATGTAAAAAGCAACAATGTTGCTATATACATTGGAAGAAAGATAAAAAAAGAAAAATCTTTGGACAAATTGCTCATTGGGGTGATCAAAATCACCATTGCTCAAAGTAAGACTCGACATATATTGTCGATCTGCTCCTAGGAACCAGCAAGTTCAGAATAAGAACTTCTAGAGCGCTCTTGTGTCACTTTAACACGATCTCCTCAGACAATGTATGGACTCCTTATACGAACAACACTTCGTCTTTCCAGCCTGTGCACCATCAACTTTTTTTTCGTACTTGTGTGATTATGTATATCCCCTTCAATGGAAGAGCATATATATATATATATATATATATATATATAGAGAGAGAGAGTTGTCCCTTCGGGGACATCCGATAAAATTGGAACGATACTGTTTGCCATTAAAATTGTTTGATTGAAAACTTTAATACAAACAGAACAGTATTACAATGTAGGACTTAGATATAGTCCTAGGAGTACACTTTTGTTTAAGCTGGGTCCTTAGTGCCAACGGAGCGAGTGGTAATGCGTTGACTCCGTTGACCGGCTGACGACGGTTATCGGTTCTCTGAAGGTGTGGATTGCTCTGGGTGCTGGAGCTTGCTGAGAGGAGAAAGACATTGAGTGTCTGTATCTGCCTCTCTGATGATTCCTTGTATGTTCGTTGTGGATTCTGTCCATGTGTGTGAAGGAGAAGATCCTTCTATTTATAGTTTTGCAGGCTGGCTGCTCATGCACGCATGTAGGATACGCCAGTGTGTGGGGACGCCACGTGGAGGTTGCTGATGGAGGCACGTAGATGATGCGCCCTGATTGAGGGGGAGAACTCTTCATACTGCTGTTGTGAGCCGGCACATAGCAGAGGAGAAGATCTTTCCGTTGCTGAAATCTTGGACGAGTTGAGTCAAAGGACACGTGTCATCGACTCATGGCTCGAAGATCTCGGATTTGGTAGGGGGAAGTAATCTGGTGAGCTGCGCCTTGATTGGGCACAGGAGGAGGCTGCGGCCCATAACCTTTAGGGGTTACAAACTGTTTAGAGCGCATGGCTTTTGAGGCGCATGCAAGCGACTTTCCTTCTGTCTTTCGGGATCAGAGATCAGTCTGGGGCGCATGGCTTTTGAGGCGCATGCAAAGCTTCAACTGGAGACTCTTCTTCTGTCTTTAGGGATCAGTGAAGGGTCTGAGGCGCATGGCTTTTGAGGCGCATGCTGGTTTGGACGCATGGCCGTAGAGGCGCATACGGATGGCCACGTAGCAGTAGCCGTCGGAATAGAGTCATGATGATGCTGACGTTGCCGACGCTTCGTTCTCTGAAAAAGCTGAACTGTTCAGACTTTGGGAAGCGTGCTGCCAACTCTGGTGTCAGTTCAACATTTAATATTTGTGACGTTCGATGGACAGCTGAGTGGGCACATTGGTTGATGTTCCACTCGGTATGGAGATGTGAGGGGGGCACATCCTCTATGATGTGCCGGGTACTGTGGGGCACGTCTGTGTGATGCGCCTGATGCTGGAGGGCGCATCCATGTGATGCGCTATTTGGCTGGCGCATCCGACATGTCCATTAATGGCGCGGCTGTCTCGCTCCTCGAGTGCTATAAATAGCCGTTTGGCTGAATTCAAGGCGTCCCGTTCATCCATTAAATGCAAATTCATTGCACAGAATTCGGAGGGTCATCCACTTGGCGCGTGGGTTTGATTTGCCCAGCCTATAAATAGTGGCATGGAGAGAAGGTTTGCTCCTCATTCCCTCACGTACTTCCAACATGAACTTGGATATGTGGGTGCATTCTGTTGACGAAGTGCTCCCGAGGGTGAAGATGAGACGTCGTGTTGTCTTCGATGCACTTGAAGGTGACTGTTACATCCAAAAGACGGAGTCGAGGGCTTCTGAGGCAGGCGGAAGGTGCCTGTTGCATCCAAAGATAGGGATGTTCGGGCCTCGTCTCCGTTGTTCCGGAAGAGCCGTAGATCAGAATGGCGGTGCTAGGCTCTCTCTTCCTTCAAAGTGGGTGCCGCCCACTTTGTTTGTGTTGAAAGCTCCTTGTGCCATGATTTTGATCACGGTCTTCCTTGGTCTTTGGAAGCTCTTTCGAAGCCTCCCCTGGCCACAACTTTGCCGTGCTCTTCTCTTCCTTGGTTCCAGCCAGAGGGTTAAATGCTTTGTGTAATCGAAGCACTTATCAGGTGACCCTGGCTGGAAGAGCAGCACATAACTGGGCTCTGTTCGGCCAGGTGAGCCTGGTTGGAAGAGTTGCTCATAACTGAGCAGTTGAAGGGATGCACATAACTGAGCTGCTGAAGAGATGGTAGGATGCGCCTGGCTGGAGGCGCATGACATCTGCTGCGCCTAACTGACAGCGCTTGGTGACTGCTGTGCTTATCGGAAGGCGCATGGTGGTTGCTGCGCCTATCTGGAAGGCGCATGATGACTGCTGCGCCTATCGGAAGGCGCATGATGGTAGCCGGCTGTAGATCTAGGATCTTTCTTTTGTAGAAATTCTCCTTTGTACAACCTTTTCTAGCCATGTAATAGACTTTTATATATATAAAAAGTCCTTCTTCGAATGGCTTACTTGATTTTGCTGTCTGAGTTCTAGCGCATATAGTGCCTGGCGCATGGGCTTTCTGGCTGTGAAATTCCATGCTTCTACAAGACCCCCTTCAAAGTTTTCAAAACTTTTGAATAAGTTTTGGAATACTTTGAATAAGAAGCATGGAGGTCAGGGCGCATGATTGTTGGGCGCATGCTTGTTCGGGCCCATGCTCCTTCCAGTTGATGATGATGACGCCTTGGTAACCCAAAAGATTAATGATGATCTTTTGGTTGTATTTGTTGTTATCTCCTTACGGAACCTGAAGCGACGGCTGAGATTACACGTCATCGGTTCACGCGTGCGACCAAGCCCTATAAATAGGTAAGGGTTGGAGAGAGAGAGAGAGCTCATCTGCTCTGTGTCTTTGCTTTCTTTAGAGTTTTTCTTCAAAACCCTAACTTTTTCTTCTCTGAGAGAATGGCTCCCAAGACTCCTCGTGGTGGTGCCGGCAAGGGGAAGGAGAAAGCGAAGGAGCCGGCGAAAGTTGTAACGGCTGACGTTCCCCGACGGCCTGTCGAAGTTCGGCCGGAGGTGGTTGGTAAGTCTCGTTTTTTTGTACACCAACGCACATAGACCTTGGGTCTTTAATGATGTGCCGCGGTCTTTGTTCGCCGACGCGCGTGGGTTTAGACCCTGATGATGCGCCGAGGCTGCTGACGCGCATGGGCTTAAACCCTGATGATGCGCCGAGGCTGCTGACGCGCATGGGCTTAAACCCTGATGATGCGCCGAGGCTGCTGACGCGCATGGGCTTAGACCCTGATGATGTGCCGAAGCTCTTCTTTCTCTTGTTGCTTCTAACATTTTTCTGATCTTTGCTAGTGTCAGTAGTGATCCCGCCTTTGAATGAAGTGTTCTTGGAGGCTGTCTTCAACCAGATGGGAGTAGAGTATGATGAGGAAGTGATAAACCCTGCTCAAGAGGCTCTTATGCTGGATCAGCCTCCCGAGAGAATGACCCAAATCCGTGAGCAACAGTATGGGTTCCTCAAACGGATGATGGAACGTGGTGTTTTAAAATCTTCCACATCTGATAAATTAACCTTCTTGAAGCCTGAGTTCCTATTCGGAGACCGTCTCACTTCTACTGATGCGACGGTGTTGAAGGTCAAGGAGGACTGGTTCTTTACAGCGAATGGGGTGCATATGACTGTTAAGCAACTTGAACGTCAATGGCCTTTGACATCCTTCTGTCGCCTTGTTTCCCAGAGGAGGATGTCTTGGGATCTTACCCCTTCTCAGGGGGGAGCGGTGACTGGCGTCATCCAAATTGATTCTACCTTCGACCAAAGGGATACTTTGACCGCCACACGGTCTGGGTCTTCTTTCACTTGGCGGACTCTACGCCCCCGGAGCCTCTACAGTGACGTACCCATTGATACGTTTGCTTATAGTGCTTCGACCTTTACACATCGTATGTTTTTGATGGAACGCTCATACCCGAAAGGAGATTTTCGGGTAGAGGGTTGGTGCCATTACGTTTCCAAGTGGGATAAACTGACACTCTGGATCTTGTCACGGTTTCAGACCGAGCTTCGAGAGATTGGGTTGACTGCCGCGATCCGTGCTACCCAGGTGGGTGTTGATCTCAACAGGCACATGTTCCTCGCACTACTGGAGATGTTTGATGTCCATACCGGGACCTTTTTTACTCCGGTGGGGGAATTAGGATTCGCACTTCATGAGATGTACGAGGTGTCAAAACTCCATTGGGGGTCGAAACCCTATGAAGAGTACTTTCCCACCAACGAGGAACTTCAAGTCCTGGAGGACAGGGCTGAGGAGATGACGGCCGTCTTCAAGGAAGTGGCGAGTCATCATTACTATATGCAGAGACGGGATAGGAACGGGACGCAGCCTCATGTGACCGCTTGGAGAGATTATGTCTTTAGACAAGACAAGGAGGATCCCTCATAATTTTCCACTCCACCGGCGCCCTCTCGTAGCGAAGTGCTGTCCGAAATGAGCAGGTTAGGGGAGAAAAATCCCCGAGGAAATGAGGACCAGCAGTCAGATGCACGCTCCTACAGCTGCTTCTGGCATCTTGCTTATCGGATGTCACCCAAGGCGGTGTTGGCGTCCTATCTGATGATATGGCTCCGGGATTGCGTGTTCGCGGGCGGATCCGGTGCCGTAGAGAGGGTAACCCGAAACTTAATCCTGCCAGCCGTGAAGCTGGTCTTCGGCCGGCGTTTGGCTCTTCTCCCTGCAATGGTATGTAACCTGCAGCGAGGTTTGAGAGAGTTTGCTGGAAATGTGATTCATGACAGAGGCCGAAATAATAACTTCCCGTGCGCCGAACTGTCGTTTCACTATTTGATGGGATGGCTGATTTTGCATCATCCCAGTGTGATGAGTCCAGGCTCGGAAGAAGATTATAGGGCTGGAGATGCACTCCTTCGTCGTTTCAATCGGAGGAGCTGGTCACATACTGGTGTTCCTGTTTGTAGAAAGGTTTTATCCCGTCTTCAGGGTTGGAAAATTACCAAAGTTGGTCCAATCTACTTGGACTTTGAGGCCAACGAAGATCTAAGGGATCTGGGCGAAGGTACCACCACTCTGCCTCAATGGGGATTCCGCTGGTTGCAGAGTATCCGGCCATCTCATCTGGTATACCGGAACAGGAATCAGTGCTACCTGGAACCATATTTGCCAAGCCGCTTTGTGCGGCAATTTGGTTATGCCCAGATGATGTTGGATAACCCCAGTATTTCTCTGGGGTATATTGGAAGTTTGTTGGATGGTGCACGAGCTTGGCATTACTATAATGCCGGATGTACTGGGGCTCGTTTTACGTTGCCCGCCCCAGATCCGCGGCCGCCCATTCTTTACTCAGCCGCCAAATTTTACTGTGCCATGGCAGCTGCGCCCTCCGAATACGACAGGGAGACCAGTCTTATTGCAGGCACCCAGTTAGCAATGACCGGGAATGTGCCGGTGAAAGCCCGACCGCATCGTCCGTCAAGGATAGGTCACCGGAGTGCCCCTTCCGCCTCTCAAACAGAACCCTCGGGCGATCGATCAAAGCGATCTGCAGACGAAGGGATTGAATCTTCTGTACCGAAGAAGCAGAAGAAGGCGTCGTCACCGACGGCGTCATCGGATTCGGCGTCCGCAGAGGTAAGGGCATCCCGCATAATCTGATTTTGGTTCCACTATTTACGAGGCTTTACCTTCTTTTGTAGGAACCGTTAAAAAGAAAACCTCGTACTCCAAAGTCGGGTGGAAGCAGGCGAGAAGGGACTGCGGGCTCGTCTGGAGTGCGTATCCCGCCGACCATGATGTCTCCCATAGAGGAAGATCCGGAGGATGCCGTTGACGTGGAGATTCCGGTATCCCCAGATTATATCAGGAGGGAAACCGAGGGTGCAGCAGCTTCCGAGACGGCAAAGGCCAGAACGGAAGCTTCAAGTGCCGAAGGTTTAACAAGCACGCCGTTTCCTAGTAGTGAAGAAGAATGGAGTTCGTCGTCTCCCGATGACGTTGCTCCAGAGCTGCAAGAGCCTGTTGCGGGGGCAACAGAAGTAGTTGAGACAGAGAAGAGGGTTGAATCCCCTCTTCATTATGATGAGGGGAGGTCGGCTGCATTATTGCCGAGTCCTACCCCGGCTTCCATCGTAGAAGTTGAGGCGGCTACCACTCAGGAGGTAGCGACAGATTCTGTCCCTGTTGAGGGACTCGATGATGAGACCCGTCTGCCAGTCAAGACCGCTACGACGGGTCAAGAGACAAGTGATAATCTCCCTATTCTGCCAAGGGAGGTACCAACTGTTGATAGGACGTTGGGGGTAGAAGAGGTGGCTGTTGACGTCGGAGGTTCCTCCGGGCTTGAGAAGGGTAAGGGTGTAGAACCCTCTGTAGCTCCTTCTACTTGGGGGACCATCTCGACGCCTGTGCCGGCTCTTTCTGTTGCTTCGGCTCCTCGGGCTAGAAGTCCAGCCTCTGTTGATGAAGAGCCCATTGATGCCGAGGTTCAAGCCTCGCTGGTTGAGGTTGGCGGATCTTCTTCCGGTCCGCAAACTGCAGTAGCTCCTCCAACTCCTGCCATGACACCGCAGGTCCTGGTGGATGCAGATGAGTATGTGAAATTCCTCGTCGAGGGGGTGTACAAAATATTGTAGAAGGGTGTATCTGCTGTGATGGATGCCAATGGGAGTTTTGCGACGGCAAAAGCTCTGGCAATGCCCTGCATCGAGCTGATTCGTATTCATCAAGGCCACGACCATATGGCCGAAATTCTGGAGGCTTCGGTTATTGAACTGGATGAGCGGCTCGCGAAACTTCAACGCATCCAGCGAAACGACCTCTCTGTCCTGATAGATGCGGAGAAGGGGAAGCTGATTGCCGAGATCGAGTCTTCATACCAGGCCACCGTGGGCGTTTGGGAGCGCGAGGTGGCTGAGACCGAGGCTGCGGTAGAGCAGTTGTCTCAGTCCATAAAGACGACGGTGGAAACTCGAGCTGCATTGGAAGCTAATATCGCGGATATCGATACCCAGATGCGCCGCCTTGAAGACCAACGGGCCCGACTCCAGTTAGAGGTCGAGCGTGTCCGGGCTGAACATGCAGCATTCAAGAAGGATGAAGCGACTTTCACTCAGCGGACTCTTGCCTTGGCGCAGCAACGACAACAGCTTGATGAGAAGCATGCAAGTGATACTTTCGCTGGGTCCGTTGAATTGATGCGCCAGGAAGCAGAGCGACGAGTCCTGGCGACGGTGGAGGCCCGCGCAGTCGACTTAAAGCTTCGAGTCAGGGAGCTCTCAGCCCATCCTGGGGAGATTCAGGGACCATAGCTTTTTTCCCTTTTTCTTTTGTGTTCTTTTGCAACCCTAGCTGGGGGATGATGTAGCTTCTTGTACTCCTTTTTTTTTAAGAATAAAAAAGTCTACAACTTTTTTGTGATGTGTTCATCTTTTGTTGTCATGAACTTGATGATTTGTGTGGACCTATTATCTTTTGCGCACCTTGGTTTTCAGGTACAGATAATAAGTTTGAAGGAACCATTATGTTTGCTCAGAGGTAATGTGGACATGGCAATCATTGGGTTCGAAATGATAGAATCTCCCTATTCAGAGGTATTATGGACGTGGTAGGAATGATCTTGGGGGATACGCTGAACAACTCAGAGGTTATATGGACGTGGAAGTTCTGCGATAAATGTACAATAATACAGGGGTTGTTTGTACAAGATGTTTACTCAGAGGTAATGTGGACGTGGTAAACATGAAGGGTTGCGTAGGCTTACGAAGTGTAAGATTCCGCTCTGTAGGGTGTAGAGAGACAACTCAGAGGTAATATGGACGTGGTTATCTTTCTACTGGAAGATGCCACGGAACAGCTGGGTTCCGGAAGCGTATGAGGGGAAGTACATGTCTGGAGGATGTCAAGAATAGTACTTCTTTAGAAACTTGCCGTTGATGGGCATCATAAACAAGTCCCCATTGGGTTTGGCGAGGCGGTAAGCACCGTTTGAGTATACCGTCTCTATGATGAAAGGTCCTTCCCACTTGGGCTCGAACTTTCCTGGTGTCTTGTGGGTCAACACCATAGGTCTTCTGACTGCTAAAACCAGGTCGCCAACTTGGAAAGTCCTCTGTTTGACCTTCTTGTTGAAAGCCTGTGATATACGGGCTTGGTAGAGCTCGATGCGTTGTTGAACTAGGAGACGCTTTTCGTCAAGTGCCTCCAGTTCTCGCAGACGACGACGTTGATTGTCCTCTTCTGTGAGTTTGTTTGTGATTGCTATGCGGAGTGAAGGTATCTGTATCTCGAGAGGCAGTACTGCTTCGTTCTCGTAGACCAGGAGGAATGGAGTGTTGCCTGTTGGGGTCCGTACCGTTGTGCGGTAAGCCCAAAGGCATTCGCCAAGCTTTTCGTCCCAGTTGCGTTTGTTGGATGACACGACCTTTTTGAGCAGCCTAACGATAGTTTTGTTGAATGCCTCAGCCAATCCGTTTGCTGCCGGATTGTAGGCGGTTGAGGCCACATTCTGAATGCGATTCTTGTCACAGAACCTGCTAAAAATGTGGCTGATAAACTGAGGACCATTGTCATGGATGATCCGCCGGGGTACTTCGAAACGGTAAATGACATGGTGTTTGATAAAGCTGACCACCCTGGAGCTTTTTACTTCTGCTAGTGGAACTGCTTCCGCCCATTTGGAGAAGTAGTCGGTGATGGCCAGGATGAAACGGTGTCCTCTCGATGAAGGAGGGGTGATTGGCCCTATAATGTCCATGCCCCAGGCTTCGAAGGGCCAGGAGGCGGCTGTAGGATGTAGCGGCTCCGATGGTGTATGTATGAAGTCTGCATGAAGTTGGCACGCATGGCACTTCTTAGCATATTCGACAGCGTCGGCAGCCATGGTTGGCCAGTAGTAGCCCATACGTCGCAGTCGATCTTGCAACTTAGGACCGGGTTGATGAGCTCCACAAGTTCCGTCATGAGCTTCTTGAAGAGCCTCGGCTGCTTCTTCGTTGGACAGGCATCGAAGGAGGAGCCCATCGAAGGAGCGTCGGTACAGCGTTTTGGTAGCCATATCGTAGTAGAATCGAAGAGAGCGTCTCCTGACTGAGACGGCTTCTTTCGGGTCCTCTGGAAGGATTCCATAGACAGCGAAGTCGATGAACGGGAACCTCCAGTCTCGGACATTAACACCAGTATTTGTCGGCATGGCGTGAGCCACCCGCAAGCATAGGTTGTTTCTGGGACAAACCAGATCTCGTCCCGTTACCGTGATATAGTGTTGAGTCCCAAAGGGCACTGCTAATGAGGCTGCGAGGCCGGCCAGAGCATCGGCCTCCATGTTTTGTAAACGGGGGACATGATCAATGAAGAACCCGGTGAAGGTTGAAATGATGTTCAACGCGACTTCATGATAAGGGATTAAATCTTCATGGCGAACTTCGTATTGTCCCCGAACCTGGTTTACGACGAGTTTTGAGTCGCCGTAAGCTTCCAGATGGTCGACCCCCAGCTGTTGTGCGAGCTGGAGTCCCATGACGAGTGCGTTGTACTCGACAACATTATTGGAGCACGGCTTCGAAAGAGAGTACGCACGCTGGATGACCAGCTGATCGGAGAAGACTAAGACTACCCCCACTCCTGCGATGATTTGGCCTTTGGGGCCTGTTCTCGAAGCGCCGTCGAAGAACATTCGCCAAACGGAGCTTCCTTCGGTGACGTTGGATTCTTGGACCTCATCCGGGATATCTTCATAGAGTTTTGAGGATTCTGGGATGGGGTGTGCAGCTAAAAAGTCAGCCAGCGCTTGACCCTTAACAGCTTTTTGCGGCACAAACACCATGTTGTACGGTGTTAGCAAGATCGCCCATGTAGCCAGCCGGAAGTTCAATGATCCTGGCTTCGTCATGAGGACTCTGAGCGGATTGACTCGGGAAATGACATGAATTGTCTGACCCGAGACATAATGACGAGTCTTCTGGATGGCAAACACCAACGCCAAGCACTCCTTTTCGACGGGGTTGTACCGGTGTTCGGCCCCGATGAGTGTTCGACTGAGGTAGTAGATTGCTTGTTCATAGCCTGTATCGCTGTTTTGAGCCAGCAGAGCGCCAAGAGATTGATCCATGGCACGGACGTAGAGGAGAAATGGTTTGCCTGTGACTGGCGCTACCAGGACTGGTGGGCTTGTTAAGTAAGCCTTGATGTCGTCGAAAGCCTTTTGGCACTCCTCTGTCCAGACGTAGGAGACTCCCTTCTTCATGAGCTGAGTAAAGGGTTGACATCTACCGGAGAGGTTCGCTATGAACCTTCGGATATATGCCAGACGCCCCTGTAAGCCCCGAAGTTCTCGAAGGTTCTTCGGAGGGTCCATGTTGAGGATGGCTTTGGTCTTCTCAGGATCAACATGAATGCCTTTCGCTGTGATGACAAAGCCCAAGAATTTGCCGCTAGAAACCCCCAGAAAGGATTTAACGGGGTTCATTTTGAGTTGATGTGCCCGCATGAGATCGAAGACCGTCTTCAGGTCCTGTAGATGATCTCTTTTGAGGCAGCTCTTGACTGCGATGTCGTCAACATAGCATTCGACTGTCCTACGAAGATGTTGACGGAAGATGGTGCTCATAGCTCGCTGGTATGTCGCACCGGTGTTCTTCAAGCCGAAGGGCATTACTGTGTAGCAAAAAACACCCTTTGGAGTCCTGAATGACGTGTGTTTTGCGTCATCGAGGAACATCTTGATTTGATTGTAGCCTGAATACCCGTCCATGAAGGACATGCGCTCAAAGCCACATGTATTGTTGATCATCACATCAGTAATTGGAAGCGGGAATTCGTCCTTCGGGCAAGCAGAGTTGAGATCCCTGAAGTCGATACAGACTCGTATCTTTCCGTTCTTCTTGGTGACAGGAACGATGTTGGCTACCCAATCCGGGTGTTGTTCTTCATGGATGAAGCCGCTGGTCAAGAGTTTGTCTACCTCCTGATCGATGGCATTCATGATGTCCGGACGGAAGCGTCGCTGCTGTTGTTTGATAGGTTTGGCATCAGGTAAGATGTTCAACCTATGCATTGCGATCTGTGGGTCGAGTCCCGGCATGTCTTCATAGCTCCAGGCGAAGACGTCGATATACTCTTTAGCCAGTTGGATTAAAGATTCTCGATCTTCTCCTTCTAGGCTTTTACTGATGAAGATGGGTTTGGAAGAAGACCCATCTCCGAGGTCGATCTGCTCGACTTCGTCTTCGGTGGGAGGTTCGCGTAACTCAAAACGAGATTCCTATTGTTCTCCTAGGCGTTGGGCCCAGGGTTCTTCTTCGAAGGGTTCTGGCGCTTGGTCTTCGCCTTCACCTTTTTGAGGTTGTGCTGACGTTATATTAGCTGATAGCACTTTCCTGAAGACTGATCCGATACTGGTATAGGAATCCCAAGTCGATGCTTCGGACGAGTGGGAATGTTCTATGTCTTCTGTATCTGAACTCTCTGGGGTTGATGGCGGCGTGACATAGCCTAACCCTCGTCCAGTCCGATTATAATAGTCCTGTGGCTTTCCATTGGGCATCGAAAGTCGGACAGGGAGATGCCGACCCTTGCCGTAGTTTAAGCCTTTGTTGCTTTTCAGGTCGTAGCCCATCTTTTGGATGATGTGCTTTGTCGCATCCGTGTACCGATAGACTTGTACTCTGCCGGTATCAGGTTCGGGCTCGATTGACGGGAGGTCCCGATGACGCTCGACTTTGCCCGAGATGATGGTGCCTTGGTCTCGGCTCCGTGGAGGGACTATGAAGACTCCTTGAGACGGGACTACTCGATTATGGTAGACGGTCGTTATTTGTGTTTGCAACGACCGTAGAGCGTGGTCTAATGTATACATGGCATTCCAGTGTGGAAGACAAGAATAATTAAAAGACACCCTATTATTGATAAAATATGAGATCTTATCCCGTGGGATTACATTGTCAAAGGAGGGTGCCTCTACATCAGTCGAGATATAATCACCAAGCTCCTCGTCTGTAAGAACTGGGGGCGGACTAGGAGAGTCCAACACAGCTTTGGGGTCTGAGAGGGTTATATGAGCCTTCTCTAACACCTTGGATGACTGCGGCGGCTTGCCCTTGAGACGCACCTTGAGAGGCGCCTCGGCTACGCCTCCGGTGAGTGGTGCCTTTCCTTGTAATTTTGCCACCAGGGGAGCCGATGTTTGAGGTGGCTTTTCCTTGAGGCGTATCTTCAGGGGTGCTTCGCGAGCCGGCGCTTTCCCTGATAGCTTGATGCTCATTGGAGGCGCCTTCTGGGGTGGTTTCCCCTTCAGTCGGATTTTCAAGGGGGCGTCGGGAGTCGTCTCAGGCTCCATGTCCGGCTCTGCTGCCGTCTCTGTCTCATCATCAGCGTCGTTGGCTTCCTCCTCGTCAATGGGCTTGTACAAGTCAGAATCGGTGAAGTAGGCTTCAATTCCTTTGAAAGGATCGATGTCTGCAAACTCCGTCCGGATGACGCCATTGGTGGATACATACTTCATGCACTGGTGGAGCGTGGAGGGCACCACCATGTACTCATGCAGCCATGGTCGACCGAGCAGGATGTTGTAGTGACCTCGGCATCTACCACGTAACACGTCACCTCTGTTTTAAGACTGCCAATGTGACACTTCAGCCGGATCTTGCCCAATGGCTCGCTCTTGCTAGCATTGAAGCCACTGATGGTTGTATTGGAGGGCGCCAGCCGGTACATCGGGATCCCCAGCTTAGATAGCAGCGCCTTCGGAATAATGCTTAGGGAAGACCCAGGATCAATCTGAATCCGGCTCACCTTGACCGAGCCAATGTACCCTGTATAATACAGCGGTCGGTTATGTCGGTGATACTTGAGCAGCATGTCTTGTTGGGTGAAAGTTATGTTAGGGATAACTTCATCCGCGCAATGACAGTACGCACAAGTAGTTGGGAGGTCTTCAGGCTGCTTGACCTGACTGAGAAAGGATTCAGCGTCCTTCAGAGCTTCGCAGAAAGCTTCTCGGGAATCTTTAGAAAGACGCAGGAGCTCGAACAAAGACAGGCGCGCAGGTGTACTGGCTAATGTGCCAGAATGTCAAAGTTGTGAGGCTTGGGCAGCCCCGAAGCATTCTCCTTCCGTAGAGGTCTGTCAAAACGGGCCTCCACCTGCTTCTGCTTATTGGCTGCTGAGGGCTTAGATGGACCCTCCTCAGGGATGGTGCTAGGAGGCACCACCTCGGCGGCGGCTTCGCCGGATTGGGAGTTCTGTTGTGCACGCGTTTGCACTGGAAGTGCCTCTTATGTTGAAGAAGAGACTGTGCGGCAAGACTTGATCTTCCTGCCTTTTGATTTGGAAGTAGGGCGTACCTCCGATTGAGTCACCTCGGAGACGAGGTCGGGGTGAACCCAGAGGACCTCTCCTCGAGATGTGGTGAGCGGGGTGAGTCCACTCACATTGTCACGAGTAGGTGGTAATTTTACCACCTCCATTGTCGCCTTAGGGATGGGAACGACGCCATCTTGTGTGGTAGTTGGCGACAAGGTGCCGAACTGAAGTGAAACCACATTGGCCGACACCATCTTCTCTTCATAGTCGACGGAGATTACATCCGCATTGATCATGCGCTGGATGTAATTCTTGAGGACGTAGCAGTCCTTGGTCGGGTGTCCGACAAACCGATGGTAGTGACAGTACCTTGGGTTGTCCACTTTTCCAACTTCATCGGGCCGTTTTGGGTCCGGTAGCTTGATCTTGTCACCCTGCTTCAGTATCTCGAAAAGTTGCAGGGTGTCGTCATCATTGAATGAATAAACCTCCTTGGGTCTCGGTGCCAGTAGAGGCTTCTGAGTAGGCGCAGATGCGCCTTTTGAGGCATTAACAGTCAATGCCTGTTTCCCCTTTGCTTCTCGTCCGGAGCTGTTAGCTGCAGGACTTTTTCCCCTTATCGTCAAAGGCGGGAAAGCTGACACCCAGAAGACGTGCATTGGCCGCCTTCTTTTCTGCAGCTTCAGCTTCGATGATCAGGGAGCTCTAGTCAGGAGGGGGAGTAGAGTTGAGCCAGAGCTTTACTGCAGGCAACATGTTCATGCTGCAAGCGGAAATGAGCGCATGTTCTGGCATGCCTGGAGGTAGCCTGAAGCAAGCCTGTCGGAAGCGTTCGATGAACGCCCGAACCGTTTTCTTCTCCTTCTGACGTATCTCTATGAGAGACGCCATCGTCATGTCCTTCCCGCCGTCGTAGAAGCGGTCGAGGAAGAGGCACGTCAGGTCGTCGAAGGACGATATGGAATTGTCGGGGAGGCTGCAGTACCAGTCATACGCCACTTCCTTTCAGGGCCCCGACAAAGATACTGGTGAGGAGCGCGTCCTCCTTCAGAAGATGCCATGTCTGTGACTAGAAGTATGTCAGGTACCGTCGCGGAGAGTCCTTTCCGTCGTATGGAGGTGAGTGTTTATGGTTTATACTAAACCACCTTGTTCCACTCGAGGGGATGAAGATCCGCCGCAGCTGTGCGTTGGACATCTTCGTCTTCGGAAGGAGGCTCAACAAGGGTCTGGCTACCCCCAGCTTCCTCAAAGGACTTCTTTCCTCGACCGAGTTCCTTCAAACACTCCAGAGGTGGAGACAGTTGCCTTGGTTTTCCTCGGCTGGCTTTTGGATAAAGACGAGGAATTGGCAGTTGTCTTCCGGATTGATGAGGAGTTGGAGACCACGTTGCATGAAGCAACCTTTGGCTCCTCTTCAGCTGACACCTTCGTCCCAAGGCGACGTCGGAGAGGTGTCGATGATTGCAGTCAGTTGGAAGACCGACTGTCTTGGTGGAGCTGTCCGCCTCGCAACAGCAGTTGATGGTGACCACCGCACAAGTATGCCCCGTAAGAGGCACATCGTGCTTGTTGGTCGACTCTCCTGACCGGCGCTTGTGAGTGATCACGTTGCGTAGGTCGTTGGAGGAGAGTGGTACCTTCACAACCCCTTCAGATGTATGGCAAGGCCAAACGCCGGGGTGGTCAGGTGAGTGCTGCGCCCCCTGATCTAATACCAAGCAGGCATCACGATCAGTAGTGGAGGAACCACAACATTTGAAGTGACTTGAACGGACCTCAAACGCACAACCAGAGGAGGCACGGGAGTTCAAGACCACTGAGTTTGCCTCTCTCGACTTGGTTGTGCACGCAGCAGATGCGCCCAGGCGAGATGAGGACTTTGAAGACCGACTCGTTATTGGTGCAGAAGCACTTGAGTCAACCTTGTACAGCTTGCCATCGGCAGCGCGCGTGATGACGAGCGCGTGCCTCTGGCCGGCTGCTGGCATAGCACGTATGTGGCGCATGGCCCGTGCCGCCTTGGATTTCTTCGTACTAGCCCGCTGGGGCGCATAGTACTCAGCATCCAAATTCTCCTCGCCATTACAGCGAGTGAGTCTGTCAAAGACAGAGGCTTTTTGTGACGCATCAGAGGTGATGCGCGGGGCATTGGCTGCGCCCCTGCTCCGTCGACGTATCTTCCTCACCTGAGAGGGAGATAGCTGGAGAACGTGGTCGGCTGCACGCTTCCCCGGGAGATACGCTGCATCGGCGGGCTGCACCTTGGTTGCTGAGAACGTCAGCAGGAAGGGAAGGCTGGATTGCTGCATCCCCTTCAGTGGTGGTGCCCGAGGCGTCGACCTTGCGCACCCAGGCCAGTGCGAATCTTCTTCGGCTTTGGTAGCCGCTTCGAAGGACTCGCACTTCCTTCAGAAATGAACTTCCTCGTACGCCTGTTGATTGAGGCGCACGACCAGCGTCTTGTGGGAGGAGCCCACCTTCACGTCGTCGGCCTGTGACTACGACTTTCTCAGAAGAGGAGAAAGAAGTCCCCAGCAGAGTCGCCAGCTTGTTTGCCATTAAAATTGTTTGAATTAAAAACTTTAATACAAACAGAACAGTGTTACAATGTAGGACTTAGATGTAGTCCTAGGAGTACACTTTTGTTTAAGCTGGGTCCTTAGTGCCAATGGAGCGAGTGGTAATGCGTTGACTCCGTTGATCGGCTGACGACGGTTATCGGTTCTCTGAAGGTGTGGATTGCTCTGGGTGCTGGAGCTTGCTGAGAGGAGGAAGACGTTGAGTATCTGTATCTGCCTCTCTGATGATTCCTTGTATGTTCGTTGTGGATTCTGTCCGTGTGTGTGAAGGAGAAGATCCTTCTATTTATAGTTTTGCAGGCTGGCTGCTTATGCACGCATGTAGGATGCGCCAGTGTATGGGGACGCCACGTGGAGGTTGCTGATGGAGGCGCGTAGATGATGCGCCCTGATTGAGGGGGAGAACTCTTCATACTGCTGTTGTGAGCCGGCACGTAGCAGAGGAGAAGATCTTTCCGTTGCTGAAATCTTGGACGAGTTGAGTCAAAGGACACGTGTCATCGACTCATGGCTCGAAGATCTCGAATTTGGTGGGGGGAAGTAATCTGGTGAGCTGTGCCTTGATTGGGCGCAGGAGGAGGCTGCGGCTCATAACCTTTAGGGGTTACAAACTGTTTAGAGCGCATGGCTTTTGAGGCGCATACAGGCGACTTTCCTTCTGTCTTTCGGGATCAGAGATCAGTCTGGGGCGCATGGCTTTTGAGGCGCATGCAAAGCTTCAACTGGAGACTCTTCTTCTATCTTTAGGGATCAGTGAAGGGTCTGAGGTGCATGGCTTTTGAGGCGCATGCTGGTTTGGACGCATGGCCGTAGAGGCGTATGCGGATGGCCACGTGGCAGTAACCGTCGGAATAGAGTCATGATGATGCTGACGTTGCCGACGCTTCGTTCTCTGAAAAAGCTGAACTGTTCAGACTTTGGAAGCGTGCTGCCAACTCTGGTGTCAGTTCAGCATTTAATGTTTGTGACGTTCGATGGACAGCTGAGTGGGCACATTGGTTGATGTTCCACTCGGTATGGAGATGTGAGGGGGGCGCATCCTCTGTGATGCGCCGGGTACTGTGGGGCATGTCTGTGTGATGCGCCTGATGCTGGAGGGCGCGTCCATGTGATACGCTGTTTGGCTGGCGCATCCGACATGTCCATTAATGGTGCGGCTGTCTCGCTCCTCGAGTGCTATAAATAGCCGTTTGGCTGAATTCAAGGACGTCCCGTTCATCCATTAAATGCAAATTCATTGCACAGAATTCGGAGGGTCATCCACTTGGCGCGTGGGTTTGATTTGCCCGGCCTATAAATAGTGGCATGGAGAGAAGGTTTGCTCCTCATTCTCTCATGTACTTCCAACATGAACTTGGATATGTGGGTGCATTCTGTTGACGAAGTGCTCCCGAGGGTGAAGATGAGACGTCGTGTTGTCTTCGATGCACTTGAAGGTGACTGTTACATCCAAAAGACGGAGTCGAGGGCTTCTGAGGCAGGCGAAAGGTGCCTGTTGCATCCAAAGATAGGGATGTTCGGGCCTCGTCTCCGTTGTTCCGGAAGAGCCGTAGATCGGAATGGCGGTGCTAGGCTCTCTCTTCCTTCAAAGTGGGTGCCGCCCACTTTGTTTGTGTTGAAAGCTCCTTGTGCCATGATTTCGATCACGGTCTTCCTTGGTCTTTAGAGGCTCTTTCGAAGCCTCCCCTGGCCACAACTTTGCCGTGCTCTTCTCTTCCTTGGTTCCAGCCAGAGGGTTAAATGCTTTGTGTAATCGAAGCACTTATCAGGTGACCCTGGCTGGAAAGAGCATCACATAACTGGGCTCTGCTCGGCCAGGTGAGCCTGGTTGGAAGAGTTGCTCATAACTGAGCTGTTGAAGGGATGCACATAACTGAGCTGCTGAAGAGATGGTAGGATGCGCCTGGCTGGAGGCGCATGATATCTGCTGCGCCTAACTGACAGCGCTTGGTGACTGCTGTGCTTATCGGAAGGCGCATGGTGGTTGCTGCGCCTATCTGGAAGGCGCATGATGACTGCTGCGTCTATCGGAAGGCGCATGATGGTAGCCGGCTGTAGATCTAGGATCTTTCTTTTGTAGAAATTCTCCTTTGTACAACCTTTTCTAGCCATGTAATAGACTTTTATATATATAAAAAGTCCTTCTTCGAATGGCTTATTTGATTTTGCTGTCTGAGTTCTGGCGCATATAGTGCCTGGCGCATGGGCTTTCTGGCTGTGAAATTCCATGCTTCTACAGATACATAGAAGATTAGCATGGCCCCTGCGCAAGGATGACACGCACAAATCGAGAAATGGTCCAAATTTTTTATAGATGACCTCTAGCCTAGTGGTTAAGAGAGATGCATGCGGCCCGAGTGGTCAGGAGTTTGAATCCCAGTATGAGCGATTCCAGAAACAATTTACCTGGTTCCAAATATATATATATATATATATATATATATATATATATATATAGATAGAGAGGAGAGAGAGAGATGGCAGCCACTACCCCATGATGGGCACTAAATTCAGAGTTAACCACCCATCGAGGGGACGATTATAGTAGTAACTCCCTACTAAATGGGTGGTTACTCTCCTGGAGCAACCGAACACCCATTCGCACAAATCTGTGCAACATCCTGCGTGCAAATCGTCTTACGAAACCAAGCACAAAAGCGCCATCTCCCATCCGATGTGAAGTGCAAAGTGCCCCATCAAAATGCCACTTTGTGCCCTTCGTCCGAGCCCCTAAGAGAATTTTCCAAAAGGATGACTAAAAATAAATGTTCTTTTAAGAAGTTTAAACTTAGTCCCTCTAGGAGAAAAAAAAAACTATTTGTCCCTCAAAATATCCCTCCAAAGTACCACTCCTTATGTGGTAGCTTACATGTAGTTTGATATGATAGGAGAAAAATACTATTTGTCTCTCCAAAATATCTCTCCAAACTATCGCTCCTTATGTGGCAGCTTACGTGTCGTTTGATATGACATATGACAAGGCAAAGTTTAAATTAAATTAACATTAATAATATTAATATTAATATTAACACTAAAATATTATTAATATTAATATTAATATTAAATATTAAAATTAACAATTAAATTGACATTAACGTTAACAGTAAAAACTTAGGTAATTAATTTTTTGGCTTATAATTTGCTATGTCAACTGGCATGTCAGATGCCACGTCAGGAGGAATAGTTTGGAGGGACATTTTTCATGTACAAATAACATTACTCCCTCTAGAAAAAAACTCAAGATGCCACCATATGGGCCACCATACCCCATGTGTATATCTCAATACAAAACATAGTTATATGTTGAGATACTCACTTGGAGTTTTTTTTTTCAATGTGGGACTATTTTTAGTGTTGTTAGGAAAAACTACAACAAGTCTTACCCATTATACTACCCCTAATTAATATAGAATATCATGGAAAATACTATTGATGGAAATTTGATGCTGCACATGGAGTGGTACAAATCCCTTGGAATGGTTTAATTGGAAGATAAAAAAATGAAATTACCTACATTATACTAAAGTTTTAAGAAATTAGAGGAGGGGTATCAAGCTTGTGATAATTGCATATATAGATATACATCGCCATTGCTTATGGCGATATACGTGCATTGCACAATAGAAAAAAAAACAAACACACAACTCGCCATATGCTATGGAGATATAGCATCAAACTCACCGTAGGTGTCACACTCCAGATCCAGAATACTGGAGAGCGGGGGCAGACACAGCCAGCTGAGTATATAGAAGTGTATTCCACCTCCATATACGGTCACGGCTGTCTAGATGTATGAGGGTTTTTCTACAAGCCAACAGTCTCTTATGGTCGCGAACAAGCCGTCTCAATCTCAAGCAAGTAATAATAGTTACAAGATGTTAGACCATCAAATATACGATAGTAAGGCATCCCATACGTTTCATATACAGATGATCATGAAGCTAGTCGTACAAAATGCGAGGACTAGCAAGAGTTTCAGTCATACATGATCAACCCTAGGATTTGTTAATCATATTACAGCCCATAGGCAGACAAGAAATATAAGTATTCAACACGAGCTAACACTTGCTCGACGGCTAAATATCTCAAAAGGATAATTTTATAATAGAGTGGAAGAGCAAAATAAAATCCACTCGTTGCCAGAGTTTCTTCTAGTGGTCACCATCTGGCAGAAAGGTTGGGAGATTCTCGGGAGCTTCTCCGAAATCTGGCCATACAAAACCAGCTGGATCAGATCCCAGAAAGTGCAAGTGCCACAAGGGAGGCTTCACTTAAGAACTAAAACCAACATGTTAGAACACAAAGCATAATAATAATAACAAAAAAATTGAAGTTATGAAAGTAGGGTGATAAACGATAAGATAACTTAAGAAACTATTCCGGTAACCAAGTTACAATCCGCAAACCAAAAAAGGACCGGGGTTGTAATCCTTCACCTGAACAGAACTTAGTCTCTTACCAATTATCGACAAGTAAAGCATAAACTGAGAAATATCCAGAAGTAACCATGTACTGGCAGTGTCTAGACAAGACTAGACTCCATCCATCAATCACGGCCAAACAATGAGTACGGCTTGATACTTTAACTAACTAGGGTTATCACAAGCCTAGTTACTAACAAGATGCAATGAGATGTTCCAACAGTCACAAGCCCTGTAGCTATCCAGTTATCCTTTCGCAGGTTGAGAGTTATATTAGGTGGATACATCGCCCAGGAGACCAATATATCCCATGGTGACCTGGGGGTGCAACACATAACAGTGTACTGGAAATATGCCCTACTCAACGACAGGCTACAAGTCCAATTAAAGCGCCTAGATAACGGGATTGTCTGTGACTGAAAAATCTCTTTATGAACTACTTGATCAATCTAGTCATTAACCTAGTCAGATTCAGTATGAATCCCTGAACGTGATAACCAGGGATGCAAGTCCTAGACATGATGCAAGACGAGACTGGTAGCTTACACAAGCACATTCAAGAACAATCATCCACGGTGTCAAGACGAGTTATTAATCAGCATGTCAAGATAGCCATCGCAACAACATTCAAGATTACATGTTAGGTTACTTATCAAGATTACTTATCATGTCAAGAGTGCGTCAGATGGACCACCATCAAAAATTATTATGTCAAGTTACTTGTCAAGAGTGCACCACGACGGGTCACTATCAAGAGTTATCATATAAGGGTTACTTGTTAAGAGTGTGCCACAACGGACCACTATCATGTTCTATCCTTACATTATCATGAATGAGAGAAACTTGCATAAAATAGCTAGTAACATATTCTTGAAGCCAAGGAAAAGACCTACAACTTTCATGTTGGGAGTTGGAAAACATTCTGGCCACAAATCATGTAAATAAGACATAAAACAGCCAAAATAGGCACTATGCGGCATTCTGCGGCACTATGCAACCTTCTGCGGCACTATGCAGCCTTCTGCGGTACTGTAGGTCCTAAAAATCAAGTTGCACCCATCAAAAAAGTAGGTTGCGCTAACCCACTTGCGTAAGGCATCAGTTTGCGCTGGCTCAACCGACTTGCGCAAATCGATAGATTGTGCCGAACATCTGCCAGCACTTTCCAACCGATTGCGCAAGAATATAGTTTTCATAAAAATGAAAACTATTGTGTGTGCAACCAAAACCCTAAACATGGCGGCGCAATACCATCAATCTCTAAAAAGAGACAGATATGAAGGTTCGAAAATGTCAAGAATCCTAAAAAGGGTTTCGATCGAGTTTGTCATCTACCTTGCAGCGCTGGGTGGCCAATTTCATGACGAGAGATTCGGGACACAACCCGAGTCGAAGGCTCGGCGGGGGCCTTGCCCTTCTCGGTGGCAGTTCGCTTAAGAGCCATTAACGTCGACGGCGAGAGAAAGGAGAAGTAGTCGGAGTAGGAAGGAAGCTTTTATCTCTTCAGAAAATTGAAAGCAAGTAAAGGTTGACAGAATGAGAATGAAAACTATTTATAGTTTTCAGAAGTGTAACAGTCACCTCAGATTGTGCCACAAAAGTTGGAGCTGATTCCTCCAAACGCGCAGTCAAAGCGCGACTTGTGCAACTTGATTTTAAATTCGAAATTCAAAGTATTTCAAAATTTTGAATATTTTCAAATTTCGAAAACTTTGAAGGGGGTCTTGTAGGTCCTAAAAATCAAGTTGCACCCATCAAAAAAGTAATGAAAATCAAATGGCGCACCCTTCAAATGAACTGCGCAGGAGACAGACTGCGCAACAAATCAACTGCGCGAGGCCGAACTGGGCTAACATCCAGGCGCGTTATGCTGATGTGGCAACGTCATCATTACCTGACAAAAATCCGATCTTCTGACAGCTGACACCCCGATAAACGAGGAGTCCTTTCATTTCTTGTGCAGCACAGCGCTCGAGGACAGCTGTACAGCCAGCACAATCTGCCAGCCCAACTAAAGCGCAGTCTGCCAGATCTTCTTCAGCGCAGTCCGATCCTAGTGCAGTCTGAAGCTAGCGCAATTCAAGCTGCACAATCCATCAAGATAACTGACATTTTATACGTGGCCTACATGCCATCAATTGCTCACCACGTGGCAACCGTCTGTACACGACCATGCGCATTTCAATCAAACAATTCCACGCGACTAATACAGTTGAGCCACGATCGAGTAACTTTATTATTATTATTATTATTAAATTTATTATTATTATTATATATTTTTGGGTGCAAATTATTTTGAAATAATAATAATAACAGGGATTTTTGTTTCAGACCCAGACCCGAGTCCGAACCCAGACCCAGGCCTGAGCCGAACCCTTTCTCTTTCCTATTACATCTAACTTGGTTTAATAGTTGTTTAATTATTAAAAAAAATATAATTATCTAGCTGGTCCCGTAGGACCAGCACTCCTCTCCACGCACACACACGTTCACTAGTCAAAGCCCCAGTATTTCTCTCCACACTTTCCTCCTACCCACACTTTTTCCCCACCCATCTTTCTTTAATACACGATCCCCCACTCTTCTGACTCACTCACGATCTTTCTTAGAGATTAACTCTCCCTCTCTATTGTTTCCCCCTCACTCTCTGGAAGAGATCAGTTCCCTTCTCTCACCCTCCACAAAACCCTCTTCCAACCTCACCCCTCTCTTCAAACCCTTGCCCGGCCAACCACCCTCGCGGTCGAGCCTTACAGATCCGCCCCGCCGGCGCCCCTCTCCTCTTTTCCGACGACCGCGCCCCCTAGGGCGACCGCAGCCGCGCTATTCCCCGGCCGACCACCCTCGGCCAGTCCCTCGCCAACGTCCGGCGACCCGCTCCCCCGCGAGCGCGCCTTCTCCGGCCGCTGCCGACCTCGTCCCGAGCTCACCGCCCTCTCCCTGCGGCCAAGCCCCGACTCCGGAGACCCACTCCAGCGGAGTCGCCCCCTTTTGCGCGGCCGACCGCCGACCCGCTGTCCCGTCGGCTCCCTCCGACGCCGACGTCGCCCGTCTCCCCGCCGAGCTTCCCTCGGCAACCGCGACAGCGCGCCCCGGCAGCCCTGTGGCCTGCTGCCCTAGCTCGCTGCCCCTTTGGCGAGTTTTTCCCTGCTGTTTCCTCCTGTCATGCCCTAGTTCTGCATCTTCCAGCGTTCCTCGACGTCGTTGCTATTGCAGCACTGTTTCGGGAGTGCGTTCGCTGATTCGGAGCTCTTTTCTTTCTATTTATTCATCTGAGAGCTCTAGCCGAGCAATCCGAGGTATACCCCTTGTCCCGCTCATTTTATTATTTAGTCAATGATGAAATGGTCCCCGATTCCCTTTGGGAATTCGGTTTTAGCGACGTCGTAATTTTTCGGGACTTTCGAAAAGGTCCCGTGGATTATTTTGGATTCCTAAAATATTTCGGGAATAGATTTTTAGTATGTTTTAGCTTTCTGGATTTTTTCGAGAACGTTCTGTGATTTGTGGGATTGGAATCGGACTTCCGAAATTATTTCGGGTCGTCCCGATTATTCTGTGGATTGGTTGTGGATTTTTATATATATATAAATTCGGGTTTTTTCCCTGGTTTGGGACTTGCAGGAAATTATCGGCGCCATTTCCCAGTTTTTGGGTTGACCAAAAACAGAGGAGATGCTGCCCGATTTTTCAGTAAATCCTGGATTATTTTTAAAAATGAATTTAAAATGATTTCGGAGTTTTATTCGATATTTGATTTTGGGTGACGACCGTATCGGTCAATGGACCCGGCTAAGTGCAAACGAAACCGGCCCCGTCTGGACGTTGAGGCAATTAGCCAAAATGAGGATCGGACCATATCTGAGACTTATGATTTACTTTATTTTTACTATTAATTTCTGTTTAAATTTTATTTAATATTTTCAGTTTAGGACTAACGTCAGTCTTATCTTATTTTAATTTATGTAAATAAATTGTAATGGGCATAAGCCCAGCTGGCTGTGGTCTGTAACTGTAATAGCTTAGAATTTTCCTGTCATTTTCTGGTTTTTCGAGTTTTTGCTATTAACGATTAAAATGATTAAAAAATATTTTGTATAAAAAATTAATTAATGTTTTCTCATCTTAAAATTGACCAGTTTATTAATAATTAAAAATTACGTATTTCTCACTAAAATAAGAAAAATTAGCCTTATAATTATATTTATAAAAAAAATACCAAGTTTTCCTAATAATCTGGCATCGACGATGTTTTCCCGAATTCAATGTTAAAAATGACCATTTTCCCTCGTATTAAATCAACGCACCAAATAATCGTGTTTTCTGTGTTTGGTTAATTTAAGAACTAAAATTGGACTAGGACGCAAATAGAGATTTCAACTAGCATAGCTAAGTTGGTGAACCTGATATCTGAGTCTATCTCTCGAATGTAGGAATTCGAGGACGACTCTAATTACCTGTCTCGAAGTCTTCTACCTCTCTAGTCATTTCATTGAGGCAAGTATAGTTTATGTTAGTTTACAGTTATTTATTTAATCGCTTTACTGCAATTTTAAACCACGATGCAAACACGAAACTCTCTCCGAGAGTACTGTACTGTAACTACTGGGGACTGGAGAATAGCGTAATGATTATGACCACTACTGTAACAAAAACCCCTTATCCTTCCTGTAACAAACCTAAGCCGGTCATATTTCATTACCTGTTCAAATCACTGTTTTTACTGTAATAAACTGTTCATGTTTAAAACTGTTTAGAACTGCATGATTCTATTACTTATTTAACTGTTTAAAAATTAGTATGAATTGTACTTTGCTTCCTTCTGACTGGAGATATATTTTTAGGGGATATTGAGGATACAGATCGGTTTTACAACAGCTACTACGACCCTGTGTTGTACCCAGTTGTGCTGCCAGAGTCCCCACAGGAGGACGTTGGGACTGAGGCCGATGATCAGGCCGATAGATAGATTTTCCTTTTTCTGTATTTTGTTATTTCAAATTCTGTATTTCCTTTCAGAACAGTTTCATTTGTATTTAAATTTCAGTTTAATAAAGTTTATTTCCGAAGTTGAGTTGTGACAAATATAGTGTTGTTGTATGGTTACCTGCTACTGAACAGCTTACTGCCGCCGTCTCAACAACGGTGCAGGCGGGGCATGATCCGACTAGACCCAGATTATTGGGATCGGGTCGTGACAAATACAGTTGAGCCACGATCGAGTAACTGCCAGCGCAGTTCACTGTTTACGCAGTCCAATGCCTGCGCAATCCAATCTGCGCAATCCAGAAATAACTACTAATTAGTTATTTTCCAGAACTCTATAAATAGAGTTTCAAGTCCTTCATTATAAAGGCAGATCATTCAAAATCATCAGAGAGATCAGGCGTTCTTGCCCAAGTGCTGCTGCATTCTTCAGAGGCTATCGTCTTCAAAGTTCATATCGTCCAAGGGATAAAGCGATCGTCTTCAGATCGGATTCCTATAGTTGTACTTTCCCAGAATTTAATTGTAATCTTCTTACAAAGTTTGTGAAATAAAAAAACTTTTGTTTTTGCAAACAGGTACTATGCGGTACTATGCAGCGTTCTGTGGCACTATGCGGCCTTCTACGACACTATGCAAGCCATGCGGCACGATTCATCCATGCAATACTATTCATTCCTGCGGTACTATGCATCCATGCGACACTATGCAAGCCATACGGCACTATTCATTCCTGCAGCACTATGCAAGCCATGCGGCACTATACATTTCTGTGGAACTATGTATCCATGCAGCACTATTCATTCCTGCGGCACTATTCATGTGACACTATTCATCGTTCCTGCCAAATTCAGCACAGATGAACTAGAAAATGTTCAAATCTTATTTTGGCCATAACTTTCTCAAAACAAGTCAAAATCTAACTTTCAAAGGTCCATTTTGGATAAAATTGAATTCTCTACAACATAGAATAATCAAAACTTGAAAATAATGAAGTTTGGTAGATCAAAACCTAAGAAAATCGAAAATAATATAAACTTAGATCTACAAGAAAATATCTATCAAAATAAAAAATGCCAAGTTCTAAAGTGTCTTAGAATCATGTAGAGAAAACAATAGAACAACAAAAATAGAGTTCCTTCATAAAGCAAGTTGCACTTGTCTAAGCTCTTGGTAGGTGAAAAGAGTTATGAGGAAGAAGAAGGAGTAAGTAAAAGTAAGAAAGTAATAAAGAGAAAAAGGGTTGGTGGGTTTATAAAGGGGGAGGGTTCTCTCATAATGAACCAAAAGCCCAATCAAACCAAGCCAAACCAAAATAAACCAAACCAAGCTAAACCAAGACCAAACCAAGCTAAACCAACCTAGACTAGGCAAGCAAGTCAAGTCCAACTACGGGTCACCTGACAAATGTCAGAGATCTCGTATACGTATACGAAAATACGTATAATAGAAAACGTGAGTGACAACTCTACCCACCTTAAAAGAATTTCGTCCTCGAAATTTCATCAAGAGGCTAGAGATGTCGGGATAAGCTATACTAAAGCATAAGCAATCTACGACTAGCAACCAATCAAGCAATCATTCATGTAAGTGAGAAATTTAAAAGCATAAGGCAGAAGAAAGACATCCTGCTAGAAACCTCTCTGCCGGTTCTAAATTTGAGCTTGGGTCGGGGCATACTGCTGGGGTCTCGGCTGCTGGAAGGCTTGTGCCTGAGGCGACAATAGCTTCGGAGGCTGGTACTGCTGCTGTATTGGTGCTGGTCCCCTCACCGAGGGACTGGTTAGGTTCGACGATGATAAACTGGCTCTATTCAGACAGGACCCTATCTTGTGATCCGATGCCCCACAAGCCAAGCACAACCCCTGTGCTCTGTGATATTCTGATACTACATGCCATGGCTTCCCACAATGAGTTTAGCCCATTGCAGAAGACTACTTCTGCTTCTGTAGCTGAGGGGACGTCGGTGTCGTGTGCTGAACCGACAAAATCGAATCCGTCCTTTGGGGAACTCCAATAGTCAAAGCCCTAGCTGTCGGAGCTGGGGCTGAGGACAGACTCATCTGCCTATGGGACGTCTTCCTGCTTTCGGTTCTGTCTACGATCCTCTGTGAGGTATACTCATGACTCTTTGCTGCTCACAAGACGGCATCAAACGTCTGGTGCTCAAACTGCTCTACTGAAATAATAATCTCTAGGTGAAGCCCCTGCTGGAACCGCTGGGCTCGGTTCAATTCGGTTGCCACCAGGTTGGGAGCAAACCGACTAAGTCTTAAAAACTCGGCCGCATAACCGTCGACCGTCCTTTCCATCTGCTTAAGATTGGTGAATCTCGTCTGCAGATCATAGCGAGCTACTGCGTCGAAGTACTTGGTCTGGAACTTGTCACTGAATGTCGCCCATGGGACAGGCATCGCCAACCCAACTGCTAACATCGCCCACCAGGTGCGGGCTAAGTCCAATAATTGTAGGCACACTACAGCCACCTTCTCTTCCTCTGGAGTCTTGGCTGCATCCAAGATAATCTCAATGTCCTGGAGCCACGCATCTGCTGCAATAGCGTCTTCACTACCGTCGAAGAAGGGAGGGTTCAAATGCTTGAAGCTATTGGCCGCGTTGTTCCCTTGGTAACCAACTCTGCCCATGGCATCTTGTACTATCTGGTGCAGGACATCGCCCCGATGATCTTGAGATCCAAGCAATTCTCTGATAAGACCCACCAGGGTTCTATTGTCAGGCTGGGCTGGCTGAACTGGCGGTACATGATCTCCGGATGGCATGACTCGGGAGGCTGCTCCTGAGTGTTGGGCTTGGTCCCCAGGTTGCTGCTGGGGTGCTGGTTGAGCTCCTCCCGGCTGATCGGTAGGACCAGGAACAATGCCACTGAAAAATAATGACATAGGGGACAATAAGGAAGGACCAAGATAGATCAGGGAGGTAAGCATGTGATCAGGTCAAGATTTCAGGAAGATTAGAAGACACGAGTAGAGATCAAAGGCGAGTACTGATTAAGACATCTATTCAGTGAAACCCTCACACATCATGATTTACAAGACCATGTATGGGCTACCACTTAAATCGTGTCATGCCCCAGATCTAGAATACTGGAGAGCGGGGGCAGACACAGCCAGCTACGTATATAGAAGTGTATTCTACCTCCATATACGGTCACGACTGTCTAGATGTATGATGATTTTTCTACAAGCCAACAGTCTCTTATGGTCAAGAACAAGCCTAGTGTCTCAATCTCAAGCAAGTAATAATAGTTACAAGATGTTAGACCATCAAATATACAATAGTAAGGCGTCCCATACGTTTCATATACAAATAATCATGAAGCTAGTCGTACAAAATGCGAGGACTAGCAAGAGTTTCAGGCATACATGATTAACCCTAGGATTTGTTAATCATGTTACAGCCCGTAGGCACACAAAAAATATAAGTATTCAACACGAGCTAACACTTGCTCGGCGGCTAAACGCCTCAAAAGGATAATTTTACAATAGAATGGGAGAGAAAAATAAAACCTACTCGTTGTCAGGGTTTCTTCTAGTGGTCACCATCTGGCAGGAAGGCTAAAAGATCTTCGGGAGCTGCTCCGAAATCTGGTCAGACAAAACCAGCTAGGTCAGATCCCAGAAAGAGCAAGTGCCACAAGAGAGGCTTCACTTAAGAACTAAACCAGCAAGTTAGAACACAAAGCATAATAATAATAACAAGAAAACTGAAGTTATGAAAGTAGGGTGATAAACGATAAGATAACTTAAGAAACTATTCCGGTAACCAAGTTACAACTCGTAAACCAAACAAGGACCGGAGTTGTAACCCTTCACCTGAACAGAAGTTAGACTCTTACCAATTATCGACAAGTAAAGCATAAACTGAGAAATGTCCAGAAGTAACCATGTACTGGCAGTGTCTAGACAAGACTAGACTCCATCCATCAATCACGGCCAAGCAATGAGTACGGCTTGATACTTTAACTAACTAGGGTTATCACAAGCTTAGTTACTAACAAGATGCAATGAGATGTTCCAACAGTCACAAGTCCTGCAGCTATCCAGTTATCCTTCCGTTGGTTGAGAGTTATATTAGGTGGATACATCGCCCAGGAGACAAATGTATCCCATGGTGACTTGGGGGTGCAACACATGACAGTGTGCTGGAAATGTGCCCTACTCGACGGCAGGCTACAAGTCCAATTAAAGTGCCCAGATAACGGGATTGCCTGTGACTGAAAAATCTTTTTATGAACTACTTGATCAATCTAGTCATTAACCTATTCATATTCAGTATGAATCTCTGACCGTGGTAACCAGGAATGCAAGTCCTAGACATGATACAAGACGAGACTGGTAGCTTACACACGCACATTCAAGAACAATCACCTACAGTGTCAAGACGAGTTATTAATCAGCATGTCAAGATAGCCGTCGCAACAACATTCAAGATTATATGTTAGGTTACTTATCAAGATTACTTATCATGTCAAGAGTACGTCACGATGGACCACTATCAAGAATTATTATGTCAAGTTACTTGTTAAGAGTGCACCACGACGGGTCACTATCAAGAGTTATCATATAAAGGTTACTTGTTAAGAGTGCGCCACAACGGGCCACTATCATGTTCTATCCTTACATTATCATGAATGAGAGAAACTTGCATAAAATAGCTAGTAACATATTCTTGAAGCCAAGGAAAAGACCTACAACTTTCATGTTGGGAGTTGGAAGAAATTCTGGCAACAAATTATGTAAATAAGACATAAAACAGCCAAAATAGGCACTATGCGGCATTCTGCGGCACTATGCAGCCTTCTGCGGCACTATGCGGCCTTCTGCGGCACTATGCAAGCCATGCGGCATTATTCATCCATGCGGCACTATTTATTCCAGCGGCACTATGCATCCATGCGGCACTATGCAAGCCATGCGACACTATGCAAGCCATGCGACACTATTCATTCCTGCGGTACTATGTAAGCCATGCGGCACTATGCATTCCTGTGGCACTATGCATCCATACGGCACTATTCATTCCTGCGACACTATTCATTCATGCGGCGCTATTCATGCGGCACTATTCATCGTCCCTGCCAAATTCAGCACAGATGAATTAGAAAATGCTCAAATCTTATTTTGGCCATAACTTTCTCAAAATAAGTCGAAATCTAACTTTTCAAAAGTCCATTTTGGGTAAAATTGAATTCTCTACAATATAGAATAATCAAAACTTGAAAATAATGAAGTTTGGTAGATCAAAACCTAAAAAACGAAAAATAATATAAACTTAGATCTACAAGAAAATATCCATCAAAATAAAAAATGCCAAGTTCTAAAGTGTCTTAGAATCATATGAAGAAAATAATAGAACAACAAAAATGGAGTTCCTTCATGAAGCTAGTTGCACTTGCCTAAGCTCTTGGTAGGTGGAGAGAGTTATGAGGAAGAAGGAGTAAATAAAAGTAAGAAAGTAATGAAGAGAGAGAAAGGGTTGGTGGGTTTATAAAGGGGGAGGGTTCTCTCATAATGGACCAAAAGCCTAATCAAACCAAGCCAAACCAAAATAAACCAAACCAAGCTAAACTAAGACCAAACCAAGCTAAACCAACCTAGACTAGGCAAGCAAGTTATGTCCAACTACGGGTCACCTGACAAACGTTAGAGATCTCGTATACGTATACGAAAATATGTATAACGGGAAACGGGAGTAACAGTAGGCTATGACGAGTTTTGTGTTTTTAATTTTTTGCAAAGAAAGCTATGGTGAGTTTTGTGTTTTTTAATATTTTTTATTTTTTTGCATATGAATTATTTATATTTTATGATTTGTATCTAAGTTTATTTTCAATTTGACTACTCCGATACGGACTCGCATCTTTTCTTTTCTTTTTTTTGTGAACTTGGGATTGTGAGGAGACCTAGGCAGTTGGATCCACGGTGTTGAACTACCCCTATGAGGATATTTCCAATGAGTTACATGACATTTTTTTTTTGGAGCATCATCCGTGGGGCCGATGAGTGATGTCAGGGGCGGCCCGGGGGAGGGGCAAACGGGGCGTGGGTCCGGGGCACCAAGACCCTAGGGGCCCCAAATAATTTTAAGGATATATATTATATAGTATTAATATATAATAAAAGAGTTGGTAAAAAAACTGGCAATTACTTTTACAGTAGTAAAAGTTTGTCCCTTCCGATTCCAGAGAAGAACTTCTTGTCTTTCAATTTAGAGGCGAATTGATGGCCAACGATAAGTGTTCCTACAAATTGTTAATTTTAATTATCGCTTCCTTCTTTCTTCTACTATTAATTGAATCCCAAACTCCTATTTTTCTTTCAATTTATCCTTCATATCCTCTTCTACCGTCCAAAATTTTAAAATCTACTTACGGATTTGAAGTTAAGAATTGGGATTTTAGAATCGTTAAATTACGTGAGCTGCAGCTAAGACAACAAGAACAACTCACTGAAACGATAACGCAAGTTTCGTTGAACAATTTCCAGATAATAAACTTGAGGTCTGAAATTCGAGTTTTAATGATGAACTTGATTGTTGGTGATGCTAATGGCGACAATAACTTTAACGATCTTGAGTTCCACTACTGTTACTGAATTTTGAGTAAATTGATTTCCAATTTTTGCATAACATACTTTTGAATGTTGTATTACGTAGTGGATTTTAATAAATATTAATGATAAGATGATAAGATGATTTGGGGATTGTTGAATTTGGTATTTGAATTGATTTGAGGATTGTCGGATTTGGTATTTGGATTTGGATCATGTGCGGGAAAGAAATGTTCACTAAAAAGATGTAATTTTTGTTGTTCTAATTAACCATTACGGAAAAGCCAATTTGATATTTAGATTGATCTAGTTTTTAGATGTTGCTTAGTCGAACTTGAGTTGGAATGAGTTATGGTGTTTGATTATTAAAGTATATGAAAAATGGTGCAAAAGTTTGTGTCTAGGAGTTTCTATTGATTTTGTAGAATATTTTATGATATTGTGTTTAAACGTGATCAAGACGCTTCTACTTAAATTTCTATGGTACTATTTTTTCAACAGAAACGATGTTTTAACGATACCCTAAGTGTAAAATGCGCTCATGATAATGAAACAATGACTCTTCTCCAAAACAATTAACACTCTGTTTTCAATATATCCGAACAAGGGGCATCATTTTGAATTTCGCCCTGGGCATTAGAATCCACTGGGCCGGCCCTGAGTGATGTTGAGAAAAAGTGTTACATAGTAAGCAAAAAAATATCCTCACGAGGGTAGTTCAATGCCACGGATCTAGCAATGTAGCTATAGGTCTCATCACATCCGAGATCCGCACGAAAAGATATGAGTCCGTATCAATAGGTCAAATTGAATCATGAAAATATAAATGACTTATATGCAAAAAAAATTGTTATAGCCTATGGAGATGACAAGTTCCTTGAATAGATTTTATTTTTTATTTTTTTGCATATAAGTCATTTATATATTTATAATTTGCAGATACATCTATTTTTAATTTGATCGCATCGACACAAGCTCACATCTTTCCATGTGAACCTCATATCGCGACGACACCTACGTTATTGGATCCGCAATATTGAACTATCCATGTGAGGATATTTTCATCGAGATATACGACACTTTTTTTGGAATGTCACTCATGTGCGCCACAGGTAACACTCTTGAAAAGTGTCGTAGAACTCTTTAAAAAATATCTTCATATTGTATTCGACACTACAGATCCAACAACGTAGGTCTAGTCACAATCATAGGTCTACACTAAAAGATGTGATCTCGTATTGATTGATCAAATTGAAAATATACTTATAAGCAAATCATGAAAATATAAATGACATATGCTGTCACGACCCGCACCCGGTATAGGGGCACGAGCGCGTAACAGCGTCGCTATCTAGGTCTCTAACTAACAATCTCACACAATGATATAATGTACCTATCATAGATCTCAACTCCAAATGGAGGACAAGTATAATGATATGGTAAATACTCAATCACAATCTAAAGCACGATAAGATATCAAAGAAGTCTAATAAATTACAAAGTCTCAACAATAACAACTAATATAGAATCAAAATCCAAGACTCAAATTTAAATAACAAATCTCCATTATTACAGGCCAAAAGTTCTAACAGAGAATCTAAAACAAGTCAAAGCTAGAACTGTCTCTCGGTCACTCCTGAGAATCCGGACCCATGTTAGCTATCCCTTCCTCGGATCTGTAGTAAGTAGGATACGAGTCCCCTGAGCAATCATCTGAAAAACATATCCAGTCAAGGTAGAACGAGCACATCTCCTCTAGCAGTTCCAAATAAATGACAAATACTATAAAATAGTTATAGCAAGTAATACTTGATGAACTTGAAAAAATTGAGACATGAAATAAAATAGGCAACAGTTTAATTAAACTACAAAGAAAGTAAATACGAAAATCAGAGGAACATGGTAATAGAGACTGTAAACAAAATAACTGAACTAGAATAGAAGTGATGTGAGTCCAGACAGTATCATATGAGTCAAACGTGATTTCAGTACAAGACACTAAACCAGTGTATTTTAAAATATAACTTTTGATATGTAAACGGCTAGGGGGTAAATACGGTACATCGCATGCTTGGCAAGCGTACGGTGTGTCACGCACAAAAGTTTGTGCCCTACCGAGACGGATTTGTATAACTCTCCATGGACCGGGATTATGCGGGAACCTTCCAGAACATTCTAGAAGATGGCAGAACTCTCTAGAAGATGGTAGATTTCTCTGGAATGTCCAAGATCATTCTAGATGGCCCAAGATCCTTCTGGATGGCCCATGAAGTTTTCCTTTATTTTTTTTAGAGAATAATCCTGGAATATGCTGATTCCAGTATGGTAGAAAGAATAATCCCTGGAACATTACTTCCAGAAGTTTCTATGTAAAGCTCTATCAGCCATTATAAATAAGTGGGAGGCTCATTTGTTCCTTACTACCCAAAGTTGTATTCTTTTTCTAGTATAGTAAAGTTTTCATACTTTCAAACTCTCTCTTCTGCTCCATAAGTTTTTCAATATCGCCTTAGCGATCTAGCTAAGCGGGTTCGGAAAGGCTTGCACGAGTCTTCGAGAAGGAAGATAGTGCGTCGCACGGGTCGAAGTATAGCAAAAATACTAAGTCTGTGACAAGTGGTATCAGAGCGAAGGTCGGTTGGTGCCATGTCGACATTCGAGAACGTCCAAGAGGGACCCACGTCGCCTAGGAAGGGGCACACCAAGACCAACAAGAAGGGCAAGAGCAAAGAGTCTACGACGAAGTGTAGCCTTATGGATCTTGCCGAGCGTGTTGGAGTCTTGGAGGCGGGTTCGAAGGACATGGAGATACGCATGGGCTTCGTGGAGCAAAGCAACACAACGCTAGAAAAGTACTTCGATGGGCTGGAGAGTGACGTCGCTTTGTCCATAGCAATCTTTCGGGAGCAATTTCAAGAGATCCGATCCGCACTTGAGGAGGAGCTCAAGGGGCATCGTGCGAAGATTGAGGACTTGTGCAGGATGGTCCAAGGCTACGAGGAGCTAAAAACTATGGTCGAGAGTTGCAAAGAACTCAAGACCAAAGTTGCCATCTTGGAGAAGGCCGTTGCGAACGGTGGACCTTCGAATAGGGAGGCACCGAGGCGAAGGAAGATCCCCGAGCCAAAATCCTTCGGCGGGGTACGGGATGCCAAAGAAGTTGAGAACTTCTTATGGAACGTAGAGCGATATTTCAAGACGTTGCACATCAACGATGACGTCGAGAAGGTGGATATTGCTTCACTCTATTTCACCGACGATGCTAAGATGTGGTGGCGTCGAAGGTGTATGGAAGTCGAGAAGGGATTGTGCTCGATAGAGACTTGGGAGAATCTCAAGAAGGAGATCAAGTCCCAATTCTATCCGGAGAATATAGAGTTTGCAGCGAGACGAAGCTTGTGACAACTCAAGCATACCGGGGTGATCAAGGAGTATGTTGCAGAGTTCATGCGCTTGATGCTCGCGATATCTAGCATAGGCGAGAAAGATCGCTTGTTCTTCTTCCTCGATGGACTCAAACCGTGGACGGCTCAAGAATTGCAGCGACAGAGAGTGCAAGACTTGAACACCGCCGTGGCAGCAGTCGAGCAGCTCATCGAGTATATGTGGGACGACAATGATGCCGAGGCCAAGCCAAAGTCTACCAAGGAAAATGATAGGGAGAGCGGAAGAGCTCTCCTAAGGAAGGTTCGTCCGGAAGAAAGAAGCACGAAAAGGTCCAACCCGAGCGAGTTGTTTCGTACTTCATATGCGGAAAGAAGCACTTTGCTCGGGACTGTCTGATAAGGAGCATGCGTGTGAATGTCGTCCAAAGCGAGGAGGTGGAGGACGAAGAGTGCGAAGTATGAGCACACATGGGAGCATTACGCTTACTTAATGCCGCGAAGACCAAGTCTACTGTGTCGAGGACTCCGAACATGGGGCTTATGTACATTGACGTAAGGATCAATGGCATAAGCACACGGGCGTTGGTTGACACGGGCGCCACTCATAACTTTATCACGGGCGCGGAGGTCCGTCGCTTGGGTCTAGCCTTGGAGGAAGATCTGAGCATGATGAAGGCGGACAATGCGGAGGCACGTCCCGTGCAAGGGATAGCCAAGGGGGTCCGCATAACGGTGAAAAATTGGTCGGGTGTTGCCAATTTCACCGTTGCATCGCTGGATGACTTTAAGATGATACTGGGCATGGATTTCCTTATCACGGCTAAAGCGATTCTGATGTCACATTTGGGAGTTGTCGGCTTCATGGAGGAAGGCTCATCGTGCATGGTGAAAGCTGGACGAGACAAGTCTTCCAAGGGGAAAGTTATTTCTGCCACTCAGCTCAAGAAGGGTGGCAAAAGGGAGACGACATACCTAGCGGTTCTCGAGAGGACGAAAGGCTTCGAGGAGGAAGGTCTTTCGTGCGAGACCAAGGGTGTTGCAAAGGGGCGTCCCAAGGAGCCACTTTCGCGGAGGGAGGTGGACCGTGCTATCGGGCTGGGCATGAGTACAGAGAAGCATGTCGCAAGCTGTACGGAGGCAGAAGCGACGAGGCGGAGTAACTCGCACAAGGAGTTGCTCAAAGCTCGTGGGGGACATTCGGGTCGACAGGCTTGCAAGAGGTCTTGCATGCGTAGAGGTGTACAAAATTATGTGCATCCACGAGACAAGGGTGACCGGAGACTCGATGACCAGCACGAGATTCGTCCTATGCCGAGGAGGGCACAGACTGAGGCCAGAGTTGGTGCAGCGAACCAGTTTGCTTCCGATCTTGAGGAGAAGATGGGCAAAGAGAAGCGTCGCACGAGACGCATAAAGGAGGGATGATGCACAGCGATCATGCCTACGAGAGTGGACATCATTTTGAGACTTGGTGCACCCGTCGACGAGGGCGTCGATGAAATATGTGGGGAAGAATGTCATACATAAATGTTGGCGTCCACCGAGATGGATTTGCATAACTCTCTATGGACCGAGGTTATGCGAGAATCTTCCAGAACATTCCATAAGATGGCAAAACTCTCTAGAAGATGGTGGATTTCTCTGGAATGTCCAAGATCATTCTAGATGGCCCAAGATCCTTCTGGATGGCCCATGAAGTTTTCTTTTATTTCTTTTAGAGAATAATCATGGAATATGCCGATTCCAGTATGGTAGAAAGAATAATCCCTGGAATATTCCTTCCAGAAGTTTCCATGTAAAGCTCTATCAGCCATTATAAATAAGTGGGAGGCTCATTTGTTCCTCACCACCCAAAGTTGTATTATTTTTCTAGTATAGTGAAGTTTTTATACTTTCAATCTCTCTCTTCTGCTCCACAAGTTTCTCAATATCGTCTTAGTGATCTAGCTAAGCGGGTTCGGAAAGGCTTGTACGAGTCTTCGAGGAGGAAGATAGTGCGCCATACGGGTCAAAGTGTAGCAAAAACACTAAGTTCGTGACAGATGGCTATCTTTCCAGATTAGACCATTAGGAGTGGTTCCAGTATGATTGAAAATATTTACATGTCTACTTGAGTATTTCTCCGCCCCGACTAGTACAAATGAATCCATATTCCGACACATAAATAGAGTACAAGTCTAGCCAGAAAGTAAGTGGTGCCAGTAGGTGTTTCCAGTAGGTGGTTCCAGAAGTAGGGACCGGGCAAGTTTAATACATGTGTCCCAAGTGAATAAATCTATAATACCAATCCGTGTTGTGTCAGAGAATCAAATAGAACTATAATAGAAGCTAAATCATAATAATCATTAAGTAAATAAAAACTATCAGAGAATATACCCGCATGTCGTCTAGAACAGTGAATGAGAATCGATGCACAAAATGGTATCATACAAACCTATATATGAGTTATACAGAGTTATTTGGTGTTCTAGAGTAAGAAATGAATTTAGATGTATTAATTACATGCTTCTAGGCCTTTTCTAGGTCAATAAAGTCAACTTGATCAGTCCTGGTCAAATGGTCCACTATTGGTCAAACTTGGTTTGTTTTAGCCTAATCTAGGTTTGGCCAAATTAGGCTATTAAGTGAGCTACGATAATGTGGTACAAAAACCCTATTCTAATTATATATTAAACTTATCTATAACCCAACTCTATATCAAACCACCATTAACTCTCATACATATAACATATGCATATACCTTATAATGTATGTATAATATAACATACCTAAAATCAATATCAACCATTAATCATCTTATATATATATATATATATATATATATATATATATTATATATATTTATATATATTATATATATATATATATATATATATATATATATATATATATATATATATATATATATATTAGTATATTAATATATACTAATATATATATATGTGACATACTAATAATATATATTAGTATATATTAATATATATATATATATATATATATATATATATATATATAGATATATATATATATATATATTAGTATGTCACATATATATATATATATATATATATATATATATATATATATATATATATATATATATATATATATGTGACATACTAATAATATATATATATATATATATATATATATATATATATATATATATATTATAATATATATATATATTATATATTATTATATATTATAATAATAATATATATATATATATGTGACATACTAATAATATATATATATATATATATATATATATATATATATATATATATATATATATATATATATATATATATATAATAGTATGTCACATATATATATATATATATATATATGTGACATACTAATAATATATATATATATATATATATATATATATATATATATATATATATATATATATATATATATATATATATATATATATATATATATTAGTATGTCACACACACACACACACACACACACACATATTATATATATATATATATATATATATATATATATATATATACATATATATATATATATATATATATATATATATATATATATATATATATAGAGGAGGGATATTGCACCAAGGCTTATTGCACCATTATTGCACCATTTAATCTCAACCGTACAATCCATTTGATCATGTGGTTGTAAAGCATGATGACATCATGGTGACATAACAACAACTTTGGGACATATGTCACCATGATGTCATCATTCTTTATAACCACATGATCACATGGATTGTACGGTTGAGATTAAATGGTGCAATAATGGTACAATAAGCCTTGGTGCAATATCCCTCCTAATATATATATATATATATATATATATATATATATATTAGTGTGTGTGACATACTAATATATATATATATATATATATATATATATATATATATATATATATATATATATATATATATATATATATATATACATATATATATTAGTATGTCACACACACTAATATATATATATATATATATATATATATATATATATATATATATATGTGTGTGTGTGTGTGTGTGTGTGTGTGTGTGTGTGTGTGTGTGACATACTATAGTATGTATCACTCAATAGGACAGCGAGTATACAAACCCTCAAGACTGACACCAAAAGCCTATGAAGACTGATACCTATATTAAGATTGAGGACTGAACTTATATACTAGGACTGAACATTACATCACTAATCCAAGGCTAAAATAGGCTATGTTATCCGGACTCTCCACTTTAAGGAGAAGTACCCGTGTCGATCGGGTAGGACATGGGTATGGGTATGGAATCCGTATCTGATCCTCCGTGATGACAATCGGATCCTTCATGGTGACGATTATGAGATTGATAGTGAAGTAGATAGTTTATTTTAATGTGGTAGTGATGTAGATAGTTTATCTTAATATGATAGATTGGTAGTAAAGTCGTAGGGGAGCTGAAGGGACAGTCCCTTAGGGACTTATCCAACTAGTTCAGTAAAGTTTACTAGTAATTTATAATTACATGTTGTCTTTCTGTGAAACCTTAGTCATATCCCCGTACCCATATCCAAAATTTGGATCCTTTTTAGCCGAGTCCGTGTGTCCTTCAATTATGAGTTTAAAGGACCCGACTCTTGGATATGTACCCGTATCCGACACCCATACCCGAGTCCAGGTAACATAGAAAATAGGACTGTAACCCACACCTACTAGGACTAATACAAAGATGAACAGGTGATTGGGACTGAATGTATAATGCAGGGACTGACCTCATAGCATACTCAAGATTGGACAAAAGGATATGATGCAAGATATAAAAACTGATACATCCTATTTATACATGACTGAACATCAAGGTTAGACTGGTACTATAGAAGATAGGGTCCAAACCATTTGAAGAGTTCAAAGGACTGTACAAATTAATTTCAATTGATATCAAAGGAATTAGAATGATCATCAAATAAGCATGGGGCTTAGTAGTGACTGTACTAATACAAGGGGAGTGAATTCTTCAATGGAGAAGTAAGACTGAACCAAGAAACTGATATTCAATCAGTAAGGATTTAACCTGAATGCAGGACAACACGAGGACTGACATGGATATAGAGAAGGATAGGACACCCATAAGTGAAAGACTTAAAGCAAAATGAATTGATATCCTTCAGAGCAATAGGGATACAGGGGACATCCTTAAAGCTGAAGGGACTGAACCTAAAGCAACCCTCATCTCACATGTACTGCTACCAACTGTTCAAGGACTGAACCAAAACTAATATAGGACTGAAACAAAGTCAAGTGGCTGCAACATTTGGCACACCAAATATGGACTGATACATTATATTTGGAGGACTGAACATGCAAAAGGAATTAGGACTGCACAGTTAACATGGACAGAGTTCAAGGATGGTCTGATAGCTGAGTGATAGGGAATAATATGACAGTAGCTATAAGATGGGGACTGATCAAGTCATGAGGATTGATAAGAATGCAAATAGAACTAAGATGGACAATTGGACTATCCATTCCATATATGCACACCCAACCATATCCTCGTTAAACTGGACAGTGAGAGCAATGGTCTGAATTAAAACTCCAAAGTAAGGACTGAATGATTACCTGGACAGAAATAACCAAATGGTGACTGAGCATTTGTATGCAAGGTGGACTGTACCTAGAGAGTGTTAGAACTGGACACTTAGCCTGAATGAAAAGGGAATTGGTACCCTTATAACAGAACTTAAAATGTATAAGAATATCCATCGACTGATACATTGCTCAAAAAGGCTGAAACCATATGGAGGTGGGACAGACTTTTAAAGGTAATAGACTGAATCAAATGCTAATACTAAGATGCCAAAGACCCTAACTGATATAGAGAGGAAAGGGACTGATACTCCAAGGTATCAGTGAACAGAAACATTTGGGTAGAAGTTAACTGAGATGAAAATGTCTAGTGGGAGACTGGACACTATGGAATTGTTAGGCCAAAAGGGATGGACTGGACTCTTGGTTCATCCAACCCGAGTCCCTCCTTTGCTTAACCATTAGTTGATACCAAAAGAGAAAGGCTTATCGCAATATGGACTGTATCACTACCACTGGGTTAAACCAAAACTGAAACATTAAGATGGGACTGATCTCAAGTTGAAAGTTGAATGAAACCTGAATGAAATAGACTGCAACATGGCATGTCGACTGATCCTATTAACTACTGGGTCTGCCATGTGAAGGTAGGGACAACACAGTATGGTGACTGATTGTATAGATGCAGGGGACATCAACTAATACTAAGGAAGAACTAAAAGGCAATGTGGACAGGTAAGGGATGCAGTGACCGGCCAATACCTCAAGGCACTGAACTGTAAGATATGTACTGCACATATGAATACATCCTAACCTACTTCTAAACTGGACTGCACACATTAAATATATGAACTGAAACAAATGGGACTGGACTGATAATGTAAAAAGGGGGCTGAACAGAACATTTAGCAAGAAGGCTGGATATTTAGTCCAAGGACAGAGCCAATCTAATTTCCTTCACTCATAAACCTCCCCCCTTGACTGACCCACAGTCAACTATTACATTAGAAACATCAAAAATGGACTGCATATGTATAATGATGACTGAAAAATCAAGGGACTGAAACATGAAGTTAGCATGGACTGAACCACCACATATATATACAACCTGAACTTAAGCAAGGGACTGATACCATCTGCTCAAGACTGATACGAGCAAACCCACAACTGATACATAATAGATGGGTGTAACATAGGACTAGACAGAGCTCTTAGTAAGAATTAGGGACTGACATATAGGTAGGGAGGAACTGAATGCTAAGGGACTGATCTGATGTCAATGTGGACTGACATCAATGATGCAGTCCACAAGAATAACAGTCCTCAATATCATGGCTTATCTCCACATTTCTCAAACACCATAAAATGCGTCCAAAATTAATCTAATCCCTATATAACTCTACCATAGATAACTTATAGCAATTTTCCAACCCAAAACATTATCTAAACTAAAATTAGAACATGGAATGGTCTATGGGTCATTTTGTCAAACAATTGTCGTACGTATCGGACACGTCCATAAAACGCACTCCAAATGGATTCAAACTTGACCCAAAGCATGCCTACATGATCCACATCACTAGCATGACCTAATTTATCAATCCTACAAACCCTAGAATCATATTCTCGGATTTTCCCCAATGTAAATCCAAATGAAAAGGGAAAACCCCCAAAATAGGAATAGGAGAGCCTCAACTCCTCTCTAATGGCACCCTAATGCAATGGGGTCCTAAATGAATGCCTCTGCACTAATTTGATAGAAATTAATGGGTTAAAGAGCTCATACCAATTGGAAGATGGATTCCCAATGAAAATGGATCCAAGATTCAAGGTTCTTCAAGCTCCAAGACGTGCTCCAATCCCTCCAAGTTTGTCAATAGAGCCTTCTCCTCTCCAAGAGAAAGATAATGGGACTAATTTGGGTCAATTTGGAGGAAATTTGGTGGTAGGAGCAATGGAGGAAGAGGCCTCTAATTAGGGTTAGGGTTTGGGATGAAAGAGGAAAGAAGATGATGAAGTGGAGCTTTATAAGCAATGTGGGCTACTATGAGGGGTCTAGTTTAGGATTTTGGTTAAGTTGGAATGTCAACTAAGCCCCTCTCTTTAGTCATGACAAGTTAGGGATTAAACCTTCCTTCATAATTAGGTGTTTAGTCTAATCTTCTAGCTAATTCTCCTAATCTAGTTAGAAAATAACTAAAGTCCAATTAGAGCTAGTCCTAATCATCTAGTTGGGTGGTCATGACAAGTTGGTTTAAGTCCTCTAGGATCACTAACCACTATTCTAATCTAAGGCTAACCATTATCCATATTCAAAATATAACACATGACTATACTAATTATTTAGTTAATTATCCAAAATATAAAGTTTAGTTTTGAAAATTAATTTACCACTCAAGATATAATATGAAATCTCAATAATAAAAATAATTAGAAAAAGTCAAAAAAAAACCTGTTCTAGGAAAGTGGTGGTTACATATGCAAAAAAGTGAAAATAAAATGAAGAACACAAAACTCGGCATAGCTTGTGGTGAGTTTTGTACAAATTACTAATATCGTCGTACTATATGACAATTTGTATCTGTTTTTGCAAAAAATTAAACTTGTTACATGTAATTCATCAAACTTGTTATTCTATACTTAATTTACTAATAAAATAGGTGCCAATGTTTTAAAGTCCAGCGTAGAATATGAGCTATTTTTGCTGAAAAATAAGATTTCTGATAAGGGTACTACAAAACTTACTTGGAACTAGCCCAGTTTTATGGAACTTTTACTTAGGGCAGCCAAAAACTTACTAGGAGTTCCCCTCTCCCCCTATCCCCCCCCCAAAAAAAAAAACCCAATTCTAACTTCTACTCTCTATCTCTTTTCAAAATTCTTTTCCTCATTCCTTCACTTAAAACGCCTAAACTTCTTTCTTCTCCATCTCCTCCAATTCCAAGCATCAATCAGTCCTTCATATGACACCCGAAGCTACTTCCCAATCTTATTCCTCCATCTTCTCCATCTTTAATTTTATATTTGTATTTTTTATTTCATTTTCATAAATATTATTTCCAATTCTTGTAAATGCCCAAATATTATTGTGTAGTAACATGAAATAGGTTTAGGATGAATTTTAGACGAAATTTTGAAGTTTCAAACCCATTTTAGGATTTCGAACTTCGAATTTTTGCCGACAGTCGCGACTGGAAAGCGTCGGGACTGTAAAACTTTTCTACAGTCCTTACAACAAAAATCTCAAAACAAGCTATAATATTTTGTTCAAAATAAAAAACAGAAGGGTACAAATCATTGTTTGGACTGAAACTCGACAAAATGCCTATAATAAGGCTTAAACCAGCACATGACTGAAACTAGTAAAACGCAATCTTATTCTTTGAAAGTTACGTTCGTTAACAAAATTATAACATTATCTACCAATTTCAAAAATAAAACAAAATATTTTACCAGCACTATTTTGTCCAACTTCAAGCAATATTATGACATTAATCTAAACTATAGTGCATGTTGTAATTACTTCAAAGTTCAAACAATTTGCACGTCCCAAATCAAACGACATAGCACATTATTTTCGGAATCAATTCTGCAGGAAGATGTTCCTGATGGCTTTCAGTTTATTATGTAGGATTGTCAAATTTTTTGGTAGTCCTACCAATTTGAAGGATTGTCAAATTTTTTGACTGTCCTAAATAAAACATGTTGTTAAATGAACAATATGTTTTTATTTATGGTTGTCAAAACTTTGAACAGTCCTTCCAATTGGGACGACTGTCAAAAATTTTGTCAAACTTTTTGACAGCCCTAACTATAGACATGACTGTCAAAATATTTGACAGTCAATCATCGTCCCCTTCGCAACTGTGAGCGAATTTTTAAAGTTCGAAACCCTTAAATGGATTCTAAATTTCGAAAATCCATCCAAAATGAATCATAAACCAAATTTAGTTACTAGAAGATAAAATTTAGGTATGGACATGAATTTAGAACAATATTTGAAATTTGGAAGAGAAAGGAGAGGAAGTTGAAAACAAAAGCAAAAAAAAAAAAAAAAAAACTCTACTATTATAATGCGTTTCAGAAACAACTAAAAAGTGAGCCATATAAGCCTTATGTATATCATTAAGTTAAAAAAATTAATAAGAAAATAACAAAGTAACTACCTAAACACTCCATTAATTACTAAAAAACTTAAACACTTATTTTTCTAATATTATATATTTATAATTAAATAACTCTAACTCAAATGGTTAAGATTGAGAGACTTTTTTGATTGATTCAATTCCTATATATATATATATATATATATATATATATATATATATATATATATAATGCACGTGCACATTACTAATGGCTTTTATAATGTGTAGCGAACAGCCCATAACAATTTTTTATTGACAAACTTTTAAATAAAAAAAATTGGACAGTTCTGAATAATTTTGTAATGCCTTTGTAAAAAACCAAAAATAATTATCCATCAAATATCTGCCACGCAATAGTTGAATCAACCAACCAGATCCGATTCGGTTCAGTCGGGTACCGACCCGGAACCCAACCCGAATCCCGAACCCCCCAACCTACCCACCCGCACGCACTGGCCCACCCGGTTCCGTAGCAGCAGCCGCCAGTTGCCATTTAATCTCTCTTCATTCTCTACTCCCTTGTCGAGAAGAGGAGGAAGGAGAAGAATCCATCATCAACAATGGAGCGCTCGTTGGTACTCTCCCATATCGCCGCCGGCAACCATGGCGCCCTCCTCTTCCCTCCCTCCACCTCCTACAGCAGAACCCAGCTCCCTCCCTCCTCTCTCAAGGTCTTTTTTTTAAAAAACTTTTTGGCCTATATTCTATTTTTCTGATGCGTAACAAATATGACAATATAGACTTTTTTTCCTTATAAATTATCGAAATCAAGTTTGGTGGGATGCGTCGGGGAAAATGTAACATTCGGCTTCTTTTTAGTGTCATTACTCGTTGTGATTCGCTTCATCGACCATCGTTATATATATATATATATATATATATATATATATATATATATATATATATATATATATGGATCCCCGCTCTTAGCATTCCCGATCTGTCTTTTTTTACTATACATATTAGATCCTAAACGATCCTATTTAGGGGACATTTGGGGATGCTTTAGTGCCGGTTCCGATCCCTCCTCGTATATATAGTTTTGAATAAATACATTAACCCCACTATGCTTATTACATGGACCACCCCTATTTAAAAAAAACTAAAAAATATTTACACGTACCACTCCTCTGCTTTATGTTTTACTTTTCAAATAAGGGTGGTTGGTGTTATAACTCTCTATAAGAAATAATAAAACATAGGGATGGTCCATGTAATTAGTTTCAAGATAAGGATGGTCCCTGTAATAAGTATGAAACATATGGATAGTTAACGTAAATTGTCCTTTTTTTTTTCTTTTTCGGGATAAGGTAAATATTATTGAAGAACTCCAAAATTACAAAACTATAACCTAGTCTAGATCACGAAAAATAAATCATATAGGGTCAAGGATTTGTATGTCAACTTCTATGTTTCTTTGTACATCGTATTTACTAAGAGATAGACCCTCAAAGATACGTTGGTTACATTCCCTCCAGATGTGCCATACCACCAACTCGAAGAGCCGTAACCGCCAGTATCCTCCTGCGCTCTTTCCCTTATGCGCTTTGACTTCATTCAAAACCGCTGGGAGATATCTATCCTGCATAGTAGGAAGCCCGAATTTAGTGCGATAGGAGCTCCAAATATCCCACACAAAGTCACAACCGAATAATAGGTGATCCCTGGACACATCCATATGTCCACACAGGCATCACCTCTTGTTAAACATGCTAAGCCGCTCCCGAGTAAGCAACTGGTTCCGAATCATTTTGTAGAGGCACAAGAAGATTTTGACTGCCGCGCCTTTCACCACACCACTTTTCTCCAGTCAACCTCCTCATCGGTAAAAGCATATCCATAATGTGAAATGTTTTCATTCATATAGCCATTCGTTTCGATCTTGTTCATACTTGTAATAGGTTCATTCATGCTCCCCAAGTATTTGTTTTGTTTTAATGCATTCTATATAGGTTCGGACACGAATGTGACACAGCCGTGTGACACTGATTTCGGCATATCCTAGTGTGTCTGTGTCTAATTTGTGTCCGACACGCACAGGGTTTTAGATTTGTAGGAGTGTCATTGGTTCGTAGGTTAGTTGGTATACTAAGAATAAATTAGGGAATCCTTTATTTGTTTATTTCTTGTAATTTTTGTCGGTTGTCTAGGTTGCACAATGCGATAGGGACATGAAGACATGAAAATGCCATCGGTTTTGGCATGTCGTAGAGTAGGAGTGGATGGGACACTGTTTCACATCGACATGTGTCATTGGTATTTTGGAATGTCCGTGCTTTCTAGGTTTTGGATTTTAGGAGTGTTCGTGCTTTCTAGCTTAGTTGCTATTTTAAAGATAGGAAATTGTTTGTTCGTTTCTCTCTTTCTAAATTTCATCGGTTGTCTATGTTGCACTTTACGATGTTGACACGCCGACACAAAAGCAACATTGATTGGCATATTGTAGAGTATTTTGGAGTGTCTGGGACACTGTCATAGAGTATTTTGGAGTGGCCATGCTTCTTAGGTTGTCTAAAAGGACCATCTCATATGGTTCAAGCGTTCTGAATATGTATCTACGAGTTGTTAGAAATTTATTTAGGCACTTCTACTTCTAGATCCACTTTGTTTCTTACTCTTTCATGGTATATTTGGCAGATTCATGATCAGCTTCGTTCAATGTCTCCCCCTAGCCTGATGGCTTCAAGCACAAGATGCAAAGCAGTCGAAGCTACGACTTACACGTATGTGTTCTAATGCTTGCTTTGTTCTTCAAACAATGTTCGCTGGATTTTCGGTTCTTTTTCATTTTACTAATTTCAAATGGGTGTTAAATATTGAATCTTTGTTTATTGATTAATATTCAAATCCCATTGAACTGTTCAAAAAGGGGCGGTCCATAAACCAATGATGCTAATAATTTTGATTGGTTTTTATATACTGAATTGTTTTCCATCTCAATGTCATCTTTTACCTAAGTGGATCTTTATCCACTAACGCTTAGAGGAGGGAATAGTTGGTGTCTGCGTAGATGGACTGAACTTAGAATAGATTGAGTTTGAGGAGGGTTTTAAGAATAATATTATTGTATACTTTTTATCTTTATGTTCTTACTTTATGCAATGCCACTTATTTCTTTTTCTTACTTTGCGAACTTTGGTTTGGCATACTCATCGTGGGTTTGACAAGGGGATTAAGAATAACGTCATTGGATAGTTTTTCTTTTTCTTACTTCATGCAACGAGACTTGTTTCCTTAGCAAACTCTTGCCGGTACACCCATCGTGAATTTGAGGGGGTGTATGTTAAGAATAGTTCCATTGTATAGATTATACTTGTATACTTTAGTGATGCCGCTTGCTAGCTATTGTATAGTTATCCATCTTTGTCTTTATTACCATGCAACTCTTTTATTGAAAGTTCGCTTTGAGCATAATGAATGTATCTTAACATTTCCAAAATGTAGTCTCTATCCCGTAAATAAAATGCATTTTAATTTGGGGGAATAGTATACTCTTTGTTGCGCAAGATTGTAAACATCTTTGATATATATATATATATATATATATATATATATATATATATATATATATATATCAGTTCAATTATATAACATAATGGAAAATAATCATGGAGCTCCCACAATATTTTGGGAATTTTTCTTGAATTTAGATAATTGTTTTGTAGACTCTCTCACAACATTGTGCTACCTCATCATTATTCCATGTCATTTAAGTTGTGCTACCTATTATAAATTATGGTTAAAAAAGATTTTATAGAATGTACGGTGAAGTGATTTACATAACATATATAGATGCTTCAAAAAAGACTATGGAATTTTTAACAATATATAATAAAAGGTATCAAATAAAAAGATTTTATATGGAGATTTTAAATTTTATATTTTTCCGATATTCTTTGCACAAATCTTATCCAAATTTCAAGTTTTTAAAGGATTTAAAGTGTAAGATCTATCCAAAATTTAAAATTGTGACGAAGGATTTTAAGGTTATCTATAGCTAAGCGAGAATTTTATACGACTTTAAATTTATACAAAATTATAGGGTGGGATTTTAATTGTATAGTTTAAATTAGAGTTTAAAAAATAAACTAGAGTATATTTAATCTAAGTTATGTTTTTTCACATTTTTTTAAATAGCTATACTTTTATAACGTGCGGTGCAAGGGTATTGTTTGCTAGTTATATCTTATGACAAAATGAAATTTTAGAACTTGAACTTCTAGCCTCTACATCAACTGGTCTCATTTCATTGACTATCAAAAGGATGTCATGTTTTGAAATAACATGGTGCATGAATTATATTTTTCGATGGTTATTGGTGATTGTTCATTTTTTTATGCTTAGATCATGATGGACAATGTGGATCATCCACTTGGACGACTGACAGGCTAGGAATAGAGAATAGTAAAGACAGAGAAAACAGTAAACCCTTCCCATTTATATGTTTATGCATGTATACATGACATGAGTATTTTTACGTCTAGATTGCCCTGTTGCCATCTGCTTGGGATTTAAGTGGCATGCCATGGTGATCCTTGCCTCTAGATAAAGTTACCATCTTTTGATTATGCCTATAAGGTTCCTTGCATCTTTATGGCAAATAGTGATGTTAATTAATTGTAATATAGCAGGGAAGTTTCTGAATTGGCTGATTTAGACTGGGACAATCTTGGATTTGGACTTGTGCAAACTGATTACATGTACGTGGCAAAATGTTCTCAAAATGGAACATTTTCCAAAGGCGAATTGCAGCGCTTTGGACCCATTGAGTTGAATCCGTCATCTGGAGTCCTAAATTATGGGCAGGTTTGTGGTGTTTACAGTTTCATTGTCATGTTCGTTCTGCACTGTGTTTTTACTTTCATCATAATGTGTGCGCTTTTTTTTGAAGTTCGTAAATTAGATGATTTGAGTAACTATGTATTTGAATCAGTTACTTGAGCTTTTAGGGTGTCAAATGTATCTTGAAGAGGTTTGCTATACTATTTCTTTCTGATGTTCTCTTTAATTATGATAGCAGATGTACACTATTTTTTGGTTTTATGCTTCAAAATAATGTCAGAAACACCAACCATGTTTCTCTTGAGCAATTCTTTCTTCCCTTTCAGGTTCCAATAGTCATGAAATATATATATATATATATATATATATATATATATATATATATATATATAATTTATTATGCCTACTTTTATTGCCATGTATCATACAATGTACTCCATGATACACGCAAATCAAATACAAACTGTATTTGATATCTTAGCCTTTGGATGTTATAATGTCAAAGGATTTATAGAGTTGGTCTTGTAAGCTAGATCCAAAAGAGTTTAAGTTGTGTTTATCGTGAGAAAATGGGTAGATACTTAAACTGCAGCAGCTGCAAGGTTCTCTTATGACAAGTGATAAACTGATACCGAAAATACTGCAGTCAAACTGTTAATTACACGCTTACATAGTTACAGACCAAACTATATTTTCTGCAAGAAGTGGTTCAGGGTTTGAAAACTATTGTTTCGTATATTTCAGGGATTATTCGAGGGTTTAAAAGCTTATAGAAAGGATGATGGGTTCATTCTACTCTTTCGTCCGGAGGAAAATGCTTTGCGGATGATGATGGGCGCAGAGCGCATGTGCATGCCTTCCCCATCTGTTGAGCAGTTTGTGGATTCTGTTAAACTTACTGTTCTGGCAAACAAGCGATGGGTATAATTGAAGTCTCATTTATTATTAACAAGTAAAAAATATTGGCTACTAACCGGCTTATAATGTATTTTCATCCATCCATTCAGGTGCCACCTGTAGGTAAAGGTTCCTTGTATATCAGACCACTGCTTATGGGTAGTGGGGCTGTTCTCGGTCTTGCACCTGCCCCAGAATACACATTTCTTATTTTTGTTTCTCCTGTTGGCAACTATTTTAAGGTTGGTTAGACTTCTTTCTTTGTGTCAAGACAAGGGAATTCTTTCAAACCAAATGAACATAGTGATTTGTAATATCCCACGCTGATAATACTATTTTTAGATGCATATGCTACTAACCTTTACTCCTTGACATCTTTAAATAGTTTCATTTTCTTCACTATGTCCCTCCAGATTTCAGAGGTACATCTAGTTTTGACAGGTTACAGTGGCTAGAACACATCCTACTCCTTTTGACATTTGATATTGTTTCTTGTTTTTGTATATTTTCCAGTTCCGATACTTTTGTTTTTCTTGAAGCTTTATATGTTTTGATTTGTGATTACTTTTGTGGTATAGTGAGGATAAATACCTTTTGAGAAAACAATAACAGGATTTTTCCTCCATCATAAGTTCAAGTAATGAGGATCACTAGAATAGATGCACTCCTTCCCATTCAAGGGAACATTAATCTGTATTCTGACTTTGTCACTTCCACTTGGGATTGGGTGGAAGTTAACTGCGACCTCTTGCTCTTTATAAAAGGCACACTTAAGTCTATGGGTGGGCCAGCCCTTTGGTGATCCTGATTGACCTCCAGGAGACTTATGATTGTTTGACGCTTGGTGCCAGTGTCCCCAACAGGGATATTATGAATCTAGGCATACTCTTCAATTTTTTAGAAACCTACAATAGATTTAGGGCTGTCTGTGTGTGTGTGTGTGTTGGGGTGGGGGGGGGGGGGGGGGGGGGGGGGTGATCATGAGTTTCAGCTGGTGGAAAAGTTGGTGTCAACTTTGACTCGTGTATTCACTAAGCATGGGATTAAAATTGGTAATAATTATTCACTATCTATTTTATTGATGTCTGATTCCAGACTCTATGCATTTATGGTACGTTAGTGTTTTGCTTGAAACCCATTCTGAAAATTCTTTTCACTGACCTCCATCAACATTTTTAGCATTTAGTTTCACTAACAAGCTTGCTGTCTTTTAATTTGTCGTAGTACTCTTTTAGCTTAATATGTTTTTATTCTTGATTAAACCGTAGGTTTGATACTTCTTTCAAAATTATGTTCTTTGCTAAATTTCACTGACAATTACTCAAATTGTTCATTGTCAGGAGGGTTTAGCACCAATAAACTTGATAGTTGAAAATGACTTTCATCGGGCAACTCCTGGTGGAACCGGAGGTATCAAGACTATCGGCAACTATGCATCGGTAACCAGCTCTTGTTACTCAAGCATGTCAATTTTTAGACATAAATTATTAATGAAACAATGTGTCCATATTTAATTTATAGATCTTGTTATTTTTTATATTCCTTTTGTATACTCTAATGATCAAAACTATTATCCATTATACCTTATGCTTATATGCTTGTTGCAGTTGCCACTTCCTTTGATGGCTACATCTCCTTGACTAATATATTAAAATAGCACTGCATTCGTGAAGTTCATGCAATATATAGTGCACAACTTATTTTGACTTAGTTCTATACTGCTTGGATGCTAGAGTTGGTGGCATAGGACATTGGGTGGGCTGTTATGGTCATGTAATAAATTATTTGGTTAGATGATCATATAAATTGAATGTGTTTTTCTTTGTGCATATGAATATGTGAAGTTGAACTGCAACTATCCAAAGGAAATCAACAGTTGCTATGCTTCTTAGCGAATATGATCTTTATGAACCTGTATGACAGTTGCTTAAACTAGCATTTTTATTATATTTGGATGAATCAGTCCAGCTCCCAGCCAGCGCTTCATTTGGTTAAATGTAATATATGTGTAGGTTACATGATCATATAAATTGACTGTATATGTGTGTATGTGCATATGAAGTAGTGAAGTTGAACTACCATAATTCAAACAAAATTAGCAATTTGCACTTGAAATGTTTCTTACCAAATATGACATTATTATACATGTAACCTGGGTGACAGTTTGCATTAGAATTGGATGAATCAATCCAGGACGTAGCCAGTGCCTCAATGGTGTACAACAGACTACTACTAAAATGTTTTTCAATCAAACTTGAACCAAACTATTCAACTGTTGTATTGTTTAAAAGTAAATATAATACAAACTTTCAATCCTTTTAACCTTTTTGGCTAATCATGTGAACATTTTGACAATGGTACTGGACACTTTGAGCCACTATCTGATGAAGGATGACTTATTTCAAAAATTTCAGCAACTAGGGTACAAATAAAATCAACAATAGTGAAGGAATAAATAGTGTGCCGTTAGATGTCTATACATAAAGCTAACATACGATATAAGTAACCTATATAAGTCCATACTCTCTTTCTCTCATATTCCTTCTCTATTTCTCACAATCTCCTTGTTTAGTTCTTAATCTGACAAATGCCTTTTTCTCTTCATCTAGTCTCTCCAGTTCTTCCTTGAAATATTTTCTTAGTTCTTCTCTTCCAGCGTTCCCACTATTTTCTCATAAATCTTTCCCAACTAGGTTTATACCAAATGAAGAGATGCCCTAAAGGATTCTTTATATGTATGACATCTTCCAACTACAAGACTATATGCTTCTTGATATTCACTATTGAGGTAGCTGGGCCGTTAGTCTAAACAATGCAAACTAACCACTTCAGTATTAATATAAACGGAAATAACTAATCTTCAGAATTGCATGTGATGACTATTATGCATTACACTTTCCTAGTGGAGACATAAAGGTTCAGTGTGGTTGCACGAGCTTCATATGCATGGCAAAAGAGGCAGGTCTAGTAATCTGCCAACTGGATATGAGGTTTCTTGGCAAGGCCCTTTCTTGCTTTTAGTTGCCTTAGCAAGAACTCTGGCATGTCGAAAACTTGGTCCATCAATTTTGGAGCTTTCTTTGTGTCGATCATGTTCCACAACCAGCCCCGTTCAGATGGGAAAAGGCATTGTTTAAGTATATGTTCTGAAATTAGACATTTGAATGTAGAAAGCTCTAAAACGTATCTAATTTATATGCTTAATTTATCCAATATTATTATTCCCGCAATTATCTTTTTCTCCTTAAAAATGGATATTAATAATTCTGGGAAGGTTACAAAATAGAGAAGATAAGGGATAATATTACTCTTTAAAATTTAAATATCTCTCTATATTAACCTCATGATTTCAAAATATTGGGGAACATCTTTCTGCTACTGCTACATGTATTTCTGTCTGTCTAGTTGTCTGTAAGGCATCTTATGCATTTTGTAGACTCAAAGTACATAACATACGAGACAATGAATGAGGATCCTACATGGATATTTCTTACTTTTGTGCGAAAGAACTTTGTCTCTACTGAACCTAAGATGTGTACTTGTTTTTGTGGTTGAATTTTTTATTATTTTAGTCCTAAATCTACACCAAGATTATTGCGTTGCTCACATGTAATCAAACATCTTGGTAGACGTTGACATGTTTCCTTAAAAATGACCAACATGTGCCTTAGCATCAATTTGGTATGTTTTGTTTGACCATAAGCACATTTGACGCATGCTTTCCTGTTGAGTGTTATAAGTGCAAAATGAAAATATGAATCTTTATGGACTTTCCATTGCCATATTATGAGTGCAATGAAAATATTTGATCTTAACTTAATGAACAGGAAGAACTGGATTTTGTCCAGTACTATAATGGAGGTGTCCTGAGGTTCATTTGGATTAAAGCATCACCTTTTTTCTGTTATCTTGTCAGCAATAACCCAACCATTATTTTTTAGTACAATCCACTTAAGAAGTTCTAGAATTGGAAATCCTTGCATAATATCTATATGCTTGCAAAGGCCTGTAATTCTGTATGTTTCATGTGTAGGTTTTGAAGGCGCAGTCAATAGCGAAGGCCAAAGGTTATTCTGACGTTCTGTACCTTGATTCCACGTACAAAAAATACCTGGAAGAAGTTTCATCCTGTAATGTATTTGTGGTGAAGGTATGGTTAACTGGATCTTTTCTGATTATGAAGTTAACTGGTTCCTTTTCCTTTATGAAGTTCTCAGTCAAAAGCTGATGCTTCTGAAGATGTGATGTCTGTGTCAGGCAAACATTTATAGAGCAGTTGTCAACCATTTTGGCTGCTTGATCTTCCTAACTGATTTTTTTTTAGTGGCTTGGACATAGTTATTGTTAACATGTACAACCTTTACTTTCTCTATTTGTTTATTTATATAGAAATGATGAGAAGCTAGTAATGTAAACCATGCACACACAACAGAGTATAATCATACTGCCTCTGCGAGGACTTGCATATCTTCAGAAATCAGGAAGATATGGTTCTTTCCTTTTTATCATCAGTTATTCATTCAGTAGGTCCAAAGGCAAACAAAACAGCTTATACCCTTCTTTAAGGTCACATCTATGTCCTTCAATTGTGGTCAAGAAGACTGACCTTTCCATTTGGAACATCTGCTTATTATGTTTGATCATTTATTCTCTCATTTTATGTATATGTTGCATGAAGGATTTGGGGATGTTCATTCCCATGAGTTAATTGCCCAAGCCTTAACTAGGATATGATAGTTGTGACATTAGTGCTAATCCAACTTGGTAAATACATATATTTCTGATTGTATATTTTGCTTAGTTACTAAAATCTTTTATTACGTGACAAGCCAAAGCTTTATTCTCTGTTCAAGCATTTTGGAGTATTATACAAGAAACTTTTTCCCTATTTATATGAACCATACATGCAAAAAATTATTTATCTTAAGCTGCATATATTCATTTGGATAACTTATATATAGTACTGTTTGTTGGTATGCCCCTATTCCAGGACAAAGTTATATCAACTCCAGCAATTAAAGGAACTATATTGCCTGGAATTACAAGGAAAAGCATTATTGATGTTGCTAGAAGTCGAGGGTTTCAGGTACGGATAGAATTGAATGATTTTTGTTGTCAAATATTATCATATTTATTGGAATAGAACACCTGAAGCATATGATTTGCTATATAAAAGATATAGGTGGTTTGACGCATTCCTCAGTACAATTGGCCTATTGCTTTCTTAGAAATTGTATAGATTTCTAAGAAATGGATTTACTGTTAAGGAGGTAGACCAATAAGTTGCATTAGCGTTGTGAGTGTTAGTTACATCTGAATGCATGTTGTTGATTCACATGCAGTGGAAGGTCTTGGGAGATTAACCATAGATGGTGGCAACAGAGTTACCATAAAACGGTCACCCACTAGCGATTTATGTTCTGCGAATTTTGTCTGAATTGTGGAGCATTTCTGTTTGAACGCTAAATGTAATGTCCCAAGATTCCAAGCCCAAGCCATTTGAAATTACTCCTAGTCCACACTTCTAATTGTCTTGATTAGAAAAGGGACATAATATAACACCATTAATGGAGGAAAACTATATAGTGCACCTGATTTGCAGAAATCAATAGACCTACCCAACTGTAAATCAAGAAAACTATACTCCTAGTCGTACAATTCGTTCCACCTAATTGTCCGAAGAAGCCTACCCCAACCATTCCCCGATCCATACCAAGTGACGAACCACGTTCTTGTTTTCATTTCTCGTTCCTTGATGTTCCCCATTCTAGGTAACCTTGGGTGGCAACACCCATAAATAATCGCTGTAGTAAGGCCATCATGAAAACACACTCGAGCTTGCTCAATAACCCTGACACATGGATTTCAATGTAACACAAAGATACTCTGGATTTTTCAATATTTGTTTGGAGAAAATCTATGTACATGTGTATATGATGTTAGGAGGGCCTCATTCCTTGGGTTACATATGTAGTTTGAGGTCTTTGTGACCCATAATGGTCATTAGGGACCAATACCACCACGTGCTTATCAGCAAATATATCCGGGCATTTGGGTTATTTGGCTGCCCCGAAGATTGGCTAGTTGTCTTGCATGCAGCCCAAGCTATATAGACCTATTTGCTTAAACCCTCCAGTTGGTTACTCGTATCTCTAGAACATATGTTGTCTCTCTAGTTTGTGGCAGTGCTTAGAGGCTTGTATCGTTTGGTCCACAAACAACTAGTCAATCTAGCTGTTGAAGGAGTCAGGCAGTTGGACCGCCAGCCTGGTTGGTTGAACTGCTATCCTACTCTTAGCCTACTGAACCTCTCATGTTGCATTTTGTAGGAGACTATGTCTCTCTTTCGTTAGTCTCTTTTTTAGTCCCACATCTAATAATATTTTATGGGACCTCTCAACTCATATAAATGAGTCCTCATAATGCCTCAATATATCATTCCACTCTCTCTCTCTCTCTCTCTCTCTCTCTCTCTCTCTCTCTCTTTTCTATGTTGTTGCCTAAATCATTCTTAACCCTAATCTCTCTCTCTCCTCCCTCCTCTCCTGTGACCAGCCCCCTCTCCCGACCACGAGAGTATTATGTCTCTCTTTTTATTTAGTCTTGTTTTTAGTCCCACATCTGATAATGTAATTGGTGACCTCCCAACTCATATAAATAGGGCCTCAATCCCATTATTCTCTCTACACAATGTATACTATGTGAGGGGCCAACTTCTGCAATTAATTACCGAACACCAAACATCCCTACATGCTTGTGAGCCTTAATTGTCACAAGTATATTCATGTTTTGGGAAAAAGAAAATCCTCGGGTTAATTAATGGCACAGAGCAACAAGAAATCTCAAGAGGAAGTAGCTGGTGCAAACGGTAAGTATAAGCGGCAAGGGGCTACACCACAAAGAACTCCAAATATAGTGAATCCAGAGCAACATAAGTGTTGGTGACTGGGTCTAAGGTCCTGGATGACCAAACCAGGATAAATCCTTGTTTCACTTGCGCCTCCCCCCCTTCCCCCACAAAAAAACCCCCAAATTTGCAATATTGGTATAGATCGATACCCAAGTCGACCGTTGCATCTTAATGATCGTGGCTATGTATTTTTTATTATTATTCCCCATCACGCTATCGTCATGTACAGTCTGAACAAATTCCTGAATTACTACCTTGTGACTCCGAATTTTTCTCAGTGCTTTAAAAAGCATAGTGGCAAAAACTGAAGTAGGGAAGGCAATATAAATGGAAGGGCTTGATGTCAAGTACAACTGTTTTCACCCTAGGATTCGCTGATTTGGCTTCTAGAGAAATGAACCCCCGGGCCCCCACCCTTTATAGAAGTACCATATGTGATTCCTTCTAATTTTTTTATCGTCTCAAACATGTTGCCAACTATTAGTAATCATAAAATTTAAGCGTAGTTATTTTTCCTTGTTTTATTTACCTTTACTTCTCGATGATAAGTCTTAGCATTCCACAGGTTGAAGAACGCCTTGTGTCAGTAGAAGAATTGCTTGACGCAGATGAAGTTTTTTGTACGGGAACAGCTGTAGTTGTGTCGCCCGTGGGAAGTATAACATATCTTGGGAGAAGGTAAAAACTCGCCTGTGATGTCACATTTCATTATTTCTTTTGCTTGAAGTAATTTAGCAATAGATGGAAGGGACTTCTAATTAAAATCTCTTTACGGAATTAGTAGCTGGAAATTCCTTATGACAAATCAATTAATAGTTCTTCAAATGCCTTATTCTGGACTACATCATCGGTTTGTATTTGTTTACTCCCTGCCTTTGGGTAGCTGCAATGTGTTCATTGGTGGCCTAGTTCTTCATCATGTACCTCATTCCCAAAGTTGGATATTGGAGGCTTTACTCTATTAGCTCTCTTTTTCCTGCAACTTATGTTTGAATTTCTCGTCTGATGATAGATCTATGTTCACAATCTGGCACTTTGCCAGGAAGAAGCTGATATCATGAGTTGATGGTAGTTCGACTAAATTTAACTTCATGACAAAACCATCCATGTAGGTTTTTCAAGAAAGATGCATTGCTGGTTGATGAAACTGAATTGTGGATGGACCCATATCTTACGAACTGCAATTTTCTGAAATCACTAGTTAACATAGTCTCCGGTTGCACAAGTAAACTGGAACTATAAAGCTTAAATTAGCACCTAATGAGAAGTCAGTCAACACCATTATGGGGAAGGATAGATAATCTAACTTTTGGGATTGTCATTGCTTCACTCTTTAGCTCAATGTGTCATAGAGATGAATGCAATTCCCAATAGCAAATCATATCATCTTATCTCTTCGTCTTGACTTTTTATAGTCTAGGAGAACTTGGAGGGTGCTCCTTGGTTGCATGAGCATATCCAAAAGGTAGGTCTACCTACCTACCAACTGACCGCCTAGGTACTATGGCATTGACCCTCTCATGCTCATAGTTACTTTGGCTAGTAATTTGACACTGACATAGATTAAAGGGTTGATAGCCGGTCATGAAAACTGTCAAATAATCTGCTATTAACTGAAAAACGGTTGAGTATTAAGGTAGGTCAAAGCAGAGATACACTTCATGGTGCAATATGAAGCCTTCATGTTTAGGAGAACATAAATCAATGACACAAATGTGAGAACCTTCTAATGCAACACTTTTTTGAGATGATGCTTGCGCTCTTAAAACCTAATATGATAGGAACTAGTTAAAAACAATTGCATTATGCATAATTTGATAGTCATAGTTGCCGTTGATATGTGTGAATGTCGCAACATATAATTCTGCAGGAAAGTATGGTAGGATTTATTGTCATTACTCATCATTATTATTATTATTTGATAGAAGTAAAAAATTTATTGAAAAACACTAACCAGAAACATCAGCAGCAACATCAAAAGATGCCCCCAATAAATGTAGGAACATCCTCTACCCAGGTACGAACATTAGAGATATCAAGAACATATTGGACAATACTATGAGCTACAAAATTGCAACTCTAAGAACATACTAAACTTGAAAAATCATGGATCTGCTAGCAAACTTTCTTAACTCCTCTCAAAAACTCCAATATAAGACAAAGAGCTTTCATTTGAGTGAGAGGTTTCTTTAACTATAAAAGTTGCATCCATCTCGAGAATAATGGAACGAAAACCAGCATCAGAAGCCAAAGCCATGATTAGTCTCTCACGAGCTGCCTAAGTGAGATTTTAATTGTCTTCTTCCAACCGGTATGTGAACTTCTCAATGTAATCACTCTAACCAAATTAAATCTTTTCAGGGTGGAGTATGGAAACAAAGGAGTCGGGCTCGTGTCGCAGCAACTATATTCTGCACTGACAGGTTTGCAGATGGGTCTTACTGAGGACGAGATGGGGTGGACTGTGAAATTGGATTAGGTTGTTGTAAGATATTTTTGACAACAAAGAACTATGTTGTTTAGGCTACTGCTTTCTTGATTGTAGTATGGTTCAGCTCCTTTTCTCTTATGATTTGAATCTGTGTTTTAGCTTTCCATTGTATTTGCTGAAAATTTATTTCATGAGGTGAGGCTCCTTGACCTATGGATAGTATTAAATCACCCCTACTTTTGCTTTCTCGCTGTTGCGTTGTACATGGATTATCCTCGTCCAAACTGTTGTCACAATCGCAGTGAATGACTGCATTGTGTTAATGCTCCATTGTGGAAAGTGTACTGTCGATTTAGGACCAGTTTGGAATTGCAATTACGTTTCTTTCGGGACTTCCTTGAGCTAAACTGTTTTTATTTTGGATTTTTTCTTTCTTCAAATGTGTCATTATTTCTGATCGAATGTGCATTTTTTGAAATGCTTTTGAAAGAACTTTTCGAAAATGAAAGTTTCTAGTACGTATGAAGTAGCAATATTGTTCTATCAATTCGGTTCTTGGATGCTAGTCCTGATCTTCATGAAGCATTTCTCTCAGCTGCAAATGAATAATAAAAAAGAAGCAAAGTCCAAAATAGACCGAAGAAAAATACTCTTCTCACGAGTTACTAATATCTCCAATGCTATTGTGATTTTGAATAAAAGTTATTTTTTTTTCACTATTGACACTTTTTCCAACACTCGACCGATTTTCAAGGCCCCGTACAGAATGGCCCTTGTAGAATTAAAAGAACTTAAGGTACAATTACAGGAATTACTCGACAAAGGGTTCATTCGTCCTAGTGTCTCGCCATGGGGTGCGCCTGTGCTGTTTGTCAAGAAGAAAGACGGATCGATGCGGCTCTGCATTGACTACCGGAAATTGAATAAAGCCACCGTTCGGAACAAATACCCTCTGTCCCGCATCGACGATTTGTTTGATCAGCTCCAAGGTGCCACGATGTTTTCGAAGATTGATCTTTGATCGGGTTATCACCAGCTCAAGGTCAAGCCAGAGGACGTGCCGAAGTCTGCCTTCCGCACTCGCAAAGGCCACTATGAGTTCTTGGTGATGCAATTCGGCCTGTCAAATGCTCCTGCCGCCTTCATGGATCTAATGAATCGGGTGTTCGTCAGTTTCTCGATAAATTTGTAGTAGTCTTCATAGACGATATCCTCGTCTACTCGAAGGATCGAGCGCAACACGCAGAACGTCTGCGGACCGTACTCCAGACTCTCCGAGATAATCAGTTGTTTGCGAAGAGGAGCAAATGTGAGTTCTGGCTGAACAACGTATCTTTTCTTGGGCACATTATCTCTGCTGAAGGCATTTCAGTTGATCCGAAGAAAGTTGAGGCAGTTGTTGATTGGAAACGTCCGCGTTTGTCAGTGAAATTCGAATCTTCCTCGGTTTGGCGGGATACTATAGACGCTTCGTGAAAGACTTCGCGAAGATCGCATCGCCCTTGACTCGCCTCACCCAAAAGGGAGTCGCGTTCGTGTGGTCAAACGACTGTGAAGCTTCATTCCAGGAGCTAAAACAGCGGCTTGTTTCGGCCCCGATACTCGCTCTTTCGGAAGGGACCGAGGGATTTCAAATCTTCAGCGATGCTTCTGGCCAGAATTTGGGGTGTGTGCTCATGCAGCAGGACAAGATAATATCTTTTGCTTCCAGACAGCTCAAGCCGCATGAGATGAACTATCCCACTCATGACCTAGAATTAGCGACAATTGTGTTTGCGTTGAAGCTGTGGCGTCACTATCTTTATGGCGTGGCGTGCAGGATTTATACGGACCACAAGAGCCTCAAGTATCTATTCATCCAGAAAGAACTGAATTTGCGACAGAGGCGATGGCTGGAACTGATTAAAGACTACGACTTGTCGATAGCCTATACGCCGGACAAGGGGAATGTTGTGGCGGATGCGCTGAGTCGGAAGTACATAGCTTCACCATCCATCAACAGTCGACTGCTGCGTGACTTGAAAGGAATGGACATAGAACTCCGAGTTCGATTTGTGGGTGCGCAATTGGCGCAACTGCGGCTAAAACCAAGCCTTTTGGAAAAGATCAAGTCTGCTCAGAAGGATGATCCATACCTGGAGAAGATGCGAAAGCTAATATCAACAGGGAAGGCGTCTTACTTTGTAGAGGACGAGTCGAAAACATTGCGAGTGAAGGGCAGGCTATGTGTACCGGATAACCCAGAACTCAGAAAGAAGATAATATCGGAAGCGCATTATGCAAAATATTTCTTACATCCTGGCAGCACCAAGATGTATAAGGACCTCCGTATTGTCTTTTGGTGGCACGACATGAAAAGAGATGTTGTACTCTTCGTGTCACAATGTATGGCCTGTCAACAGGTAAAAGCTGAGCGCCAGCGACCGGGGGGGGGGAGGGATGCAGAACCTTGCCATTCCGGAAGACGTCGCGGGGGAACGATGCCGTCTGGGTCATCATCGATCGACTAATGAAGTCAACGCACTTTATTGCCATTAAAGTCACTTAGAGCGTCGATCGTCTTGCTCATATCTACCTTGATGAAATAGTTTGGCTGCACGGGATTCCAGTATCAATTATCTCAGATCGGGATGGACGATTCGTGTCACGCTTCTGGTGTAGTCTTCAGTTAGCAATGGGGACCAAGTTGAAGTTTACACTTTACACTACCAGAATAGGTCATATTAGCGATGCCAGAAAATGTCGCTAAAATGACAAAAAGCGTCGCTAATCGTATTTACCAACGTTTTTAGCGACGTTTTTCTGTGGTCGCGGAAAGCCATGTCGCTGACAGAAAAAACATCGGTAATCGTCATCATTACCGACGCTAAATAAACGTCGCTAATCACCGACGTTCACCGACACCACGTCGGAAAAATGGCGACGTCTCTCTGATGTCGGTCAACGTCGGTGAATTTAGCGACGTATCCTACTTTTTACCGACGTTTATCGACTCTGTAGCAGAGGAAAAATGGGTCGATAAACGTTGGTAAACGTCACTATACCTGGTGATTTAGCGACGTTTACTGACATTTAGCGACGCAGATAGACGTCTGTAAGCGTCGCTAAACGTCGCTAAAATGCAAAAAAATAAAAAATAAATTAAAATACAGAATGTCCACAGAATCACATTTTCTTCCTGCAGTTTAATAAATAACAATAAATACACAGAAGCACATTTTCATCCTGGGTTCGCCGACCCCTTCGGTGGAACACTCAACACCGGTACATCACAATATACATATGTATCTACACAAACAAGAATAAAAGTCTAAAAGAGTAAAATATCCAAAGTCGGTAATCGTCGATCCAAAGTATACAACCAATATCCACATGAATCCACAACCAATAATGAAAGTCTACACAAACAAATAATCCACAACCAATACTGAAACAAGATAAACAAACACTAAAAAACTGTCATAACTCGGACTACTACGGATCTGGAGGAGGGGCACCGCCGCGCCTCAAGGATAGGAACATCTCGTACTCCTTCCGTGAAATCGTCACCGATGAAGGTAGTGACGTCGGTGGAGTCGGAGGTAGTGATGCCGGCGGAGTCGACGACGATAAAGGCGCACCCGGAGGACAATAACGCTCCAACGCTGCTAGTCGCTTGTGGTAGGAATGCATGGTAGATAACTGCCTCGTACTGCTATCAACCATCGAATCCTACATCAACGTGAGCCTCTCGTCCATGGACAGCTGTGATGCCTACAGATCCGTCACGTTGCGCTCTGTCAACGCTCTAAGATTAGTGACGCCCTGCTCTGTCCTCTCAGTCACATCCTTGAGCTCCATAATGCTGCGGTCGAACGTATCCAATCGTGCTATGAGCGTAGCATCGTCCGTCTGGTGCTGCTTCTGGATCCATCATAGCAGCTCGTCATGGACAGACTCCACCATCTGCTAGACTCGGACAGACTCCTGGGAGGGCTGTGGGCCATGCACACTAGCATGTGAGGCCCTAGAGGACTGTGTCGCAACTAGGACGTCATAGGATCCCGTACCGTAGTATGTACCCCTGTGGAGACCACCAACGGTGGTCACCCACAGCTCGTCCTCCGACGGAGCTGGAGCGGGCTGCGAGGAAGTACCGGCCTCTCCCGCAGCATGTGCAATAGCAGCCGCCCTCTCCTTAAGCCGTTCAAACTCAGCCTAGAAAGCGTGGATACTCTATAACTTCTAATGTCTAATGTACTTATTATTACTAACTACATGAATATCTATTTGCATGCATATTTACTAAGTTATATCAAAACTAACACGAAGTATTAAAATTAATAAATAGAATTGTAATACTTACATAGGCCTGTTCCGCCCTCTCGTCAATAAGCTTCCCGCCCTTCCGATGTGTGGCCAGGAAGACAGTCACCATATTGGCGTCATCACCCCTCCTTACCTGTAATTAAATATATCACCTTTTACTAATTTATCGGAGTTGTATTAAAATAATATTTCTGAAATAAAAAAACATACCAAACGACGGAAGTGTTCCGTCATCGGAATCGACCCACCGTACCACTTTGACCCCTGCTTCCTAGCCGCCTTGGCCTTCTCAGATTTTCCTTGTACCTTGGCTCGTCGAATCGAGCCTTCATCGCAGTCTACTGCTCAGGGGTGATCCAACCTTGGATCGGCTTTCCGGCACGATCACGAGTCTTCTGATCATTAATAGCATCGCGGATCAGCTTAGCAGCGACGGCAGGAAACATCCCCTCGATCATCTTGGCCTGGTGCGGTGGATAGAAAAATATATCCTAGAAGAGTGCAAACCAAATATTTATCAGTTATATATAATATGCAAAAATTATATGATTCATGTTAAAAAAATATATTTTAACCTTGAAGCGCGTAAACTAGTAGGCCTTCCTCTCGTCCGGAGCATCAGAGTAGTTTATCCAAGGACCACCATAATTAGTCCTCAAGAAGTGGCATAGGCGTCTTTGTACCGACGGGAGACGATATCTATACAAACATATTATATTCATGAGAAAAGTTCATTTATGATAAACACAGAAAAAAATGATAAACCAAAACACTTACTTTGTACCGTCGGCCCAGATCTCCGTCCTCGTCTCCTCCGGAGGTGCGCATGCATCATCTGCCTGATACTGATCGGTCGTCGGTATAGCCTCCTCCATCTTCTCACTACTAAAATATGCTATATTAGCGACGTAATTTAGCGACGGAATAAAATAACGTCGCTAAATATGTAATATAGCGACTCCTTTCTATAAACATCGTAAAACGTCGCTGAATAGCGACGTTCAGCCACAGGAGATAAATTACGTCGCTGAATAGCGACGTTCAACGACATATTATTAAAATATGTCGCCATATATTAAAATATTGGCGACGTTTAGCGACGTCGACTCTTGACGTCGCTAACTTTTTTACTTAGGGCACACTGTTTTCTTTTTTCTCCTCACTCGAAAATTTTAGAATTTTCCTTCGAGCTCTTCCCCGCCGGCGACCCCTTCCCCCCGGCGACTCCCTCCCCCCCGACGACCCCTACCCCCCCGTCGAGCTCCTCCTCCTCGAGCTCCTCCTTCCCCAATCCGAGCTCCTCCTCCTCTTCCTCAGGTAAACCCTAACCTAACTCCTCTCCCTCTCCTCCTCCTCCTCCTCCTCCTCCTCCTTCTCTCCCATGGACACACACACACACACGGACACAGACACATACACACACAGAGACACACACACACGGACACACGAACACACACACACATACACACACAGACACACACTGACACACACACGGACACACACACACACACGGGCCGAACCCAATCGGATAAACCCGTTAATGGGTTGGGTTAGGGTTGAAGATACTCGGGTTCGGACTCAGATTTGGGTTAAAATATTTGAACCCGATCAACAATCGGGTTGGGCTCGGGTTCATGTGTCGGGTTCATGTCCAAGTCCGATGGCTTGTCCGGCTTACTCCAAGGCCAACCCTGTATAGGTTGAAGCAGAAAAAAAAGTTAAATAATTGTAAGCAGTGAAAACTGCTATAAAACTTGCTAAAAAAGATTAGTCCAACATTATGTTGGGTTGGTCAGAACCATCATTGCTCAAAGTAAGATTCGACATTCTCCTAGTCGATTTGTTCTCAGTGAACGCTCGTTGTACAGTCAATAGAACTTATGGAATTCTATTTGTATCAGCTCCTTTTCGGAATAACCACTGGAGTGTTGAAAGAATGGACTGGCTGATAGAAAATATTTCTACTCACCCTCCAGAAGAGCTGGTGCTCTCTTTATATAGGGGTATGTTTGGATAGTAAAAGAGAGAAAATTGAAAAACTGCATATGCATGTAGTACGTACATATATATATTTTACATATGCAATTTTCTTTTATCCTAGTTCTTATCTCCTTCCATTTGTTAAGGAAAGGTTTGGTAATAGGATGTGGTTTGTGTTAGAGAGTGAGGAAATTGTGGAAGATATGTTAGTAAGATTTTATATTAGAAGTTTTATATTAGAGTTAGATGTGGGCTAGAGTGAGCGTGACAGGTTGGGGTATCTTGTGATACCAAGATGATATCACAAGATAATTAGGATTTACCCTAGCTATGAAAGGGTAAGGTAATAGGGTAAGTTAAGGTAATTGTCTAGAAGCTAAGGTATGAGTCTAAGGTGTTAGGATATGGTTAGAAATTGATTGTCTTGGTTGGTAATGGTTAGGATTAGTGCTCTTAGACTAGTTTTGACCTCGGTTGACAGTTTTGACCAAAAGTCAACGAAAGTCAACCGAAAGTCAAACTTAGCCTAAAAGTGACTAGAATTGACCCGAAACCAAACCAGAGTTGACCAGTTGACTGAAAGTCAACATTACCCGATGGACCCGACCCAACCCGATCCTCCGGACTTGGTCTTGGGCTTCATATGTTGAACCCGAGGTCAGCCCGGGCTTCGGCTCGGATTAGGCTTATGATTCATCTGGTTAGGCTCGGGTTGACCTCAAGCTCGACCCAACCCGCCCAAGTTGTACCCCTACACACGGTTACCATGTCTCTCTACTATAATATACACTAGGAAGTTTGGACACTACAAATATCAGTGTTTCTTCCATGTCTATGTCTAGTGAAGGATAATTGCCTAGACTTAGTCAACTTCACCCAGTTTGACTAGTTTGTCCAAGATAATGACTTAGTCAACTCAACTTTACCCAATTTGACTAGTTACTGTGCTGAACATGTGTGTCCATCTTTGCAGAATTATTTTCAAATGTATATGAATTACTACTTGCGGAATCGTTCATGGATGTACAATCGTCGTCCTGATGATATGTGTGGTGTGCGGGATAAATACATAGCGGGAGTAGAGCAATTCCTGTAGTTTGCTAAGGTGTTCCCTCAGTACATGGACGGCACCAAAATTAAGTGTTCGTGTGTGAAATGTCATAACGTGAAATATTATCCAGAAGTGGAAGTGACATATCATTTGTACTCGAGGGATTTCACGCCTAATTACTATCAGTGGACCGCACACGGAGAACTTGTATCTTTAGCATCAGAGCCGGAGCCTTATGTTGAGCCGTATATGCATGCGAGACCTAATTTTGTTTCAGATAATCATACATACGACGACGGGTGCGTGAACATGGTTTTCGATGCTGCGGGGCCTAGTTTCGTTCATGATGCAGCTGAGGAGGCACCAAATGTCGATGCTGTAAATTTATGGAGTTGCTGGAGAATGCAAGGACTCTATTGTATCCTGGTTGTGAGGATCATTCACCGTTAGAGGTGGTTACAAGACTGTTGAGCATTAAGTCAGATTTTAACATGTCACAAGAATGCTACAACCGAGTGTTGGAGTTGATTATAGAGATCTTGCCGGCGGGTGCTAAGTTACCTAACGACTTCTATCGGTCTAAGAGGATGGTAAGATCGCTCTGGATGGTATACGAGAAAATCGATTCTTGTCGCAATGGGTGCATGCTGTACTATAAAGATGACAAGGACGCAGATGTGTGCAGATTTTGTGGTGCTGATCGCTATAAGACAACTAGTACAGGAAGGTCTACCGGTGCAAGAAGACCGACCGATTCAATGTACTACTTGCCTTTAACGCTGCGGTTGCAAAGATTATTTATGGTGAAAGAGACGGCCGAAAATATGAGTTGGCACATGCGAGAACAGATTGAATGAGTGTTGGATCACCCATCCGATGGAGAAGCATGGAAGCACTTTGATCGAGTGTATCCTGATTTTGCTTCAGATTTGCGTAATGTGAGGTTGGGGCTATCTTCTGACAGTTTTACTCCTTTTGGTCTTTCGGGATCCCAGTATTCGTGCTGGCCTGTGATTGTCACTCCGTATAACCTACCGCCTTGGATGTGCATGAAGACAGTACATATTTCTAACCGTTATAATTTCTGGTCCGAATAATCCCAAGAGGAACATTGATATGTACTTACAACCTTTGATAGATGAGTTGAATCAGTTATGGGAAGTAGGCGCTAACACGTACGATGTTTCCAGGAAGCAGAATTTTCAGATGAAGGCAACCCTTATGTGGACTATCAACGACTTTTCGGCCTATGAAATGTTATCTGGATAGAGCACTCATGGCCGTCTCTCATGTCCGTATTACGTGGACCGTACTAAGGCTTTCCGTTTGAAACACGGAGGAAAATCGTTCTTCTTTGATTATTATCGACAATTTATGCCAAAAGATCATCCGTTCAGAAGGAACATGAATGCATTTCGTGCCGGCGTTGTAGAGAAGGGTGATCCATCGCCAAGGTGGTACGGAGCCACGATATGGGAGGAGGTTAGAGATTTTCCAAGTGCTATCGAAGATCCTACAACTTGGTACAAGTGCGATAGATTTGGTAGAGATCATAACTGGCCAAAGAGGAGCATATTCTAGGATCTGCCATATTGGAGTACCAATTTGATCAGACATAATCTTGATATCATGCATATTGAGAAGAATGTGTTTGATAACATAATTAATACTGTGATGGACGTAAAGGGAAAAACGAAAGACAATCCCAAGGCCAGGTTGGACTTAGAAGAAATATGCAAACGCCCTGCATTGCATTTGATAGAGGAGAATGGAAAACAGTTCCTGCCGAAGTTAATTTTCTTACTGGATAAGGAAGATAAAGCAAGACTTTGTCGGTGGATCCATGGCCTAAAATTTTCAGACGGATATGTGTCAAATCTGAGAAGATGTGTCGATCCGAAGGCAAATAAATTGACGGGTATGAAGAGCCACGATTGTCACGTATTCATGGAGAGGTTAATTTTGATTGTATTTCGGGAATTCTTATCGTAGGCAGTTTAGGATCCATTGACGGAGATTAGCATATTCTTCAAGAATCTTTGTTCTAAGAAATTGCTCGTTGATCGTCTAGAAAAGCAAGAGAAGGACGTTGCGGTAATACTGTGTAAGCTAGAGAGGGTGTTTCCTCCTGGATTCTTCGACTTTATAGAGCATTTGCTGAATCATCTATGTGAAACCCATCATCTTCGTATTAATTTATTTAATAGAGTTTTTATTATTAAATAGCGTTTTCATTAATTAACGTTTTCAAAATTATTATTATTATTAATATTATGATTACTAAATATTTTTGGAATGGAAAAGAATTTATTAAATAACATGGATTTTTGAATTCAGACCCAGACCCGAGTCCGAACCCAGACCCAGGCCTGAATCCGAACCCAATCCATTTCCTCTCTTTCTTAAAATCTGATTTGGCTAATAGTTGTTTTAAAAAAAAAAAAAATTTTTTTTTTAGCTGTCCCGTTGGACCAGCACAACCCTTTCTCTTCTTTTACTCGTAACTCCCACCACTACAGCATTCATTCCCATCTCCTTATAACTCTCTCCACTATTTTCCTCTCCACTCATTCACTTTGTTCCCCACGTTCTGGAAGGGGACTCTTCCTCTCCTTCTCCTTAATAAACCCACAACTCATTCACCACTCTTTTAACTCACACCCCACCCCACTCTCTTGCTCACGATCTCACAGAGGAATAACTCACCTCTCTCACAGAAATAACTTCCCCTCACCTAACTCACTACTCAAACCTCTCTCTCTCCTTCTCCATCTCTCTGGAGAACTTCTCTCCAACCCTTCCCCAATACTCCACAGAACCCCACCCGACTTCTCTCCGGCAAGGCGCTGCCCTAGCCGCGCCAACTCCGGCCCTGCCCTAGCCGCGCCAACTCCGGCCCTGCCTCGGACACCGCGCGCGACCCTCCCCGTCGGCCGAGCCCAGATCCGCGCCCCTCTCCGCGCGTGCGACCACCCGAAGCTCGGCGCCCCGCCGTCCGCGCTCACCCGCGGCCCTACCTCCCTCCGACGAACTCCCCGCCGACCGACGCCGCCCGTGCCGCTTCCAGCGGGCCAGATCCGCCCCGCGCCGACCATCTCCGGCTCCCCCGCCGCCCGCGGCTCCTCTCCCGCGCCACCAGCGTGCGAGCCCCCTTCTCCGGCGAGCCAAACCGCGGCCCCTCTCCCGCGTACCCTCTTCTGCGCCCTTTTCCGTGCGTGGCCGACCCCGTCGTCACCCCTCTCCCGCTGTCCAGCGCTCCGTGGAGTTCACCCCGCTTTCCAGCGCTCCGTGGAATTCACCCTGCTGTCCAGATCCGCGGAGTTTACCCTGCTGTCCAGATCCGCGGAGTTTGCACCCGATCCAGCGTTGTCCGAACGTCATTTCGGCTCTCCCCAAGTTTTTCCTGCGGCTCCCCGCCAACGGAAATTTGGTAATCCCTGTTAATCACAGTAGTTCATCCCTTCCGTAGAGTCTATGATGAGAATCGGTCCCCGATTTCCCTTTGGGAAATTCGGTTAGCTGCGTTAGCATATTCTGTGATTTTTGTCTGCTGGGTTTTGTGTGTTGTTGGTTTGATTGCGTGATTCCCGGATATTTTGGGAAGTTCTGTTGGTTGGGAAATTATTTTCGGTGGTTTGGAAAGTTAATTCGGTGGTTATATTTTTGGGATTATTATTGGTTGGAACAATTGCAGGTTTCTGTGGCACATTTCCCAGTTTTGGGTTTGTCCCGAAATAGAGGAAGTGCTGCCCAAATTTTTACAAATCTATATTTTATTTGATTTCAAAATCGGTTTTCGGAAATGAATTTTAAAACTGATTTTTCGGACGACGACCGTACCAGTCTGTGGGCCCTGGCGAAATGCAAACGCACCGGTCCGACCGGGCGTTGTGGTATTAGCTAGATTTTGATGATGGACCGAGTCTGAGACTCTTAACATTTATTTTAAATTATTTTATTTAATATTTAGGCTATTTATTATAGTTATTTATTTTACTGCATTTTATTTAGTAATTAAATCATTTCCTCTTATTTGATGTAAAAATAATTGTACAGGGCATAAGCCCACTCTAGGATGTTTAGCTGTGCCCTTGTATTGTGTAGCGTAGATTTTTACTTTCTTTTCTGGGTGGATGTGATCTTGGGTGGTTTTGATTAGACGTTTAAATCGTAGTTAGAGCGTAATTTTATAATTAATTAAGAATTAATTAAATGGACGAAAAATTAGTAAATAACTAGTTCATAATTTATCATTAAAAGAAAACTATATTTTTATAAATATATTACAAAAACACAAAGTTTTCCAAAGTTAATTGATTCTCGTTGTTATTTCCAAATAATCCAATTAACCGGCTTAATCAAACGCACGTAGTTGCGACGTAAACGTTAGCTGTAGATTAATACAACTTAAAACCTGACTAGGACTTACTACTAGAGATTGCAACTAGCACTTAGCCTGGTTATTAAAGGTTCTAAGTCGAGTTCTCAACTGTAGGAACTCGAAGTTACAACTGACGTTCCTCCTCGGTACCAACTCATCTCTCCAGTCATTTTCATGAGGCAAGTATAGTTTGTGTTAGTTTTACAGTTATTTCTATAATCGTTTTACTGCATGTTTAAACCACGATGCAAACACGAAACTCTCTCGGAGAGTACTGATTGTGACTACTGTACTGATTGGGGACTGGGGGAATAGAGTAATGATTATGACCAAAGCCAACTGTAACTACTGACTGTATTAGCTTTCTCCTCTTCACACGGGGACAAGCCATATCTTATCGCTAGGATACTACTGTACATCCCAAGCCGGTCATAATTCATTGCCTGTTCAAATCACACTGTTTTACCGCTGAAAACTATTCTTTCTTCAAACTGTTTAAAACTGCATGATTCTATTATTTACTTTAACTGTTTTAAAATTAGCATGAATTATACTTTGCTCTCTCCTGACTGGAGAACCAATATTTTAGGTATCACTGATGAGGCTTTGTTCCGCGATTCCAAGATGAGGATTTCGAGACTGATGAGCTGTTTGCCTAGAGTTTTCTTTTATTCATGATGTATGTAGAAAATGGTTTAAGTTGTATCTTTCATTCCATTGTAATAAAGTTTTAAATTTTCGAATGTTGAGTTGTGACAAATATAGTGTTGTTGTATGGTTACCTGCTACTGAACAGCTTACTGCCGCCGTCTCAACAACGGTGCAGGCTGGGCATGATCCGATTCGACCCAAGTATTTGGGGACCGGGTCGTGACATGTTTTTAGTGGTGGCCCATGCAGGTCAATCTGAACAACAACTTAGGAAAACATATTTAGAAACAACTAGAACAATAGAACCTCAATTTGTCACAACATAGGACCGAAATATATTATAAATAAATATTTTTGTTTGATTATAGACTGGTAGGATACCTTGCTTATGTTTGCATCCTAAACCATCCAGAGAATGACCATTGACAAGACCAATCCTGCTGGCGATGAAGTGTCATCTCCAGATCATACCCCATCTCCTCAACCAAGTCTAGGGTTTATTCCCTCGCGGCTGTCTGACCGTCCCCATAGTGCATCCAGTACAGTTTTCACTACACTGGCGATTCCTGCCTCTTCTCAAACTTGTATTTCCTTGGTGGAGTACCCATTCCTGTTGCTCCACCAGTACCAGCAAACACCTCCCAAATGGTTGCCCTATTTCAAGAAATTCTGGAGTTCCAGAAAGCTCAAGATGAAGCCCAACAGGAACAGATGAATATCACGAGAGAAGACATGAAGAACGTCAATGATGTAGCCTTAGCTATCTTAAACCAAGTTGGAGCGGAACCTCACCCTAAGAGGGGTACCCTTGAAATCTAGAAGACATTTTGAGCCCTATCCAGCAGTTATATCGTAAGAAGCTATTGGTTTGTAACTACTGCAAGAGGCCTGGTCATCAGGCCGTTAGTTGCCGCAAGAGATTGGGACAATATTTGGCATGTGGATATGCTGAACATCGGGTAAAGGATTGCCCCTTATCTTTCCATCAAACCAGAATACCTATCCCAGCAACACCTGTTAGGCCACAACCTAGGGACCCTCTTTCTAACCAGCAGACCCTGCCCCTTACAATAAGGCATGATGCATACTCAAGGTTCATAGAAAAGGAAGCAGTTGGGGACTGCTCATACAAGAGCCAGAACCATGAGGAATAGTACCTAGAACCGCTGTATAGCATCATCTCTTAGAAGTCGTAACAGGATGTCCTTAGACCAGTCATAAGAGTTTTTGCTGGAATTCTCCACATGAATAAAAGTTTTTGTTACACCCTTATGGCAGATGTTTTTCCTGATAGTCTCCAGATCTAGACATAGGATTCACCCCTGACCTAGTCCCCGGCTCTTTCCCTAAATTCTAAAGGATGTTACAGAGTCAACCCGAAGGTGGCCAAGAAGATGAAGGACCAGATCAATGAAGGCTCTAGAATTTATTCAGAGTGGAACTTTACCTTAGGGAGCACCTATCTTGTTTTTGCCCAAGAAGGATGGAACAACGGATGTGCATCAGTTACCAGACACTAAAGAACAAGTACTTTCTGCCCGGATCGAGGATCTGTTTGATCTGGTTGTGTGGAGTTAGGGTGTTTCGAAGTTTGACTTAAGATTTGACTACCATCAAATCAAAGTCAGAAAAGAGGATATTCCCAAAACGGCATTCAACACCAAGTATGGATTCTTGGTCATGTCGTTTGGACTGACGTATGTTTCTACTGTGTTCATGAATCTCATAAACAGAGTCTTTCATGAGTATTTAGGTTAGTTTTGTTGTCATCTTCATTGGTGACATACTGATATACTCGAAGGCTGAAGAAGAGCATGAAGAAAACCTGAGGAAGTTTTGGAAACTTTGAGGAAAAAGAAGTTTTATGGTAAGTTACCTGAACGTGGAATTTTGACAGGGTGAATTTTTGGCCATGTTGTCAAGAGAAGAAATTTCGGTAGAAGATAGCTGTTGTTGAAGAGTGGTATACCCCAAGTTCAATTCGGAAGTTTCTTGAACTTGGCTGGCTACTATCAGAAGTTCGTGAAGGAATTCGCCAAGATTGCTGAGCCGATGACGAAGCTCACTTGGAAGAATGAAGAGTTCATCTGGACGAAAGATTGCCAGGCGGCATTGAGGAGCTGAAGAAGAGACTTACCACTACACCAATCCTTGCGCTACCCGCAGGAACCGGTGGTTTCTCAATCTACAGTAATGCCTCTGGAAAAGGACTGGGTTGCGTTCTTCAACAACATGGGAAAGTAATTGCTTACACATCTAGGCAACTACAGACTCATGAGAAGAATTATCCCACACCTAATTTGGAATTTACTGCAATTATCTTTACTTTGAAGCTATGGAAGCATGATTTATATGGAAAGGGAGTGAAAATATATACGGACTACAAAAGTCTGAAATATGTCTTCACTCAGAAAGAGCTGAATGTTAGACTAAGAAGATGGCTGAAGCAGATGAAGGATTTCAACATCGACCCACTGTACCACCCGGGTAGGACTAATGTGATCGTTGATACACTTAGTCGATACTCAGTAGCGATGTTCTTAACCAAGGAGTAGCACCTACTAGAAGACATCGAGAAGGTGGGACTGGAGGTTATACTACCTGGAGATAGAAAGACGGAGTTGGATGCTGATTCAGTATTGATGAAGTTCGAGGCTGAGGGACAAAAATCAATAGAACGTAGTTTCAAAACGAGGCACTTTGCAGGCTTAGAGATCAAGTGTTGGCAGGAACACTTGAGGGTTTCTAAATTAATCAGCATTGGAACTCTGAAGAATGGTGCGAGACTTTGCGTATCGGCTGGCAAACGGAGGAACGAGTTGATGAAAGAAATGCACCAGTCGCAGTATTCCATATATTCAGGAGATAATAAGATGTATCGGAATATGCCTCCATTGATTGGTGTTATGGAATAAAGAAGGACAATTCCAGGTATGGGATTAGATGTGAATTTGTCAACATGAGGAATTTAACAAGAGGACAACAAGCTTGTTGAAGCCGCTGGACAATTCGGAGTGAAAGTAGAAGCATATAACAATGAACCTCGAGTAAGGATTGCCTTGTTCCTAAGGAGGGAAGGGCACTAATTGGATTATAATAAACCGACTGACTAAGTCAGCACACTTTATTTCCTCTCAAAGTTGGTTATCCATTAAGAAGTGGGCAGCATTTTACGGGAAGCACATCTACCGGATTCATGGAGTACCGCGGGACGAGCAATCAGAGAGGTAAATCCAGACGCTTGAAGATGTATTGAGATTTTGCGTCTTGGAATTTGGTAGGTCTTGGGAAGACCAAATTGCATTTGGTGAAGTCTTTTTCCTACCAGAGGAACAATCAGTTTTGACGGAGCTGGAAATTGAGGCCAGATACATCAGGCCATTTGAAGTTTAAGACGCGTTGGTAGTAGCGTACCAGTTAGCTCTACCAGCTAATCTTGAGAGGTTGCAACGTCTTCTACGTCACAGCTCAGACGTTACATTTCGGATCCGAGTCACATTTTGGATAATTCAGAACTGAAGATTGAATCAACCTTTCAGTGCCAGAGAAACCAGTTGCAAGCCTAGTCAGAGATGAGAAGAAATCAGAATTTGAGCCATCACTTAAACTCCTATTCCTTATCTTTTTTTTCGTTCTAAATTTGACTAATGCTGCTAAGTTAGCCTAGTTTTGCAAGCTATCTCTTTAAATCAAGCTTGATCATGACGATATTTTATTGGGTGCACCCACTAACATATTGTCTAATCAGGACCGGTGCATGATGGTCTGATCAACCTCGTGTACTTTGGTTCGCCTTTGTATTTTTCTGCGTGGATAATATCATAAACTTGTCCCTAAACCGTCTCATCCACGACTGCCTTGGAAATCCTTATGGTTGGACCAGAGTTACGGGCGCAGTACCCGTACATGTTTGTCTTTCCTACCTTACTTTAATTTCGAGGACAAAATTTTCTAAGGAGGGAAGATTGTGAAACCCATCATCTTCGTATTAATTTATTTAATAGATTTTTTATTATTAAATAGCGTTTTCATTAATTAACGTTTTCAAAATTATTATTATTATTAATATTATGATTACTAAATATTTTTGGAATGGAAAAGAATTTATTAAATAACATGGATTTTTGAATTCAGACCCAGACCCGAGTCCGAACCCAGACCCAGGCCTGAACCCGAACCCAATCTATTTCCTCTCTTTCTTAAAATCTGATTTGGCTAATAGTTGTTTTTAAAAAAAAATAAAAAATTTTTAGCTGTCCCGTTGGACCAGCACAACCCTTTCTCTTCTTTTACTCGTAACTCCTACTATTACAGCATTCATTCCCATCTCCTTATAACTCCCTCCACTATTTTCCTCTCCACTCATTCACTTTGTTCCCCACGTTCTGGAAGGGGACTCTTCCTCTCCTTCTTCTTAATAAACCCACAACTCATTCACCACTCTTTTAACTCACACCCCACCCCACTCTCTTGCTCACGATCTCACAGAGGAATAACTCACCTCTCTCACAGAAATAACTTCCCCTCACCTAACTCACTACTCAAACCTCTCTCTCTCCTTCTCCATCTCTCTGGAGAACTTCTCCCCAACCCTTCCCCAATACTCCACAGAACCCCACCCGACTTCTCTCCGGCAAGGCGCTGCCCTAGCCGCGCCAACTCCGGCCCTGTCCTAGCCGCGCCAACTCCGGTCCTGCCTCGGACATCGCGCGCGACCCTCCCCGCCGGCCGAGCCCAGATCCGCGCCCCTCTCCGCGCGTGCGACAACCCGAAGCTCGGCGCCCCGCCGTCCGCGCTCACCCGCAGCCCTACCTCCCCCCGACGAACTCCCCACCGACCGACGCCGCCCGCGCCGCTTCCAGCGGGCCAGATCCGCCTCGCGCCGACCATCTGCGGCTCCCCCGCCGCCCGCGGCTCCTCTCCCGCGCCACCAGCGCGCGAGCCCCCTTCTCCGGCGAGCCAAACCGCGGCCCCTCTCCCGTGGACCCTCTCCCGCGCCCTTTTCCGCGCGTGGCCGACCCCGTCGTCACCCCTCTCCCGCTGTCCAGCGCTCCGTGGAGTTCACCCCGCTGTCCAGCGCTCCGTGGAATTCACCCTGCTGTCCAGATCCGCGGAGTTTACCCTGCTGTCCAGATCCGCGGAGTTTGTACCCGATCCAGCATTGTTCGAACGTCGTTTCGGCTCTCCCCAAGTTTTTCCTGCGGCTCCCCGCCAACGGAAATTTGGTAATCCCTGTTAATCACAGTAGTTCGTCCCTCCCGTAGAGTCTATGATGAGAATCGGTCCCCGATTTCCTTTTGGGAAATTCGGTTAGCTACGTTAGCATATTCTGTGATTTTTGTCTGCTGGGTTTTGTGTGTTGTTGGTTTGATTGCGTGATTCTCGGGTATTTTGGGAAGTTCTGTTGGTTGGGAAATTATTTTCGGTGGTTTGGAAAGTTAATTCGGTGGTTATATTTTTGGGATTATTATTGGTTGGAACAATTGCAGGTTTCTGTGGCGCATTTCCCAGTTTTGGGTTTGTCCCGAAATAGAGGAAGTGCTGCCCAAATTTTTACAAAACTATATTTTATTTGATTTCAAAATCGGTTTTCGGAAATGAATTTTAAAACTGATTTTTCGGACGACGACCGTACCAGTCTGTGGGCCCTGGCGAAATGCAAACGCACCGGTCCGACCGGGCATTGTGGTATTAGCTGGATTTTGATGATGGACCGAGTCTGAGACTCTTAACATTTATTTTAAATTATTTTATTTAATATTTAGGCTATTTATTATAGTTATTTATTTTACTGCATTTTATTTAGTAATTAAATCATTTCCTCTTATTTGATGTAAAAATAATTATACAGGGCATAAGCCCACTCTAGGATGTTTAGCTGTGCCCTTGTATTGTGTAGCATAGATTTTTACTTTCTTTTCTGGGTGGATGTGATCTTGGGTGGTTTTGATTAGACGTTTAAATCGTAGTTAGAGCATAATTTTATAATTAATTAAGAATTAATTAAATGGATGAAAAATTAGTAAATAACTAGTTCATGATTTATCATTAAAAGAAAACTATATTTTTATAAATATATTACAAAAATACAAAGTTTTCCAAAGTTAATTGATTCTCGTTGTTATTTCCAAATAATCCAATTAATCGGCTTAATCAAACGCACGTAGTTGCGACGTAAACGTTAGCTGTAGATTAATACAACTTAAAACCTGACTAGGACTTACTACTAGAGATTGCAACTAGCACTTAGCCTGGTTATTAAAGGTTCTAAGTCGAGTTCTCAACTGTAGGAACTCGAAGTTACAACTGACGTTCCTCCTCGGTACCAACTCATCTCTCCAGTCATTTTCATGAGGCAAGTATAGTTTGTGTTAGTTTTACAGTTATTTCTATAATCGTTTTACTGCATGTTTAAACCACGATGCAAACACGAAACTCTCTCGGAGAGTACTGATTGTGACTACTGTACTGATTGGGGACTGGGGGAATAGAGTAATGATTATGACCAAAGCCAACTGTAACTACTGACTGTATTAGCTTTCCGCTCTTCACACGGGGACAAGCCATATCGTATCGCTAGGATACTACTGTACATCCCAAGCCGGTCATAATTTATTGCCTGTTCAAATCACACTGTTTTACCGCTGAAAACTATTCTTTCTTCAAACTGTTTAAAACTGCATGATTCTATTATTTACTTTAACTGTTTTAAAATTAGCATGAATTATACTTTGCTCCCTCCTGACTGGAGAACCAACATTTTAGGTATCACTGATGAGGCTTTGTTCCGCGATCCCAAGACGAGGATTTCGAGACTGATGAGCTGTTTGCCTAGAGTTTTCTTTTATTCATGATGTATGTAGAAAATGGTTTAAGTTGTATCTTTCATTCCATTGTAAAAGTTTAATAAAGTTTTAAATTTTCGAATGTTGAGTTGTGACAAATATAGTGTTGTTGTATGGTTACCTGCTACTGAACAGCTTACTGCCGCCGTCTCAACAACGGTGCAGGCTGGGCATAATCCGATTCGACCCAAGTATTTGGGGACCGGGTCGTGACAATCTATCCTATGAGGCATGTGTTGGTGGACCCGTCGAATATCGATGGCTGTACCCGTTCGAGCGACATTTGAATCACCTAAAAAGAAAGGTGAAAAATAAGGCACGGGTCGAGGGTTCTATTTGTGAAGCCTATGTTCTCAAGGAGATTACAAACTTTTGTTCGATGTGTTTCAAGCCTCATATTGCAACTAATAGAACGAGAGTTTCCAGAAATGACGACGAAGATCATGAATGTAATGATACAATACTGAAGGTATTCAATGCTCTAGGAAAGCCATCGGGTAAAATGAAGAAGAGATATCTGAACGATGATAAGATAAGGGCTGCTCAGGTGTATGTATTACTCAACTGCGACGATGATGAAGTAGAGAAGCTGGAGGAGTAAGTAATTAATACATCTATATTATTTTAATAGTGTTGATTATTATACTATTACATTAATTGAACGATGTTGTTTTCAACATATTTAATGATGATGTGAGGTCAGGTAGGCCACACATAACAGAAGAAGAAATAGAACAAAAAATGAGGCATTATTTTCTATCATGATTGAGTGCATATGTAAGACTTGAGAACTCTGTAATTACCTTTCTGTATATGCACTTGAGAATGAGCTTAATTTATTTTTTTATGATATTTAGGTCGATCGTCCATACGCAAGACTTGAGAATGAGTCTATTAGAACGCTAGCCAAGGGACCAATTTATGCTGTAAAAATATGGCCAAGCTACTGTGTTAATGAGTTTAGGTTCAAGTCAACAACTTGCCTGATCAGAGACAACTTTATGGATCTCGATTCCACCAAAAATAGCTGTTTGTGTATCAGATCTTCGAACTACAAAGATGTTGATGCGGGCAATGTTGGCATCCTACGGGAGATTGTGGAGCTGACATATAGTTATGGAATAGAGCCTGCTAAGATTGTGTTATTCAGGTGTGATTGGTTCGATCCGATTGAAGGTCAATGTTGGAAAGTAGACAAGCACGGTCTTGTGGATATAAACTATCGACGTCGATATCAAGCCTATGAACCATTTGTCCTATCAAGTCAGGCTCAGCTCATGTACTTCATAAGTTATCCTAAACGGAGAACAACAAGGTCGGACTGGTGGGCAGTATGCAAGACCAAAGCTAGAAATACCTTTGAGGTTGACGATATAGCTTATCAAGAGGATCAACTACCTCTTGTAACAAATATTATTGAAGTAGACACGACGGAAGTTTCTCATTACACATCTAATTGTGTAGAAAAAGTAGAATTATCTGAAGAGGAATGTGGAGATGAAAGTGAAGATGTAGAGGAGGAAGAAGAATAAGATGAGCTAAACGAATTAGATAAATTTTCAGAAGAGGATTAAATCTGTACGTTTGTTTTATCATCATATTTGACACTTTAGTGACACTTTTATCATATAAATCTGTGACACTTTAGTGATACTTTAGTGACACTTTTATCTGTGACTATGATATTTTTCAAAAATCTGTGATGTCTATAATATAAATATGTATATTTGTTTTATTGTCATATGTTATTATCTGGTATGACTAGACCAGGAGGACGACGCAGAGGATATTATATTAGGCAGTCCCGTCTGCCTCGGGCTGGGGATGTAGATTTCGTACCCTTATCCTCATCTCCGAGTACGCCAGTGTACCGTTCTGTTCCCGGTCCATTACCGGGACAGGGCAGTTCCAGCAGGTTGGCGACTCCTCCCTCGTCGTCCAGCATTCCTGATCCCGCGTCCAGCATTCCTTTCGCGTCCAACATTTCTCCTGCCGACGGCTCCATGGGGAGAGCCGACGCCGAGCATATGTAGGACGACGATCAAACTGATCCTGTCCAGGCAGGAGGTGAGAGCGACCCTCCATGCGCTCTCCCGGACGAGATGCGTATGGAGATTTGTACGGACGGGCCTACGAAGTAAGTTAATTAGTTAATATATTTCTCAAATGATTATATGTACATAGATATTCATGAAATTTATTATTGTATAGATATCGGCCTCCTGCAGTACAAAAATAGCTGGGATAATTTCTGAGGCAGAACTATGGTGGGCCTTGGATTAACCACTCAGATGCTCCCGCAGATAGGAAGGCCTTTTGGTTGGCCCACTTTAAGGTAAAAAATTTGTTTATTTTTAAATTTTTATAATCATTTGTGTATATTATACAACTTTTCTATTTTACTTCTTGTAGAGGACCTATTTCTATCTACCACACCGGACGGCAAAGATCGAGGCCCAATTTTCTGTCATCGCAGGCAAGCTCATCAGTGATGCGATCCACGACCAGAAGTCTCGTGATCGATCCGGAAAGCCGATCCATGGTTGGATCATACCAGAGCAGTGGACTGCGATGAAGGCTAGATTCGACGAGGGCAGGTACCAGGAGCGGTCTGACAAGGCCAAGGTGGCGCGGTCGAGCGCCCGTAAGTGGTGTGGTGGCTCCATTTCGATGACGGAGCATTTTCGTCGTCTAGTATATTTCCTATGACGGACATCATTTTATATATAGTTGGATAGAATGTTTAATACTAATAATAGATAATATATTTTAACAGGTAAAAAAGGGTGAGGACCCCAACATGGTGATCGTCTTCCTGGTCACCCATCAGAGGGCTGGAGAGTTCATTGACGAGAGGGCGACGCATGCATATGTACGTTCTATTCTTTATATTAATTTACTATAATTTAGAAAACAGGAAAATAGATATCAATATAGACTTTAGCAAACACTTAGACGTTAGCAAACATTATTCTAGGCCAAGTTTCTTCGGCTACAAGAGGAGGGGGCTGCTGCTGCTAGTACGCCAGCAGAGGGAGGGGCTGGTACTTCCTCCCAGCCGCCTACAGCTCCATCGCCGGACGACCTCTGGATGACCGTCGTTGGTGGTCTTCAGAAGGGTACGTACTACGGTACAGGATCCTACGGCGCCTATTTGGCTTCAGAGTCATCCCGGGCCCCCTCTGTCAGTGTACAGTCTCCAGCTTCGCAGGGTCATCACGAGCTCAGGATATTCATCATCAGATCGATGAGCTGTGTCGCGAGTTGCAGCAGCAGATTTTTGATCACCATACCGCAGAGCGACGATCCGACGATCTGATGATCACCGGACGATTTGATACGGTCGAGCGCAGTATACAGAAGCTGATAAGTCTGCAGCAGGCTACAGCTGCCAGCTTGCACAGGCTCACCGAGTCTACGCAGCGCACAGAGTGTAGACAGGTCGAGCTGGAGGGATCGCAGAGGACCGTGGCTGCCTCACTCATCCAGCTACAAACTTCTTTTGAGGAGAGTACTCAGAGGATGGTAAGTACCCTTGCTACGCATGGTGACCAACTGCGAGAGCTGGAGTAGATACGTCCTCCCGGTCCATCGACGATACCGACTCCAGACGTTGCACTGCCTCCTCCTGTCCCTGTGGTGCAGCTTACACAAGAGCAGTATGTGTTCATGTTATCTCAGATGCGTAGCAGGGATCCTCAGTGATCCAGTAGATTTTTTATCATCTTTGTATGTATTTGCCCTTTGGGCCCATTGATCATTGGTACACTGATTTTCATTCTTATTTGACTCTGTTGGACATGTATGTTTGTTGGACATGTATGTTTGTGATATTTACTTTGTTGGTATTTTCATTGAGTACATGTATGATATTTACTTGGACATGTATGTTTGTGATATCTGCGACGGGGATGACAAATATACCTACGCTGGGTTATAAGCGATGATCTGATATACAAAGGAGGTACTGCCCAAATTTTTAAAAAATATGTTTGGTATTTTTGTGATGATGTGTGTCTGTGTTTACTGTGTAAACACAGACACGCAGCATAACAAAAATACCAAACATATTTATTTAATTTTTTTTTCATAATATATGCAACGTATAGCAACATTCTGCGACGTATAGCGACGTATCCAGACGTCGCTAATTAGCGCCGTCACGTCGTTATCCGTCGTAATCCGTCGCTCAATAGCTGACGTGGCAGAGAGTTGACGTTGCTAATTTGGTCGCTGTACGTCGTAAAACTGCTGACGTGGCAGGCATGCCATATCATCACATAAAAAGAAATAACGTTGCTACGTAGTCACACTACGTCGCTAATTTGGCGACGTTCAAATTCGTCGCCCTCCGTCGCTAATTTGGCGATGACCCAACGACATTGGGGTGACGTCGCAAACAACGACGGAGGGTGACGAATTTGTCATCTGCGACTAGCCTTTCTGCGACCTTCATGTTTCGTCGCTAAAGTCGTCGCTAATTACGTTTAGCGACGTATTTTCCTTAATTAGCGACGTATCCTGACGTTGCTAATTTTCCTTATTTTAGTAGTGGCTCATCTGTCTCCATCGTCGTATCAGCAGGTGGAACGCTAGACGACGGAGCAGTCTCAAGCCTGGAACTACTCGTCCCAGGAGATATGCCACGTAGCATCGTGGCAGACGGAAGTACTGTCCGATGCACAGGAGTACTGGGCGACGAGGATCCAGAGCCGGTACCAGTGATGTCGGGACACGCAGAATGATCCGCGATGACCTGTCATACCTGATAACAACATATGATGAGATACAACAAATAATAATATATTAGAAATATGAAAGTACAACAACGACAAGATAATAACTAAGACAACATATGATGATACATTTTACAAGAAACATCTAAGTCCAGATAGTATATTCTACAAGAAACATCTAAGTTCAGATAGTACATTCTACAAGAAACATCTAAGTCTAGATAGTACATTCTAAAAAAAATCTAAAAAAATGAAAGTACATCTCTCTCAATCATCTTCAGAATATTCATCTTGTTCGTCTTCCTCGACCTCATCTTCCTCTTCCTCCTCATCCTCATTTTCAGTTTCATCTTCGCCTTCGTCGGCTTTGCCTTCCTCTTCGGATAATTCTACATCTTCTACATTAGTCGTGTAATGTGTAACTTCTGTGGAGTCCACATCAACAATATTGGTTACAAGAGGTAGCTCGTCCTCCTGATAAGCTTTTTCGTCAACATCAAAAGTATCTTTAGCTTTAGTCTTGCATACTGCCCACCAGTCAGACTTCGTTGCTCCCCGTCTCGGATAAGCTGTGAAGTACACGAGCTGAGCCTGATTTGATAGGACGTTCGTAGCCTTGATATCTACGCTTGTAGTTTATATCCACAAGACCATGCTTGTCAATTTTCCAACCTTGATTTTCAATCGGATCAAACCATTCACACTTGAACAACTCGATCTTTGCTGGTTCTCTGCCATAATTATATGTCAACTCCACAATCTCTTGTAAGATGCCAAAGAAATCATTTTCTGGATTGACGTCTTTGTAGTTCGAAGATTTGACACACAAACAACTGTTTTTCGTAGAATCAAGATCCAGGAAGCTGTCTCTGATCGGAGCATTTGTCGACTTGAACCTAAAGCCATTGACACAGTAACTTGCGCAGTTGCATTAGAAGAGGCCAATAATTACCGAGTTGCTTACATATTCGCTCAACCAAGAAGGAAAATGACATCTCATTTTTTGTTCTAATGCTTCGTCTGTTAGGTAGGGTCTAACCGACCTCAACTTATCATTATATGTGCTGGAAAACAACGAAGCAACCGTCGATTAGTACAATAATATTAGCTTATACTATTACATTAAGATGACGTAAACTCATCATTAATTATTTACCCCTCTAGCTTCTCCACTTCAACCTCGTTGCAATTGAGTAATATATACAACTGAGCAGCCCTTAGCTCTTTGTCATTCAAATATCTCTTCTTCATTTTTCCCGAAGGCTTTCCGGACGCATTGAATACTTTCAGTATTCCATCATTAGATTCTTGATATGATCCGTCGTCGTTTCTCGGAGCCCTCGTTCTATTCGTAGCAACATGAGGTTTGAAATATGTCGAGCAGAAGTTTGTAATCTCCTCGAGAATATAGGCTTCACAAATAGAACCCTCGATCCGAGCCTTATTTTTCACCTTCCTCTTTAGGTGGTTCAAATGCCGCTCAAACGGGTACATCCACCAATAATCGACGGGCCCACCAACACGTGCTTCGTAGGAAAGATGAATTGGCAAATGCTCCATGGAGTCGAAGAATCCAGGAGGAAATACCTTTTCGAGCTTGCACAGTGCTACCGCAATATTGTTCTTTTGCTTTTCTATACGATCGACGAGCAACTTAGTAGAACAAAGATCTCTGAAGAATATGCTAAGCTCGGTCAATGGATCCCAAACAACCTGGGGTAAGAATTCTCGAAATGCAATCAGAATTAACCTTTCCATGAATATGTGACAATTATGGCTCTACATACCTGTCAGTTTGTTCTCCTTGAGGTCGACGCATCTTCTCAAGTTCGAAACATACCCGTCTGAAAATTTCAGACCTTGAATCCACCTAAAAAGTCTGACTTTATCCTCCTTCTCCAGTGAGAAAATTGCCTTAGGCTGCTTCAACTTCCCATTCCCTTCCTCTATCAAATGCAATGCAGGACGTCTACATATTTCTTCCAAGTCCAATCTAGCCTTGGATTGTCTTTCGTCTTCCCATTTACGTCCATTACAGTATTAATTATGTTGTCAAACACATTCTTCTCGATATGCATGACATCAATGTTATGTCTAATCAGATTGGTGCTCCAATATGGCAGATCCCAGAATATACTCCTCTTCGTCCAGTTATGAGTGCGACTAAATCCGTCACACTTGTAGTCCGTAGCAGGCTCTTCAATAGCCCTTGGTAAATCTTTTACCTCTTCCCATATTGTGTATTCGGGCCACCTTGGCGGGGGATTAGCCTTCTCCACAATGCCAGCACGAAAAGCGTTCATGTTCCTCCGGTACGGATGATCCTTCGGCAGAAATTATCGATGATAATCGAAGAAGCACGATTTGCCTCTGTGTTTCAAACGGAAAGCCTTAGTACGGTCCATACAATACGGACATGAAAGACCATGCTCCATCCAGATAACATACCATAGGCCGAAAAGTCGTTGATGGTCCACATAAGTGCTGCCCGCATCTACAAATTTTATTTTTTAGATACATCGTACATGTTGGAACCTACTTCCCACAGCTGATTCAACTCATCAATCAATGGCTGTAAATACACATCGATGTTCCTTTTTGGATTGTTCGGACCTGGGATAATAACGGTGAGGAACATATACGGAGTCTTCATGCACATCCAAAGTGGTAGATTGTACGGAGTGACGATCACAGGCCAACACGAATACTGGGATCCCGAAAGTCCGAATAGGGTAAAATCGTCGGAGCAGAGACCCAATCTGACATTACGCGGATCAGAAGCAAAATTTGGATACTCTTGATCAAAGTGCTTTCATGCTTCTCCATCAGATGGGTGATCCAACACTCCTTCGGTCTGTTCTCGCTTATGCCAACTCATATTTTTTGCAGTTTCCTTCACCATAAACAACCGCTGCAACCGCGATGTCAACGGCAAGTAGTGCATTGAATCGATAGGATTCCTTTCACTGACAGACTTTCCTCTACCACTGCCCTTCTAGCGATCAGCACCACAAAATCTGCAGGCGTCTTCATCCTTATCGTCTTTGTAGTACAACATGCACCCGTTGTGACATGCATCGATTTTCTCATATTCCATCTAGAGCGATCTCACCATCCTCTTAGACCGGTAAAAGTCTTTAGGAAACTTAGCATCCTCTGGCAATATTTCTATAATCAACTCCATAAGTCGGTTGTAGCAATCTTGCGACATATTAAAATCGGACTTGATGCTCAACAATCTTGTAACCACCTCCAACGGTGAATGATCCTCACAACCAGGATATAATGGAGTCCTTGCATTCTTTAGCAACTCCATGAACTTTGCAGCATCGGCGTTCGGTGTCTCCTCATGTGCATCATGATTGTCCGGATCGAAACTAGGCCCTGCCGTGTCAAAAACCATGTTTACCAACCCATCGTCGTAAGCAGCGTGGTTGTAGACATCCACATAAGGCTCATACTCCGATGCTAAGGACACAAGTTCTCCGTGTGCGCTCCACTGATAGTAATTCGGCGTGAAATCCTTCGAGTATAAATGATACGTGACTTCTACTTCTGGATGATATTTCAAGTTACAACATCTCACATACGGACACTTAATTTTGGTTCCGTCCATGTACTGAGGAAACGCCTTGGCAAACTGCAGGAACTGTTGTACACCCTCTATGAATTTATTCCGCATACCGTACATGTCATCAGGATGACGGTTGTACATCCACGAACGATTCCACATATAGTAATTCAGCTCCATATCCATTTTAGGATAATTCTGTAAGATAGATACAAGCACATCGTTGAAACACATGCATATGAATGTATCTATCCTCTTTATCCAAGAGATGAGTTAGAGGCTATTTATAGCATGTCAAAAAATAAAGTCTTACATTGTCAAGTTTAAGGTTTAAATATGAAGACGTGATATATGTCAGTATTTTTGCCAATATTAATCCTAGTCTCTTTAGCATAGTGTTTAAATTTAGTAGATTCGTGTCCATATCAAACATGGACATGGGCTTATGTATAAAGTTTAGCAAGCTCGGGCTTGGACCTTAGGGTGTAGCCCTCCAATAATGTATCACAAGAAGATATCAAGTCTCCATTTGAAGTCTAATAATGAACAATATATGTGATAGGGAGAACAAGTAAAAATATAAAAACAGACAGATGTGTGATAACGAAAAACCTGTCAGACAAGTATACAAACAACAAGGATACTAGGATACTCTATTACAAGGATACTAGGATACTAGGATATTCGGTGTGTTAAACGTATCTATCTGATTTACATTTATAGATATCTACCATTTGGAATTACCTTAGCCATCTACCCTTTACTTACTCTCTAATGTCCTATACCATGCCATACCATATGCTACACACATGCATTACTCTCTAGATTACCCATATTAAGTATACCTTTATGGTACTATATCATGATGCCATACTATGCCCTTTACCCATATTTATATTTAGCCCATCCCTAAAACCTTAACACCTTTAATACCCTATACCAAGGATACTAGGATACTCTATTAGAGGCACTTACCTAAGATATAACCCAACATCAATGGACATACCCTCTTAATCCATACCCTATATGCATACAGGATATGGTACCCATGGTTGTCTATCCATGATGTTATACCTATGTAGTCCTATAATTATCTATTTACCATAAATGCATGCATTGCTATAGGCTATACCTATGGGGTTACCCTTACACCATTTTTATATCAATGATGCTCATACTATAACTATATGTTACATAGATGCATATCCCGATCATCACAATATATATAGCTATAGCTAATACTTATAGGAATACCTTACCTTTCCTATATAGGTAAACCAAGTGCCCATCTCAAAATTACCTAATATCACCCTCTTACCTATCATATATATTACAATACTCTACCACACATTACTGTCACATTGGGACTTTCTCCGATACTCTCATGATACTTACACCAAACCTTGTCCGAATTGGGTCAGTGTCGATAAAGGCTGTGACTTGTAGTTTTTTTAATAATGACACCAAACAATGTAAAACCATATAACTTTATTTAATAATGATCTCGATTTTCCAATATTTTTTTTTACTAGTTAGAATTTTTTACTTATTTGTTTTACATCAAATCTTTATTTTCTGTCAGAATTAAGTTTATGTCGTGTCAGTGTATGTGTTCGTGTTTGTGTCGTGTCTATGTCAAATGGCTAGTAGAGAAATGGTTAGGGTTTACCTGATTTTGGGGGTGACCAAGGAAGGGGATGGCCGAGAGGAGAAGGAGGTCGGCGCGTGTAGGCGGTTGAGGAGGAGGAGAGGGTCGGTGGAGGAGTAGCCCGGAGAGGAGGAGGAGCATGCAGTAATGGAGGAAAAGAATAAGGAGGGCGGTCGGTGATGGAGGCGAGCGGCCGACAAAGGAGGAGTAGGAGGAGGAGCACGGTGGATGAGGAGGAGCGGTGGTAGAGGAGGAGGAGGGGGGTGGCGAAGTAGCACAGGGGGTCGTCGGCGTATGGGGGGGAACGAAATATTTTTGGGAAATTTTTGAGTGAGAATGGGGGGAAAGAAAAACCCGATCGATAAATTAGAAATAAATTAGCGACGTCAAAGTAAGACGTCGCTAAACGTTGCTATATTATAAAAAATTAGCGATGTCTTACATTGACGTCGCTAATAGTAGCTGATAATAAAATTATAGCGACGTCCACCGACTTTTTTGCGATGAAAATTTTTGTTATACAAAATATAGTCGCAATATGTCGCTGATAGTCGCTAATAGTGACATATTGCGACGTAAACTTTTTACGTCGCTAAGTTGTAAAATTATAGCGATGTTTTGATTAAGCGTCGCTAATTGCGTCGCTGATATGACTTATTTTGGTAGTGTTGGTTCAGCATATCATCCTCAGACCGATGGCCAAACAGAACGGGTGAATCAGATTCTCGAAGACATGTTATGCCTCTGTATAATCGACTTAAAGTCAAGCTGGGACGTTCATCTACCGTTGGCCGAATTTGCATATAACAACAACTATCAGTCCAGCATCCAAATAGCACCGTATGAAGCCTTATACGGTCGAAAGTGCAGATCGCCCATTTGCTGGGATGAAATCGGGGAGCGGCAGATACTCGGCCCAGAACTGGTGGAGCAGACCGTACAAAAAGTTAAGTTAATACGAGAGAGATTGAAGATAGCACAAAGTCGGCAAAAGAGCTACGCCGACACACACCAACGGGCCCTTGAATTCCTAGAGGGTTATCACGTGTTTCTGAAAGTCACGCCTATGCGATGTATAGTGCCCCATCCCTACATCGTGTCCCGTTTTCGTCTACGGGGTGCGCGAGAAAGGAACACTGTCGCTATCGATTCGGTCGGGACCGATAGGTCGGAATCGACCGAGTCGATCGAACGGGAACGGTTGAATTAAGATCCATTCCACGTTATGGAATGGCTTCTTCGGAACCAAGTCCCATATTCAGCGGGTTGCGCCTCGAGGATTGGCTCTGCGGCTGAGTCGGGAGAGACCTTCCGTTGCTCTGGTTTTCATGCCGCACTTGATTTGGCTTTGGCTTTGGTTTTCGTGAATGCATTTTTCGTGAATATTTTTGATGGATTTTCGTGACGCATTTTTCGAGCTTCGTATTTATATCGAATATCCTTGAATTATACAGTGTTCTAATCAGTTACTTATACGATTGCAGGTGATCGCGTAGGCGACGTCAGCGCAGCCAACCAGTCGCTTGCTTGAAGCAAGCCTAAGGCGAGTGGCTGACCTCCTTCGCTTCGTCCCTCTACTTCAAAACTCAATATGTGAAGTAAAATGAATGCTTGTCATAATAGTGTAGAATCAAAGAAATCGTAGCACAATTCTTCATGAAACACTTGTTATCAACTGCTGGTATTGGAAATAGAAAACATGTTCCTTATGCAAATCCACTTAGCCTATGCAAAGCAATGAATGAATCGATTAACGTTTATCGCAACGATACGGCTAAGTAAGCAAAACGGTCATTGGACAACTTGTCGACAAGGTGTAGTTTTCTCCAATGGTTGCCTAGGCCAAGGGATCGATTCGGCCCGGAACGAACGAGAATAGCAAGCGCCAGCCCTTCATCGACGTGGATTATTCGGGAACTTTCGCACAGGGCTCGCTACCCGCCGCGAAAGGGTCGTCGTCTAACCCGGCTATAGTCCGCGATGGCTTGACATTGCCAGTGGCCTTCACACCCTTCCACGGCTTAATAAATGCACGGGACACGGGATGAATATGATAGTTGCTTAATGTTATACAATTTCATATGCTTGCCTCAAAATATGTTCACATGCAAATCGATCAGGATGGTTAGAAAGATTATTGAAATAGCTAGCTAACATGTTTACGAAACTTCTTGAATCAAATGTAGAGCTTGGATTTTAATTAGCCATTCGCCAGTACATGTGAATCGTACTGATCCTCGCTCTTTGCAGGTCCCGCGAACCAGGAAGGATGCGTCAGCTAGCTCGGCGGCGTTCGTGATTTTGAAGCTTCGGCCGTACGTCGAAGACTTTCTCTGCGACTACTTTTAAAGGCTCTCGACAGTCCAGGAAAGATGACTCAGCGTCCCTCCCATCCAGGTCACTGGAGTACTTTGTTGTATATTGAGGGATATGTGCAATGTATAGAACGGCTATCTCATCGACACTCTTTTGTAATTGAGTCATATTGTATCCCGTATGGTAATGAGTCTTTTATCGGAGTCTATAAAAAGATGTTCATTATCAATAAAGATCAAGTTTCCTTTACTTATTGTGTGAATCAATTTGTCTGCATACTTTCTTAGATCTCGTGTCTCGGATTACCTTATGACTATGTCTTGTACGATCGCAAATTAGGTTCGCACGGCATCACCTCCGGAGGACGACTATCGATTCGACGGAATCGGGGCGTGACATAATGGTATCAGAGCACGGCTTTACATCCTTGGCCTCCAGTGTCGAGTTCTAGTCTCAAAGCCGTTGACCTCGTGTCGATGAGATGAGTTGTTCCATACGCTGAACCCAGGACGTTTTCTGAAACTAATGAGAGTTGCCTTTCTTTTTCCTGCAGTTGCGGGAGCTCAGGCAGAGGATGAGGCGAGCACTTCCAGTGGCTCGAGTACTTCCAGATCCGAGCATTCCGTCAACCCAAGGGAATGACGCCTACCGTGGTCAGACCTTCCGACGACCCAATGCAACGTATGCTGCAAATGCTTGAAATACAGCAACGTCAAAACGAGCTCCATCGTCAGCAAGCGGAGGCTCGTCAGACTCAATTTAAGAATCGGTTCGAGGCTCAATTCAAACTGCAGCAGCAGCAGCTGAATACCCTCCAGCAAATCGTACAGTCGATCGTGGACAACAACAACAATTCAACGATGACACCTGCCGTGACCCAACCTGCGGTTCGATCCAACGAAGCCGAACCAGAGGCGCCCGTGCTCTCACCTGCGGCACCGAGAAGTTCTATCTTCGACGTGTCAAAATTCACAAAAAGCTACCGTACTTCCTTCAATGATACAGAAGATCCCTCGGTGGCGATCGACTGGTTGGAGGAGCTGAAAGATAAGTTCGGGCTTCTGGGTGTCGAGGACTCAAAAAAAGTCGCGTGTGCTCAACTTCTACTTTGAATGAACGCGCACGATTGGTGGGCTGTACAGAAGCGGGCTATTCGACGTGAAGACGGGACGACGACGATCTCTTGGGCTACATTCAGAAATGCATTCGAGACCGAGTATCTTTCTGCAGCCGTGCGACATAAAAAAAAATAAATTTATGCAGTTAAGACAAGGGAATATGACAGTGCGATAGTATGCGGCTGAATTCAACAAACTAGCCAAATTTGCTGGAGACTATCTGCCTACCACTGCAAGTCGAGCTCGACGATTTGAAGTGGGCCTGCGTTCCACTATTCGTGCTCACATTTCGGTGGGTGAATACAAAACTATAGGCGAGGCACTCAACCATGCCCTCCGTTTGGAGTCCGAGTATCCTCCTGCTACTACCGGCGCTGTTCACTTTAATAACAAACGCCATAGTAATACGAGAGGCAACAACGCACACAAGCATCAAAACCGTGGCAACGGAGGCGGCAACCAGACGAAGGATCAATTAGTCTGCGAGTTCTGTCACAAGGAGGGGCACATGGCCATCGAGTGCTGATTGAAGAACGGAGCATGTTTCGTATGCGGTAAAACAAATCATGTCACAAGGAACTGCCCGGAAGCTAGGCCGAACCAACGCCCCCAACAATACCATCAGAATCGAGGCCAAGCACCTCGGGCTCCATCGACCGCACAACCGAATGGCCAGAACCATCGCCCCAATGTTCAGGGCCACGTCTACGCCATGACTCGCGACGAAGCGTTCACATCTGATACAGTCGTGATAGGTATACTGTAATTCAATAATAAACCTGCTCGTGTATTGTCTGATTCAGGTGCCACGTATAGTTTTATATCGGCAGACTTTGCCGCCGAGCACAAATTATTTCTGACAATGCTAGGCCTCGATCTCACTGTTAACGTACCGTCGGACATGCCACTACATGCAAATTTAGTCTGCGGAGACGGAATCATCTGTATAGGTGGTCAAAAGATCAGTCTCGATGCGATAGTTCTAAATATTAAGGACTGCGACATCATTCTGGGGATTGATTGGCTCGGTCTGTGCAACGCAACCATAGACTATGCTGAAAAGAGGGTCACGTTTCGCATACCTGGAGTGTCTAAATTTTGCTACTCGTGTGGTAAGGTATCACCGACCTGCATGGTGATCTCTGCGATATCTGCTCGACGGATGCTGCATTTCGGGTGCAAAGGCTATCTAGCTTTCGTTCGAAACATGCGACAGGATGGTGCAAAAGCGGGTCAGACCGACGTTGTGGCAGAATTCTCCGATGTGTTCCCGGACGAGCTGCCCGGCATGCCGCCCGATCGAGAGATTGAGTTCACTATCGATACATTCCCCGACACTCGACCGATCTCGAAAGCCCCTGTACAGAATGGCCCCTGCAGAGCTTAAAGAACTCAAGGTGCAGTTACAAGAGTTATTCGACAAGGGATTCATCCGACCCAGCGTCTCGCCATGGGGAGCACCCGTGCTGTTTGTCAAAAAGAAGGATGGCTCTATGCGTCTTTGTATCGACTACCGCGAGCTGAATAAAGCTACCGTCCGGAACAAATACCCCCTGTCCCGCATAGACGATCTATTTGATCAGCTTCAAGGAGCTACGGTGTTCTCTAAAATTGATCTGCGCTCGGGTTACCATCAACTCAAGATCAAGCCGGACGATGTGCCAAAGTCTGTCTTTCGTACTCGTTACGGCCATTACAAATTCCTGGTAATGCCGTTCGGCCTAACGAACGCCCGTGCTGCTTTCATGGATTTGATGAATCAGGTGTTCTGACCATTCCTCGACAAGTTCGTAGTAGTCTTCATCGACGACATACTCGTCTACTCGAAGAGCAAGCAGCAACACACTGAGCATCTACGGACCGTGCTTCAGACCCTTCGAAAAAATTAGTTGTATGCGAAGCGAAGTAAATGTAAATTTTGGCTGAGTAGAGTCACCTTCCTCGGACACATCATTTCAGCTGAAGGCATTGCGGTCGACCCAAAGAAAGTTGAAGCCATTGTTGATTGGAAGCGGCCAACATCCGTCAGCGAGATTCGAATTTTCTTTGGCTTAGCGGGATACTACCGATGCTTCGTGAAAGACTTCGCGAAGATCGCATCGCCTCTGACTCGCCTCACCCAGAAAGGAGTCGCATTCGAATGGTCAGACGATTGTGAAGCTTCATTCCAAGAATTAAAGCAACGGCTCGTCTCGGCCCCGATACTCGTACTTCCAGAAAGGACTGAGGGTTTCCAGATATTCATCGACGCGTCCGATCAGGGCTTGGGGTATGTGCTGATACAGCGGAACAAGGTGATATCTTTTGCTTCCCGACAGCTAAAGCCGCACGAGAAGAACTACCCTACTCATGACCTGGAGTTAGCGACGATTGTGTTCGCGTTGAAATTGTGGCGTCACTACCTCTATGGCGTGGCTTGTACGATCTATACCGATCACAAGAGCCTCAAGTATCTATTCACGCAGAGGGAACTGAACTTGCGACAAAGGTGCTGGCTTGAACTGATCAAAGATTACGACTTGACTATCGACTACACGCCGGGAAAGGGAAATGTTGTGGCGGACGCTCTGAATCGAAAATACATAGCCTCGCTATCCATCGACCGCAGACTGCTATGCGACCTAGAAGAGATGGGCATCGAACTCCGAGTCCGATTCTGGAATGTGCAGTTGGCAAAGTTGCAGTTAGAGCCGAGCTTGCTTGAAAAGATTAGGATCGCTCAGAAGGACGATCCGTACCTGAAGAAAATACGAGAGCTAATCTCGACGGGCAGGACGACCGACTTTATGGAAGACAAAACCGGCATGCTTCGATTGAAGGGTAGGCTATGCGTTCCGGATGATTCAGAACATAGAAATGATATATTGTCGGAGGCGCACTACGCGAAGTACACCTTGTATCCCGGCAGCACGAAGATGTACAAGGACCTCCGCATAAACTTTTGGTGGCACGGGATAAAAAAAGATATGGTACTTTTCGTGTCGCAATGCAAGGCCTATCAGCAGGTTAAAGCTGAGCACCAGAGACCGGGCGGGGAGATACAGAATCTGGCGATTTCAAAATGGAAGTGGCAGCACGTGTGCATAGATTTTATTGTTGGTCTGTCGAAGATGCCGCAGAGAAATGATGCCATCTGGGTCATCGTCGATCGATTAACCAAGTCAGCACACTTTATTGCCATCAAAGTTACTTGGAACGTTGATCGCCTGGCGCAGATATATCTTGATGAGATAGTACGGCTGCACAGAGTTCCAGTATCCATCGTCTCTGATCGGGATTTACGGTTCATGTCGCGATTCTGGAGTAGCCTTCAGTCGGCGGTGGGTACCAAGTTACAGTTCAGCTCAGCTTACCATCCTCAGACCGACGGCCAAACGGAGCACGTCAATCAGATTCTCGAAGATATGCTACGACTCTGCACAATTGACTTCAAATCAAGCTGGGACAATCATCTACCTCTGGCCGAATTTGCATACAACAATAGCTATCAATCTAGCATTCAAATGGCGCCGTATAAAGCCTTGTACGGACGCAAGTGCCGATCACCCATTTGCTAGGACAAAGTCGGAGAGCGACAGATTCTCGGCCCAGAACTGGTGGAACAGACCGTGCAGAAAATTTGGCTTATTCGGGAAAGACTAAAGACTGCGTAGAGTCGTCAGAAAAGCTATACGGACGTTCATCATCGATCCCTCGAGTTTCAAGAAGGTGATCACGTATTTCTCAAGGTGTCGCCCATGCGAGGAGTTACTCGGTTCGGCACGAAAGAAAAGTTGAGCCCGAGATTCGTTGGGCCGTTCAAAATACTCGAACGGGTCACCCCAGTGGCCTATAAAATTGCCCTATCGTCGGCGCTTGAAGGTGTATACAATGTCTTCTACGTCTGTCAACTGCGAAAGTCTGACTTATCCTACGTTGAAGATCTAGTTCAAATCTTAGAACGCAAGGATAAGCTGCTGCGAAATCGAGCGATCCCTCTCGTCGGCGTCCTCTGGAGGAACCATTCGGTCGAAGAGTCGACGTGAGAGCTTGAATCGGAAATGAAGGAGAAATTTCCTTCGTTGTTCTCGTAGAGGTAGGTTCTATCCTTAAAGTTTCGAGGATGAAACTTTTTATTAGTTGGTTATGGTATAGTGTCCCGTTCCTACATCGTGCCTCATTTTCGTCCACGGGTGCGCGAGAAAGGAACAATGTCGCTATCGATTCGGTTGGGACAGATAGGTCGGAATCGGCCGAGTCGATCGAACGGGAACGGTTGAATTAAGATCCATTCCACGTTATGGAATGGCTTCTTCGAAACTAAGTCCCATATTCAGCGGGTTGCGCCTCGAGGATTGGCTCTGCGGCTGAGTCGGGAGAGACCTCCCGTTGCTCTGGTTTTCATGTCGTACTTGATTTGGCTTTGGCTTTGGTTTTCGTGATTGCATTTTTCGTAAATGTTTTCGATGGATTTTCGAGACACATTTTTGAGCTTCGCATTCATATCGAATATCCTTGAATTATACAGTATTCTAATCAGTTGCTTATGCGATTGCAGGTGATCGCGTAGGCGATGTCAGCACAGCCAACTGGTCGCTCGCTTGAAGCAAGCCTAAGGCGAGTGGCTGACCTCCTTCGCCTCGTCCCTCTACTTCAAAACTCAATATGTGAAGTAAAATAAATGCTTGTCATAATAGTGTAGAATCAAAAAAATTGTAGCACGATTCTTCACGAAACACTTGTTATCAACTGCTGGTATTGGAAATAGAAAACATGTTCCTTATGCAAATCCACTTAGCCTATGCAAAGTAATAAATAAATCGATTAACGTTTATCGCAACGATACGGCTAAGTAAGCAAAACGGTCATTGGACAACTTGTCGACAAGGTGTAGTTTCCTCGAACGGTTGCCTAGGCCAAGGGATTGATTTGGCCCGGGAGGAATGAGAATAGCAAGCGCCAGCCCTTCATCGGCGTGGGTTATTCGGGAACTTTCGCACAGGACTCACTACCCGCCGCAAAAGGGTCACCGTCTAACCTGGCTATAGTCCGCGATGGCTTGACATTGCCAGTGGCCTTCACACCCTTCCACGGCTTAACAAATATACGGGACACGGGATGAATATGATAGTTGCTTAATGTTATACAATTTCATATGCTTGCCTCAAAACATGTTAACATGCAAATCGATCAGGATAGTTAGAAAGATCATTGAAATAGCTAGCTAACATGTTTACGAAACTTCTTGAATCAAATACAGAGCTTAGATTTTAATTAGCCATTCGCCAGTACATGTGAATCGTACTGATTCTCGCTCTTTGCAGGTCCCGTGAACCAGGAAGGACGTGCCAGCTAGCTCGGCGACGTTCGTGATTTTGAAGCTTCGGCCGTGTGTCAAAGACTTTCTCTGCGACTCCACTTTTGAAGGCTTTCGACCGTCCAAGGGAGATGACTCAGCGTCCCTCCCATCCAGGTCACTGGAGTACTTTATTGTATATTGAAGGATGTGTGCAATGTATGGAATGGCTATCTCATCGGCACTCTTTTGTAATCGAGTCATATTGTAGCCCGTGTGGCAATGAGTCTTGTATCAGAGTCTGTAAAAAGATATTTTTTATCAATAAAGATCAAGTTTCCTTTACTTATTGTGTGAATCAATTTGTCTACGTACTCTCTTAGATCTCCTATCTCGGATTACCTTATGACTATGCCTTGTGCGATCGTAAATTAGGTTCATACGGCATCACGCCCGGGGGACGACTATCGATTCGACAAAATCGGGGTGTGACACGAGGAGTCACAAGATTTGGAGCTAAAGGAAAGTTGAGTCCAAGATTTATCGGTCCTTTCGAGATATTGAAGTGAGTCGCCCCAGTAGCTAACCAGATTACATTGTCGCCAGTACTGTCGGACGTGCACAATGCTTCTACGTCTCTCAATTACGGAAGTACGTACAGGATCTGCACAATGTGGTAGAGCTGAATCTGCAAGCAGACTTATCGTATGTTGTAGAGCCTGTGCAAATCGTGGAGCGCAAGGATAAACTGCTTCGAAATCGTGCCATCCCACTCGTTCACGTGCTTTGGAAGAACCATGCGGTCAAAAAGTCGACCTGGGAACTGGAGTCAGAGATGAGAGAAAAGTTCCCTTCTCTATTTTTCCTAGCGGTAGGTTCTTTTCTTAAGTTTCGAGGACGAAAATTTTTCTTAGTTGGTTAGTGCCCCGTCCCTACATCGTGCCCCGTTCTCTGTCCTCGGGGTGCGCGAGAAAGGAACACTATCGCTATCGATTCGGCCGGGATCGATCGAATTGGTCGAACGAAAACGATTGAATTAAGATCATTTTCTCGTTATGGAAAGGCTTCTTCGGAATCAAATCCCATATTCAGCAGGTTGCACCTCGAGGATAGACTCTACGGCTGAGTCGGAAGAGACCTCCAGTTGCTCTATTTTTTATGCCGCACTTGCTTTGGTTTTGGCTTTGGTTTTCTGAATGCGTTTTCGTGAATGTTTTTATGGCTTGCGTTTCGAACTTGCATTTACATATGGAACTCCTTGAATAATACAGTGTTCTAATCAGTTGCTTGTGTGATTTCAGGTAATCGCGTAGGCGACGTCTAGCACGACTAACAAGTCTCTCATCTCGAGCAGAAATCAAGATGAGTGGCTGACCTGCTTCACCTCGACCCTCTATCTCTAAAATAAGAAATAAATCAATTATAAAGTTGTCGCAATGATACCTTAAAACGTGTATTAAATCACTTGTTAACATAGCATGGTCATGGACAACTTGTATACAAGGGCGATTGTTTCTTCGAACGATATTCCGGAGCCACGGAACTGATCCGGCCTAAAAAAAATACGGTAGCTATGCTGGATTGTACCACGAGTATTCGGTGCTCCTTCAACGGGGCTCGCTACCCGCGTAGAATGCGTACCGTCTAAACCAAGCTATGTCCAGAATGGTTTTTGTAGTGCCCCGTCTCGCTCAGTCAATCAGAGGAATCGAAACGCCGACGGCATTCGGACTTAGCCGCCAATGGCTTGATCAAAGACTCGCTCAGATGGGGTAGTTTCGGTTAACTTGCCTCATCTTAGCCTTTACATAATAAATCGCATGTTTTCAACTTGCACAAGTTAGGATTGATAATAAAAGCGACGCATCCACATAGCTAAGGGAATAATTCCAACTTGGGTCGAATTGTGTTAGAACATAGAAAAAGGTCCTACGGTCGGCTTAGAAGTCTGCTCAGCGTGCTTTCAAAATGACACTCGGTCCTTCATCCTGTGGCTTGGGAAATAGAAGTTGGCCTAAGTTGCTAAGTTGCCACAATGCTAGAATTAGCCTAAGTCATAGACGTCGTCCGCATGAATGCTTGATAAAGCACACACGATCCCGTCGTCCGAGGCTTGGCATAGCCTTCGCTTGTTCCGTGGTTTAAGTCGTATTGCACGGCTTGTGGCTTAAGTCTAGGCACCAAAGAGCTGGGTTGTTCAAGTCGACCGTGTGCATAACATGTTCCCTCGATACAAGGCTTGGCATAGCCTTTGCTAGTCAAGTCGTTGCACAAATAAGTTAGACCAGAGTTTGGCCGGGCTATCGAAGTCATAGCAAGCACTGTCTCCTGTTGTCTGCGGTTGTCAAGTCACATGGTCCTATAAGAACAAGGCTCGTCATATAAAGTATGTGACTTGAGCGATAGTGTCGTCTAGAGAACAAGTCAGTCTAAGGCACGAGCCACGATTGGTTTAGTAAAAAGCATGCCATGGACAAAGGAAGTATACGAGATCGATCCTGCTACTTGGGAGTCTCGATAAGGAAGTCACGAGATCGATCCTGCTACTTGGTATTCTCGATAAGGAAGTTCACGAGATCGGTCCCGCTACTTGGGAGTCGATAAGGAATTCACGAGATCGGTTCCGTTACTTGAAAGTCTCGATAAGGAAGTCCACGCGACTAGTTGTCGACGAGATCGGTCCCGCTACTTGGGAGTCTCGATAGAAAGTTGGAAAGCATGGTCAAGAATAATGAAGAACTTGGTAGATCGAGTTGAGTCTTGCATGGTCATTGGACAACTTGTGCGTAAGGTGAATTCCTCGAACGATCCAGGATGCCGGGTTCGTGTCGGCCTAGGAGGAATTACAGATATTATACGACTTCATCAACGGTACAACTCGATTAAAGTAAAACGTTACAATATGTCACGCCCCGCTCCCGTAGGAGCGATCGTCCTCGCTAAGGCGTGATGCCGCATGAGACTAAGTTGCTCTCGTGCAAGGCCAAGTCCAGAAACGACCGATTGAAGCTAGGCCACACAGTCGCACAGAGTGTCCCCACTTGTAGCGGAAAGTAAATGAACACAAGTTGGAACAAATTCAAACTATTTATTAATTTTCAAGAAGTTTACAAACGACACTAGGCCGAGATTACAAGTCGCTCAAGATCTCTCTCTCTCTCTGAAACATGAAAGACGTACCAAGTGGCTTATAAGATGGAATGATTCATGGTGATGTTCCGATACATTATGTCCTGTATATGGTGCTCCAGCTCCTTTGCAACGCTCCAAGGCTCCAGAGTTAGCTCTGCGCCTTAGCACGTTTGAGGGAAGCTCCACACCCGACGACGTCTCCTGCACCCTGCAAGCAATCTGTGGAGTTATTAGTACATTGTTATGCACTTGTGGGGAGGCTAGCTCGCCCACTCGCTATCATTACCTAACACGTTCATTTTACTTTTGTGCACCATCTATTATTTATTGTCTTACTATTCTTATCTTAGGATCAGTTTCTTGGCATATCATTCAGGCCTATCTCGTGTTGTCAATATCAAGTGTCACATAGGAATATATGCGCAACTTACCATACTTACCGTACGATCGTCCCTGTCTAAGTAAACCAAGTTAGCCAACAGTTCATACGTAATAACTTAACGTAATATTGCATTAGGTATTCAAAGGTGTCAAGGGCGTGTTCATGCCTCAGGTGGTAGCGCGTCGTAGGCGTGTTTCTAACTCATTTGTATGAAGTACTATAGTTTATTTGTTGTGTTATATTCAAGCCTGTTCAGATGGCGCTTTGTTCAGTTCCACAGTTGTTCAGCTTACTCAAGTTGTCAGGATATGTTGTACTCAACTATTGTTTAGATATGTTTTATTCCATAACATAGCATGTTCATCTAGTCAGATTTACTTGTTTCAATGCAAGGTCTCGTACGCAGATTTTTCGTAATCGAGCCAACTTAATCTATATGCATCGGTCGCTGACACCAGAAGCCATTTGGACATGTCCTTATGGTATTCGCTCTATCAAGCGTGATGGCTGGTACTCCTTGATAGGCTACGCCATACCCAGGCCTTGCCTTCTATGTGCCCGAGCCCGCACACAGGCCACCCGTAAGCCATGATTCTGTCTAGGCCGGCCAGGATGTCGTGATCATTGCCTTGGAAACGTTTGTTCTATCGCTCGTGTATGAGTTGTCCATGACCATTTCGTATTCTTATTTCTTTAGTTTAACTGTTGGGCTGTCTTGAGCCATTTGTTACATTAGACCGTCATGGGCCATTTGTCTTATCAGGCTATCTTGAGCCATAATGCGTTATCGACCATGTTGGCGGCAGCATCCGTACAACGCGGGTAGCGAGCCCTATTGCACGTTTCCGTCATACCTGTCGCTAACCATTCTTTTCTTCCTTATTTTTCTTTTACTTGTTCATTCATTCAATTGTTCATTTGTTCGTTCGTTCATTCATTCATACATTCATTCATTATACAGTTTCCTATGCGGGAACCACCTTGGTTACCTATTGGTCCCGAAGCCTTTCCATGTTTCCATACTCCGTACGGAACGACTATGTTGATAGTCTTCTTGCCTTAATATACTAAACCATTCATTGTTTCACAACTCAAGTTGTGGTGCGATTCTAAGTGACAAGTATTTCATTCACGAGTTAACGCATAGCCAATTTTACTCAAAACTAATCTGTGTGCGAGCACGAGTGTGTCGTGCGGTGCCAAGGTTCAAGTAGTATTTCCAGTACATTTCCAAGTTCTACACAAGCATGCAAGATGGGAGTTATTCCCTTAGCTAGGTGCATCGAGTCATTTATTAGCAGGTATAGAGTTATCGCTTAGCGATCTAACAATACAGTCTGTATTATTATGTGTCTAGGCTAAGCAAAGATAGGTTCATCGGAGCCACCCGCCTTAGCGATGTTCGTATCGGCTGAGCGACACTCCGAGCGCGTCTTTGAAATTCTAAGTCTGGATTCATCTTTGACGGGCCAATGTAAGTCTAGCACCGATTCTTTATCGGATCAACGCAACTCTTCGAGTCGATGCCTCATTTGAGTCGTTGCATTTGCCATTTGAATCGGCGTTCCACTAGGACGGAGCGGGTCGTTACATAATACACCACTCAAAACAAGTCTCATCCTCGAGACTTCCTGAGTGCAAGTCGTCCTATCGTTCCTTAACTCATGTCGTGTGCATGTCATAGATAATTTCCCTCGAATGACTTTTATCCTTTGATGGCATCGAACTATACCTGAAATCATTCTAGGGTTCGTGTCGTATGCGTTTGGTCAATTTCATTGAATGACTTTACCACTCATGTAAGAGTCATTGGTACCAATTCAATCGTCGTGTTTCTATAACTTGGTTGCTATTGTACCCTGTCATGAGATGGTAATGGTCACACGAAGTGCGTTGTAATTCATCAAACACGAGAGTCGTAGGCTGAGGCTAACTCACTCATTCGTTCATGCGCATATCAACACTCACTTGCAGCTACATTCGTGTTCATCATATCGCTGAGTTTGGATCGTGCACATATTCAAGGTATCTCCTGAATACGTATATTTTAACCAAGCTTAGCGATTAGCAAAATCGGACAAACTACTCGTGATAGTTTCTTCTTAGCGGAGTCAACCAAGTCTAAGTAATTTTCGTCCGATTCAAGACCAAGTATTGCACTATCATCGAGTACGTCTTCCTATCAATGATTCAATTCGTTATTCCAACTTTACTTGTGCATCATTGATTATCTGTCATTCACTTCGTTTGAGGCTAATCTCATCGTCGTTCACGCACACACCCAGTTCCACGTCCTAACTCTAAGTCTTGTTGCCCCAAGTCTATCGTCCGTCCAGACGATACTGTAAATGTCAGTCACACGGGTTCAATCACTCGGCAAAGGGTCGTTCGTCTATCCGCTAGGTCATCTCACAAGGTCATAGTTACAAGTCAAGTTCATGGTTCATCGTGCAAGGTCATTGCACGATGCTCGCCCAAAATCCTATGGTCAAACCATTTGTTCATTTGTACGGGATTTTCGACCCAAGTTCGTTTTACTCAAGATTTTAAATATCAAGTAGTGTTCGTCCTATTTGCATCAGCACATCCTTCACTCAGGGTCCGAGCTCGTTTAGAAAAGTTATCCTACGATAGGTTGTCCTCAACCAAGTCCTTGGCATCTTAATATCGTATGTCCACACTAGTAATTGTCATAGTATATCTCTTCAAATTTGTTTGATACAATTCGCATATCCATCCTATCTAATTCACATAGTCGATCACAAGGTCGTATAGCCAAGCAATTTATCACACCTCGATCTCACGCAAGTCTGATTATCTACGGCGGACATGACTCACCATGTCAACGTTTCCGCAGAATAATCGTCCTCATTGAGACATAACTCTTGCGTTGAGTCTAGACTTACTCATTTTCGTTACGCGGATTGGGTCTACTTAATCCTCAAGTTTTCTTATTCTTCAATCATAAGTCCAAATCAATCCTCGAATTCATCTTCGTTTCAAACCATAAGTCGAAGCGATCAAAATTGCCATATCATAATATTTCGAGTTCGATCATTTCCGCTGGACATGAATCACCATGCCAACGCTCATGCAGAATGATCGTCCCAAATCCGACGTAACGTATGTACGAGACTGGAGTTGCGCTCGCCCAAGACAAGATCGTTGTCGTTGTGGTTATCATCAAACAATAAAGTCACTCCCCTTCTTCATCCAAATATTTATTTCTATCAAAATCCCCAACATAGTATCCTTTGAAACAATAACTTCCAACATGATCATCATTCATCGAATCAGAGTACCTCCAAGTTATTATACATCGATCTTTGATACGCCTCAATACCATCGATGATGTACATAACCTGACGATCTTCCTTTTGCAACAAAATTCGTGTCGTGCAACTTAATTCCTCAATTCGCATTATTCTATGCTAGCTCAAGTCTTTGAGCAACGTCTAATCTAAATCCTTAGTCATTTTTGTATCTTCAAACCAACGCTTTCCATGATCGCTATCTTTCAATCGTGCTATCTTCGATCTCGTCTATGAGTATTTTACCTTAACTCAAGTTTCAATCCAGTCGACTATTTGAAATTGTATGTACGATCTTCTACGTTTCCACAACCAAGACTTCTATTTGTTTTATCGTTCCGACTCTCTATTCAACTTGTTTTATAATTTGCACTACACATTCCTAATTCGTCCGAACAATATTTCGTTTGAGACTCTCGAAGTCATGATCAACTAAGCGTTACTCGTTCTAAGGCTTTCTGCGATATCATCGCTTGCCAACATACTCGTATTATTCGTAAATCCTTTAGTCTCGCTCGAACAATTTCTATGACGTCCATACACCACTCAGGATTTGAGCCACTCGACTAGTTGTCGAAACTCACTCTTGTCCTTTTTCGAAAATATCACATACACCACTTGGGGTCAAGTTATTCTACAAATACTCAAAATGTCATTTGATTCACAATCGACATGTTCAATTGTGCGTTCACCCATTCCTCAAAGTCTAAGAAGCATTTTCCGTGTTTGGTTTAGCGTTGGTCAAGTAGCGTCTCTATCAACATACGTTATAAGTCTCACATATTCTCGTCCGAGCGATAGTCGATCTCGCTCGCAAACTCGTTCGCAACAGAAGGTCTAGGTGCGCGATACTCGACACAACTTAGCCAAAAGGCTGTGTGCATAACCACCCTGTTCGAACTATACTTCGGTCTCGTGTACTCATTCGCTATTGTCAGCATATGGTCATTCAAGCATGCACTACGTTTGCTAAATTTTAGCATTGGTTTTCTTTCAACTCAAGTCCGTCGTAGTTTGGCACAAAGGCCTTCACCTATCGATCCCGTTCAACCGAGTACTCGTCCGAGCTTTTGAAAATATTAGACTTATTGTATGGAACATCCCAAGGCACAATGAGAGAGAGCGTATACTTTTTTGTTTCCAAGCAAGCTTTCAAAACTGAGAGAATCGAAATAAAGTCAAAGGACGTAGAGTCGTGCTCTGATACCAATCTATCATGCCCTGCTCTCGTAGGAGCGATCGTCCTCGCTAAGGCGTGATGCCACACGAGTCTAAGTTGCTATCGTGCAAGGCCAAGTTCAGAAATGACCGATTAAAACTAGGCCACAGAGTCGCACAGAGTGTCCCCATTTGGAGCAGAAAGTAAATGAACACAAGTTGGAATAAATTCAAACTCTTTATTGATTTTCAAGAAGTTTACAAGCGGTGCTAGGCCGAGATTACAAGTCGCTCAAGCTCTCTCTCTCCGAAACATGAAAGGCGTGCCAAGTGGCTTACAAGATGGAATGATTCATGGCGATGTTCCGATACATTATGTCCTGTATACAGTGCTCCAGCTCCTTTGTAATGCTCCAAGGCTCCAGAGTTAGCTCTGCACCTTAGCACGTTCGAGGGAAGCTCCACACCCGACGACGTCTTCTGCACCCTGCAAGCAATCTGTGGGATTATCAGTACATTTTATGATGGGAGGCTAGCTCGTCCACTCGCTATCATTACCAAACATGTTCATTTTACTTTTGTGCACCATCTATTATTTATTGTCTTACTATTCTTGGCTTAGGATCAGTTTTATGGCATATCATTCAGGCCTATCTCGTTTTATCAATATCAAATGTTGCATAGGAATATATGCGCAACTTACCATATTTACCGTACGATCGTCCCTCTCCAAGTAAACCAAGTTAGCCAACAGTTCATACGTAATAACTTAACAGTAATATTGCATTAGCTATTCAAAGGTGTCAAGGGCATGTTCATGCCTCAAGTGGTAGTGCATCGTAGGCGTGTTTCTAACTCATTTGTATGAAGTACTATAGTTCATTTGTTGTGTTATATTCAAGCCTGTTCAGATGGCGCTTTGTTCAGTTCCACAGTTGTTCAGCTTACTCAAGTTGTCAGGATATGTTGTACTCAACTATTATTTAGATATGTTTTATTCAGTAGCATAGCATGTTCAGCTAGTCAGATTTACTTGTTTCAATGCAAGGTCTCGCACGAGGATTTGCCGCAATCGAGCCAACTTAATCTATATACATCGGTCGCTGGAACCACAAGCCATTTGGACATATCCTTATGGTATTTTTATCTATCAAGCGTGATGGCTGATACACCTTGATAGGCTACGCCGTACCCAGGCCTTGCTTCTTGTGTGCCCGAGCCCGCACACAGGCCACCCGTAAGCCATGATTCCGCTAGGCCGGCTACGATGTCGTGATCGTTGCCTTAGAATCGTTTGTTCTATCACTTGTGTACGAGTTGTCCGCGACTATTTTGTATTCTTATTTCTTTAGTTTAACTGTTGGGCTGTCTTGAGCCATTTGTTACATCAGACCGTCATGGGCCATTTGTCTTATAAGGCTGTTTTGAGCCATAATGCGTTATCGACCAGGTTGGCGGCGACATCCGTATAGCACGGGTAGCGAGTCCCATTGCACGTTCCCTTCATACCTGTCGCTAACCATTCTTTTCTTCTTTATTCTTCTTTCACTTGTTCATTCATTCAATTGTTCATTTGTTCGTTCATTCACTCATACATTCATTCATTATGCAGTTCCCTATGCGGGAACCGCCTTGGCGACCTATTGGTCCCGAAGCCTTTCCATGTTTCCATACTCCGCACGAAACGACTATGTTGATAGTCTTCCTGCCTCAATCTACTAAACCATTTATTGTTTCATAACTCAAGTTGTGGTGCGATTCTAAGTGACAAGTATTTCATTCACGAGTTAATGCATAGCCAATTTTACTCAAAACTAAGCTGTGTACGAGCAAGAGTGTGTCGTACGGTACCAAGGTTCAAGTAGTATTCCAGTACATTTCCAAGTACATTTCCAAGTTCTACACAAGCATGCAAGATGAGAGTTATTCCCTTAGCTAGGTGCGTCGAGTCATTTATTAGCAGGTATAGAGTTATCGCTTAGCGATCTAATAATACAGTCCGTATTATTATGTGTCTAGGCTAAGAAAAGATAGGTTCATCCGAGCCACCCACCTTAGCGATGTTCGCATCGGCCGAGCGATACTCCGAGCGCGCCTTTGAAAGTCTAATTCTTTTTTAGGCTTTGTAAATAATATTTTACGATTTATTCTCTTATAAAAAAACTAGTTTAAAATTTAAATATTTTGAGAGTATTAATCTTCTTGTTTTAAGAAAAAAAATATTTTATCAAATAAAATCAGACGGTTGCTTATTATATTAAAATATTATTAGCCTAAAAAAAACTAGTTTCTAAAATTATATAATATTTTACAGATTTGTTTTTATTTAATGAAATATGTTTAAACCATTCAGGGACAATAATATACTAGTGGTTACTAATTTTAATTGGATAATATGTTATTAATATTATTTTAAATTGTTATGTTGATCTTATTTGATTTGGATCTAAAATTCAAACGAGTTGAGTTATTAGATAATATCGAATAATATTTTAACAAATCATTATAATATTACGATTAGATTAATTCATATCTAATTATCATTTGATTTAATGGAAACATTATATGAAATTCTAATCTTTATCGGAATAGAAAATTCAATTCCTATTTAAGGAGAACCCTTTTCTAAAATTCTCTACTGATAATTTCTACCACGAACCCGCAATCACCGCCGCCATTGCCAGTGCAACCACAACCATCATCCCAAGCCATCACCACCCACCAAAACTACCACCACAGTCATTATGCAGTCGGGACCGCCACCACCCCCTTCCGATCACAACCAACATCCATCCACAACCAACATCAGAAAACCAGAACACAACGTTCCATCAAAAACAAAATCTGACCCTGAGTTTACCAGAACCCTCAGGCTGCCACCGTGGAATCCTCGAGCGACGAGGCGGGTCACCATTTTCCCCGCTCCTCCTCCGCATCAAGCGGTGAGCCTCCTCGAGCGCTGGTGAGAGCTTCCCGACCACTCCCTCTCTCGGTCAGCGCCCGTTGATTCGGCCCCATCGATCGTCCCCGATTGGACCCGCACGAAACAGTGCCTCCCTCCACCCGTGGCAGCGCCAGCCGCCCGCCACTGCCGAGCCCTGGGCTGCGTGCGTTCATCTTCCACTGTCTCCTCGACCTCTTTCATGCTGTACTGCCCGAGCCGACGATCCCGTCGTCGCAGCCAAGCCACACGCGCATCACCCAGGCGTCCGCCATCGACGATACGCAGCGCCGGAGCTCGAGCATCGGTAAGAACCCCCCCTCTCCCCTCTCGCTCCCCAACTCTTTTTCTCTCCTGCTCTCTCGACTCTTTCCTCCAATTTTTCTTCTTCCTTTATATTTTCTCTTCTTCTTATGTATATAGTATACTGCTTTGTGTTTTGTGGGTTTTTGGTTGTTAAGTTTTAATGTGTTCTCGAGGAAACCAAGAGGGAGAGAGTGTGTTCGGATTTGGGAAAGTACTTCTATACATGTGTAATTCGTGTAGCAGCAGTACATGCGATAGTTAGTAGTGTATAACCCAAATTTTACTATGGTATCTTTGACATTAGGTATTAGTATATTGTAATAGTGGAATTAGTAACTAGTTAGTATTATTTATTATTATTATTATTATTATTTTTTTTTTTTATTATTATTTTTATTATTCTGTATATAGAGTCTTGTATGTATATCTATACAAATACTGTTATAATTATTTTGATTAGTTTTACTGATAATAATTGTTATTTTGCTAATATATACTGATGTACATATTAAGATATCTCTAGAATGTCTTATTAGGATGGTATGCTAAATATATTTTAGCCTAAAGGAAAAAAAAAATATTGTACTTGACAAATTAAGGATTTTGGCCTAAATTAATTTTTCAATGTTTTATTTTAAATGTAAATAGTCTCCTAATATAATTGGACTTATATATATATGGTATATTATTTTGATATATAAGTACTTTAAAAATAAAAACGTATTTTTGGTCTTCGAATAAATAGATGGTTTTATTGGATTTCTATCAAAATAAATTTCTAAATTGATATTATATAAAGGTATATATGAAAAATTGGGTTTAGCCCAACATTTACTTTCAAATGAAGTTTTAACCTTATTAGTATCAAAGTATTTTTCTAAAAAGGTATTCTTACTCATAAACATATAGATTTTAATATCATAAATAATTTCTAATAATTTTCTAAATAAATATAATATTGTAATTATGGCATCTCAAATATGATTTCGACTTAGAAACATATTTATAGTATTTTTGCTACTTCCCAAATATAGTCTACGGGTATTATTTTTAAAAGAGACTATATATATATATATATATTATACGAAAATTTCTTTCAAAAATCAAATATTGATCGTAATTAGTCATTTTTTTTTTATTTCTTATGATTTTGACTACTTCATGTCGACCATAGGCTAACCGGACTATTTGGACCCAACGAGATTTTCAGTTTCACCAGCTAAGGACCTCAGGCAAGTGCACTTTCGGATTGCTTTCGATTCATAGTAGTCTTTCCATTTCATGTTTATACATATGTTCTCCTGTTTGTTGACACATTGTTACACGGATTAGTGTCATGGATCTTTACATACTTTATTTTTACGATTGTTGTGTTATCGTGTTTCATGACTTATCCGAGTCCATGAATACTAGTCAGGAGGGGAAGTATCTTAGTAGACATGTGGACTACCCAGAACTATTCTTCGTGTCTTTCGTAAAGAATAGCAGCTGCACACGACACGTGCAGGGTGCCGGATTAATCCCTTAGCCGTTCACATGTCGAAACTGATATTTCAAAACACATAGATAGTTATCTTTTATTTGTTTCCTTGTTTTCTTTGCCGCTTGCCATGACATCAGTTACTTTCTAGTCTTCATCTACATATGTTATTTTCATGTCTTGTAAATTCTATTATGTTTTTGCATTGCCGTCGGTTTGTGTGCTTGTTCCATTCCTGACTGGAAACCAATATTTTTTAGGTTAGCTGTGGCTTCACTTAGCATGGGAGATACGGGTGTACGTGCAGACCAAAACCTAGAAAGTAGATAGATATGATATCATTTTCATTACTTGTAAGAACTTTGTACTTTTCTTTAAATGTAAATCTTGTAATAATTGTAGATTTGATTAAATAATGTGAATGAGCAATAAATGTTTTATTTTGTGAATTTGAGCATCTTGGCCTTGACAGATAGTGTTCTACTACCGACTCTGCGGCATAGGCTGCCTTGGACACGTCTCGTATCCGAAAAGCGGGTGCGGGTCGTGACAAGAAGCCCGCTGGCGCGAAGCTCACTTGGATGCGTCGAAGCAAAGAGTTCCTTGGCGTTTCGAGGCGTGCGACCGCATGGAGTCAAAACTTATACAAGACATAATGTATGGACATCCATTTCGCATAATCTGCCACTCGTCGCCTTGAAGCTTGAGAAATGAGAGAGAGCAGAGTGACTTGTAATATGAGAGAAAAGTGAGCTTGAGAGACTTGTAATTTGGCCTCGTGCCCACAATTGTAATCTTGATTCAATATCAATAAAGAGCATTTTTGAATGACTTGTGTGTTGCTTTAAATTTTTGCTGTTGTTATTCAATATTTCTGTTTAGGACTTCTGTGCGACGACCCCGTCGCTTAGCCTATAATCGGACGTTATGAATCTGCCTTGCGTGAGAGTAATTTAGGCTCATGCGGCATCACGCCTTAGCGAGGATGATCGCTCCCTACGGGAGCGGGACGTGACATAATTGTATCAGAGCACGGCTTTACGTTCTTGGGCTTCGATTAAATTCTTTAACTCCGATATTTCGTAAACTCTGATGTTGTTTTCGTAAATCGATATCGTTGGTGCACTCTCTCTCAAATGTCCCACGGTATGCCATACAATAAGTCTAAATATTTTGCAAAATTGCACGAAAGAAATTCGGTTGAACAAAAGTTTAAGTAAAGAACGGTTGGCTAAGTCGGATTGGGCATGTACACCAAGAATCGTGTCGACCTTAGCTAAGTCGCGTACGAGATACGAATTGTGTCGAACAAGAATGAGTTAGACTCGATTCATAGAATGTGGGATGACTATCGAAGTGCTATCGAACGATATTATCGTCGATGTGGTATTTTATATCGTTCTTGGATTTTGAGGAATGACTCAAACGAGAGTTCGAAATAATCAGTTGTGATTCATAGCTTGTCTCGAGGATTTGTTAATGACTTCATCCCTGAGTGGTGTATCAGATAGCCTCGAGGATGTTGATCGATTGAGGATGCAGGGTGCCAACGAGTCTATTAGCAAGCATCGTATGCATGCAAAGCCTTAGATCAAATATCATTGAGTAAGTTATAATCTTGAAGATTTCGACAAGTTGATTCGAACGGAATTAGAATTGACGTGCACGCGATTGGAATTTGCATTGAGTGCAAAATGCAAGTGATAAGAAAAAAGATAGATTGAAATCGAAGAAAAGTTAAGTTGTACGAACGGATGACTTAAATCGAGGAAAACGATATAAATCGTATGCAAAAAGTGTAATCCCACTTTTCTAGTTTCATGAATTTTTGAACTATTTCTAATATTTTGATTAAATAATATTCAAGTTGTTGAATATTTATAATTCCTAATATTATTTTGAATTATTTTATCATTAGTTCTTGGGAATAACTAAATTGGAGTATTGTCCAAGTTTCCAACTAATTAGTGTTTTCCAAGATTATAACAACCTTCTTAACAACTTTCTAACCAATTATAACTAACTCTAACAAACTTTTGGATTAAAACTGTAAACAACTGATTATGTTAGGCATTTTTGCAAATTTTCATTTTTTTTATTTTGCTGTGTATATATATATATATATATATATATATATATATATATATATATATATATATATATATATATATATATATATAAGGGGAGGAGAGAGAAGCTACTCTCTGCTCATTCTTTGAGCTCTCCTTCTAAATTGCTCCTCCTTCCCCCAAATTCGTCCACCAAACCCTAACCCTAAATTATGAAGACCGGGGCATGGCCGGAGCTTCTATCCCGGTGGTCGGCGACTGCCCTTCTTCATGAGCACGACGACGGCGAGTAAGCGGGCCCCTCGAGCAGAGGCGAACCATAGTGACGGAGAGATTTTTCCATCTTCGGCGACCCCTTTTCAGCGGCACACACTATTTTTCGGCGACCGGACTACCTTCTCGACCACAGGCGGGTCTCCTCTCCACGGCGAGCATAGCCGACGACTAGGCGCCCTCTTCCTCAGCAGTGTTCACTTGTATACGACATCCCCGACAAAGGCGAGACTCCTTCTAGGCGGTGGTCGACTCCTCTTCCGACGACGTTTCCTCCTCGATCAGCGATGGTGACAACCGGATCTTCTTCGGTGGCACTTCTCCACCTCTGGCGACTACGGCACCAACAGACTTCGGTCGCTGACGGGTCTGTCACTGGCTAATGAGTTATCTGACCCCTCTTCATCGCCTATATGTGTTGCTTTGATCCGTTCGTGATCAATCTGGAATTGTTTAGATCTGGCGAATTCGAGTTATGCTTCGATCGATCAGGGTATGGGAAGTTCCGGCTTATTTTTTTCTTCTTTCTGACAAGTTGAGGCATTCCACGATAGATCGGATCAAGAACAGACGGTGAGCTCTCGATTTCTCTGTTTATTCATCTCCTCTTGATTTTGTGTGATATATTATTTTTTGATTTGGAATTTCAGATCAAGCTAAGATTGATCCAATTCTCCTTCTCGAAGTGACGGATGATCTGTGCGAACATCAATTTCTGACTGGTGAGTTCTTGATCAAATCTTTTGATTTTTGAATCAGGGTTCTTGAATGGTGATGATTTGGCCGACCTTGATTTCGTTCCCGGGTTTGTCTATAGTGAGCAATTCTTGTTGAATCGAAGTCTGAATCGTGAACAATCGTGATTGTCAAATCTAGTGGATTTAGAATCAAAGTAGTGTCGAAATCTTGAATTGTGTCTTCAAATTCTGAGTTGAATTTCTTGAGGTAATTTTCTGATCATTTCCCTGTTCTATTCAATCTATTTTTGCATATATTTGATATTTGGTTTTACTGTCAGTGTTCGTGTCCGGGTTGTGTTCGTATCCTGAATTGTGCGTGAGTTCGTGTTCTGCCATGATCGTTTTCAAGTCAGTGTGTGTGTTGCGATGCTGGGGTTGCATACAGAGTTTCTTCCAAGATTGAATGCAGTGCCTAATCTCTATCATTATTGTATACATTTAAAATTGTATACTCTTTGTTAATTAATTTGTATTAGTCTATATCAACTTACTTTGGATATGTTTTCCCTTCTCAGCCATTCAAATTATTCTAATTAAGGTTTTGGGTTTGAATGGTTAGTTAAAATGTTGGTGTTATAGTTTTCGAATATATCTTCTTTTGTTGTGAGTTGGTTCAGCCATGGCGAGTATATGAGTTTTTGCTTTGTTTAAACCAACTGGGGTGTTTGGTTATTCAATTGGGTTAAGTTAGTTATGTGATGGGTTTGATTTAGTTTTGTGAATTGCCAGACTTGTTGAGTTGTTCAAGTTCAAAAGGGTTGCTATTTTACTTGTTGGTTTGAGCTCAGGGATTTTGGGTTTAATGATACATTGGTGGTGTTACTCAGTTTTGTCGTTTATGGTTAGCTGGGTTCATGAGGTCTAGGCAATGCAACTTTTCTATGCAAGTGTAGCTTGATAGATAATAGGTTTTATATATAGAAATTGGACTCTGGAGATGTGAGACCCGTCTCACTGTATCGGTATTTTATACGGATACGTGTTTATTGAGTCGTATTTCGTATTTCTCAATTTGCGTAATATTTTAAAATTTTCCAAAGTACAGGGTTTTTGTGTCTTGGTTTAACTTGGATTTGGTTTTTATTGGGTTTGGTTTAACTTGGCTTGGCATTTGACTTGGTTTAATGGGTGTTGGTTTACCATGGTTTGGTTTAACTTTGACTTGGACATAGTTTGGTTTAGTTTGGTTCCTTATGAGAGAGGTGTATGGTTTAGATTGAGTGGAGAGGAATGAATGGTGGAGATCACTTGAGCTTGTTATATAAGCCACTTTTTCTCTCTCCCTCCTCATTCACCATCATTCATTTCTTTCCACCGAAACCCTAGCCATTAGAGAGAGGCAAGTACACTTTGCCGAATGTTGGACGATCTTAGTTTCGTTTGTTCCATTCTCTTCCTTGTTATATTCTAAGCTTGTTTAGAACTTGGAGTTTTCCATTTTGATGGTTCGATTGTTGTAGATCTAGCTTTGAAGTAATTCTAGTTTTCATGGGTTTTGATCTATCTAATCTTGTTATTTTCGAGTTTTGATGGTTCTAGGTTGTAGAGCATTTCTTTCTGCCCCGTTTTGACCTATGGAAGTTCGAATTTGGACTCTGGATGAAAGATTCATAGAGCTTGGGAGCCATGGCTTGAGTGGTTCTTCTTCTCGGAAGAATGGAGAAGAAGAACAGTTCACAGCCGCAAGAACTGAGCCGCATAGCTCTTATGCGGCCAGTTATCCTTCCTAGCCGCATAAGCTTACTGCATGACTTGGCCGCATGGCCTATGCTGCAGGAACTTACTCCCAGCCGCATGAAGATTTGATCCATCCAGCCGCATGGACTTTTGATTTCCAGGCCGCATGACCCTGATTAGATCGAGCCGCATGGAGACCCGCCCCTTTCTGGCCGCATGGCCTTACGTGGGGCTGAGCCGCATGACCTACCCTGGCGGAGCCGCATGAGACTCCCGAGCCACATATACCTGTGCTTCCTGAGCCACATGAACATTTACATCCTGGCCGCATGACCCGCATTGTCCAGCCGCATGAACCCCTCTCCCATGAGCCGCATTAGCCCCATGTGCTTCTTGATGCCGCATATACCTGTTTCCTCCGAGCCGCCTGAGAACCTTTCTCCCTAGCCGCATGAACCCGACTCCTGAGCCGCATATGCCCATCCATCTTGAGCCGCATGTGCTCTTAGGTCCCTGGCCGCATGAGTTGAACCCTAGCTGCATGGGCTCCAATTCCTGAGCCGCATGTATCTGATTATTCCTGTCGCATGAGCCAGCCTTGCCCGAGCCGCATGGCTCTGTCATATGTCCTGCATTTTATATTTTGTTTATTTTTGTATATCCAAGTCTTGTGGCTCTTTTTGTAACTTGAGTTCCTACGGAGTACACATTTATCCCTATTGTATATTTTTATGCCCATTTTATATCCTTACGCCTTTTGTCCCGAACTTGATAAATCACGATTTGATTAACATGATTGAAATGACATGACATGGTGTGACAAGGAACTAGCATGACTTGATAGTGACCCTGAGCCGCAGGGCTCCTTCCTGTGCCTTGTCCAGCTATTTAATTATTGTTATTATTATTATTTCTCTATTGTTATTTGATCTTTAGTGATGACTTGTGCCTTGTAACCTCAGCATAACTTGAGTCTCCTGATTGAATGCTTGTACTATACTGTCCGGCACATGTACCCTAAACACAATCGTGACCCGTAGTGGTGCACTCCTGATTAATGACCTGACATGACATGATAGTGGCCCGTCGTGGCGCACTCTTGACCAGTAAACTAGACATGATAATGACATGATAGTGGCCCGTCATGGCGCACTCTTGACCAATAAACTTGACATGATAATGACTTGATAGTGGCCCACTATGGCGCACTCTTGACATGATAAACCTGACATGATACTCATTGAAATACTGTTGCGACGGCTAACATGACATGACCTGTATAAATGGCCTGGACACCGTGGGTGATTGTGCTTGTACAAATGAACCCGTCTTGTCTTGCATCATGTCTAGGACATGAATCCCTGGTTTCCCACGGTCAGGGATTCATACTGAATATGGCTAGGATTAATGACTAGATTGATCAAGTAGTTCATGAAGAGACTTTTCCAGTTACCTGTTGCCCCTTTGATCCCGGCCTTATATATATATATACATGGGATTTGTTGCTATCCGTCGAGATGAGCGCACTTCCAGCCCGCCGTCGAGTGTGGTACCTTAGGACACATGTATCTTACTACAGTGTGTCTGCTATATCATGCTATCTTTTCCTTTTCTTTGCTGGGGTCATTCAGGTAGTAACAAACAGGTAACCGGACTTGGAAGAATCTCATTGCATCTTGCTAGTAACTAGGATTGTGATAACCCTAGTTAGTTAAAGTATCAAGCCGTACTTATTGCTTGGCCGTGATTGATTGAATGGAGTCTAACTCAGTCTAGTCTTGACTTGATCCTGCACAAGATTGTCACATGACCTGATTGTTCATATTTGTCCTGTCTTGTACATGATTGTTACATGTCCTGATTTCTTATTTTATCTTGCCGATAAATGGTAGGAAAAACCAAGTTCTGTTCAGACGAAGGGTTACAACCCCGGTCCTTGTTTGGTTTACGGGTTGTAACTTGGTTATCTGAATAGTCCTATGGTTATCTCATCGTATATCACCTTCCCAGTTCTATTTATTTAACATGTTCTCCAGTTTACTTTTTGTCAAATGATGATTTACTTACTGTCTTCCTATGTTCGGGATAAGTGCATTGGTACTGCACGAATCTCGATCCTCCTTTACTTATTGCTTTCTCTCCTTGTTGAATGCTAATGATTGCTGGTTTTAAGTTCATAGTTCGGCCTCCTTTGTGGTACTTGCTATTTGGGGTCTGACCCCACTGGTTTTGCATGGCCAGGTTCTAATAGAAGAGCCCGAATGATCTACCGCACCATCTACTCGACGGTGACCAGCCGGAGCACTAGAGTGCCTCAGTGGGTTTCTTCTTCATTCTCCCACTGATATGTAAATTCTCCTCTTGTAACGTTTAGCCCCGAGCACGTGTTTAGCTCGTGTTTTGGTATTTTCCTTGATATTGTAGCCTACGGGCATAAACATGATATGTGTATTCTAGACTATAGCTAGTCCTTATCATGTACGACTAATACTCTAGCTAGTCCTCAATTATGTGCTGGCTTCATGATCAGTCATGTATATATGGTTCGGGATGCCTTACTATCGTATGTATGATGATCGTACTCTTGCTCTTATATAATTGCCTGTGATTGAGATACCTAGGATTGTTAAACCATAGGATTGACTGATGGCTTGTAGAGTAACCCCCATGTCTTGATAGCTTATACGTGATTTCAGAGTATTAACGTACTTTGGGATTACGTAGCTGGCTATGTCTGCCCCCGCTCTCCGGTATTCTGGTTCTGGGGCGTGACAGGAGACTATTCAGAGCTGGTGGGGGATCAGTACGTTCGTCCAGCTTTCATGTACTGACGAAAAGACTAACTTTCTAAACCGATATTTTAGTATTCATGTTCAATCATGCAACTTAGCCACAAGCAATCCATTCCCTGCACCCTGTATGAAAGCTGGTGGGGGATCAGTACATGTGTTCTATGAATGTACAGTCAAGTGCTACAGCAAGGTAACCTATACCTACTAATATGGGTGTTTCCTGTAAGGGTCGAGGAGTAGCAGTAAGGAAAGCGATTTGGTATCAATTTTCATTGGGCAGTATCAAATGTATACAACAGCACATAGGTATATGGGTATTAGCTTGTGCAAACTATACTAAGTAGTGTATGACTAAGGTATGTATATATATAGGTATGTGTTTAGGAGTAAATCAGGCTTCTTGGGCAGTCCCTATTCATAGAAATATGCAGGTATCTCATATAGATAATGTGATATGGGTTATAGGATTGTGACAATGATCTAGATGGGTAAGTCTTATGCACATAAATAACTAGGTGAAAAATGAGGCATATATAGATACACATAGATAAGGATGATGGGTATGCTTAGAGGTAGGATATAAGTAATTGGATAGATGGCTATTGGGTTAAAGAAACCAGGTAGAAATAGAGATTGACCTAGAGTCTTAATAACCAAACAGATAGGCTCATTTGTACTCTCTAAACTGTAAATTGATCATATTAATTTATAAACAGGTTCATTGGACTCTTGACTCAATATTTGGCCGTGCCAACAGCTCGGGACCACAGGCAAGTATACCTTGCCGAACATATGCAGTATTTACATTATTTTCCTTCTATTGTTTCCTTTCATATTGTCACATGATTTCCATATTGTGATTGGTGCCCTAGATTGTCTTACTTATTCTAGATTACGTGCACGTATAGGATATTGCTTGTCTATGAATCTTCTTCATGTTATTGTGTCTTGTGATAGAGTTGCCAGTTCTACACCTTGTTCTTGACTTGACTTGTGAAACCTGTAATCTTAGTTAATTAATTGAAATTCTAAAATTTTGATTATTAAAATTTGTGATGCTAAATTAATAATGTGCCAGATTAGTATTAGGCTAAATAGAAAATTATTTTCAAAATAAATGAATTTGGATTTTTGTATGCCAGGCCAGACACGAACTCAATTTGAAACTAAAAGAAAAATATTAAATTTTGGTAATGTTTAGTTAGATTTTTTTATAAAAGAAAATTCTTATAGTTTTCTAATATTTTAGCCCACCATAATTGTTTAGCCCAAGTTTTTAAAACCCATTTTTAGCTTTAGGGTCCAAAGCCATTTATATATATATAAAACCAAGCCCATTGAAGTCGTCACCATAAAGCCAAACCCATACTGTCCATTCATTCTTAGCCCATTCATTCTGTGAATGAGTTCATTCATTCTGTGAATGAATGAATTTTCATTCATTAGTGATGTGTAGACATTTGTTTGGAATGAGCACTCTTCAGAACTAAATTACCACCTACGTTTTTCTTTGCTATGAATGGACGAGGCTTTCCCTCTCCTTCTCGTAACCACCCCGAGCTCCTCTGTTCATCTTCCGAACGGCCAAGCCGTTGGTCTTCCCATGGTGAGCACTACTCCTATTTAAACCCTTCCCCATCTTCTCCATCTTCCCATCTCCATTTTCCCCTCTTTCCAAGCCCTAATCCCTAACTCCCAATTTTCTTCCGGCGACCCGGCTCTTTTCGGCCGGCCCTGTGCGGCGCTACCCCGTCGATCCTCCCCGCGGGCCCAAGCGCTGCCCTCCGCCGTGAATTTTCGGGCCGCGCACCGCCCTAGCCGGCCGCCCCTCCGGCCAACCCGTCGACAGATCCCCCCTGTGCGGCTCTTTCCGGCCTTCGACAGCCCGCGTAGCCTCCTCGCGACTCCCCTGTTCGCGACCCCTCCGGCCAGCCTCCCTAGGCCGACTGTCGACTGTGCGCACGCCTCCGGCATCAGTTTCGACGACCCGCCCGTCGCTGTTTCCGCCATCCTAGGCAGCCCCGATCCGTGCGCAGTACTGTCCTGAGTGGCCAATCCCGCGTGTGTCTTCGGCGTTGACCGATCCCGAGGTCGGTTCCATTTCTGCAGATTTGCGTGTTCTGAGTCTGAGGCTACACTTCAGATTCCGTCATAATTGGGTAATCTCTGGTAAACACAGTAGTTCGTCCCCTGTCTTAGTCTGTGATGAAATCTGGTCCAGGAATTTTCTTCGAAAAATTCGGTTTCTTCTACGTTTCTGGTTTCGGACTTTGTCCTCTGACTTTTGGGTTCTGTGATTTTACGCGAACTATTTGAAAAGAGTTCTGTGGGAAATTATTGGTTTTTCGAAAATATTTCGGATGCTGTGGTTTAGCCAATATTAATTGGATTATGATTCTGTTGGTTTTCTTAGTATTTTGTTATGTGGGAATTCCTTAATTCATGTTGGCTAGGGAAATTCCTTAGTATCTGTGGACTTGGGAATTTTGTATATGTTGGTTGAGATTATTTTTCAGAAAAATCGGCGCGTTTTCCAGTTTTGGGTTATCCCGAAAATAGAGGGGATGCTGCCGAAATTTTTATAAAAATTTGATTATATGATTTTAAAATGATTTTCGGAAATGATAATATTTTTGGGCGACGACCTTATTGGTATATGGGCCCCAGTGAAATGCAAACGCACCGGTCTGTCCGGACGTTGAGGCAAAGTAGCTGTAAATGAAGATTGGACCAGTTCTGAGACTCATTCTATTTTATTCTTAATTATTAGTTATTATTATTATTATGTAATTTTGTAGGTAAATTTACAAGACTAACAAATTTTCTCTTATTTTAATTCTTGGGAATGTAAGGGCATAAGCCCATTTATTTATCTATTTTGTAAATTGTAAATTAGCTGTGGATTTGCTGAGTTTGTGAACGCGTAGAATTAATTAATATTATTATTAATTAATTAGTTAGAAATTCATGATTTTCTCACTTAAAGAAAAGAAAATTATATTTATATGTATAATAATAAAATACTAACTTTTTCCCAATAAAATTGATAAAAACAAGTTTTCCGGAATAAAACATAAATTTGGATTTCCTAAATTGTAACGCACTAGAAAAGCGTGCTTTGATTGTGTTGATTAATACAAGATTAAAATTGACTAGGAAACAAAATCTAGAGATTGTAACTAGATTCTAGAGTTGTGGTTCTGAGACATAATTTCCGGAATGTAGGATTTCAAGGAAGAGGGTGACTGTTCAAATTCCGAAGGACCAATCTCGTCCAACTTAGGAAATTTAAGGCAAGTACATTTATGTGGATTTACGATTATTTTAACAATCATTTCATTGCAATTTTAAACCACTGTTATACACGAACTCTTTCGAGAGTACTGACCGTACTGTTGGGGACTGGGGGAGTAGAGTAGTGGATATGACCAAATCCAAAATTAGGATAACTGACTGTGTTAGCTTTCCCCTCTTCACACGGGGACAAGCCATACCGTATTGCTAGGATACTACTGTAACCCAATCCGGTCATATTCATTACCTATTCATATCACTGTACTGTATTTCAAAACTGTTTCATCTTTAAAAACTGTTTAAAAGTGCATGATATTAATTGTCATTTTAATTGTTAAAGTTTGCATAAATTGTACTTTGCTCCTTTCCTGACTGGATAACCGTAGGTACTACTGATGACCTGGAGATGTTGATCAATAGCTATTATGACCCTGGTTTGTACCCGGCGGTACTTCCACCTGAGGAGGATGTTGTGGCGTCTCCATAGATGCTATTTTCGTTGAGAGTTTAGTTGTTTCTTTGTTGTTTCAAGTTATGAATCTTGTAACAGAACAAATTTTAATTATCGTTTAAATAAATGTTGTGGCAAATTTAGTTTCAAATGTTGTTGATCACCTGCATATGGATTACAGCTTACTGCCGCCGTCTCATCAACGGTGCAGGCTGGGCATGATCCGATTCGACCCAAGTATTTGGGGACCGGGTCGTGACATGACTAATCTTAACTGGGAGTATCTTGCATTGTACTACAATTGAGACACACTATAGATTGGGAGTATCTTACATTGTACTACGATCTATAGCCGATTCTTCTACCTTGATATTGATTGATTGACTTGACTTGCGACACTATAAATTGGGAGTATCTTGCATTGTACTACGGTTTATAGGTGTATTCTTGATCTTGTATTCATTTAGGAGAGGAAATCGATACTAGAGTTGGCTAGTCTTGACTGGGAGTATCTTGCATTGTACTATAGTCGAAACCTACTGTAGATTGGGAGTATCTTACATTGTACTACAAGCTATAGGGGTTAATCGATTGATTGATAGCCAAGTCTAGTACTATATTTCCATGTTTTAGATATCTTTCTGGCACCGTTCTTACCCTTCTCACATGTTATTTACTGTCATATTAGTAGGCATGTTTTATGTATCTTGCTAGTCCTCTGAGGACCTGATAATCTCTTCAGGTTTAGCCGGGTATCGAACCAGGTGCACACGAGCAGTTTGAGCTAGCATTGGACCACGGTGCCACTGCAGCTAAGGGTACTTTTGACAGTTTGGACTTAGTTATTTCATTTCCATGTTTCTATTTTATTATCGTCTATTGGTAGTAGATTTGTGTCCACCGGACATAACTGGAAATTCTTGATAAACTTGATACTCTATTTATATTATCATTCATTATTCAGTTTCATTTGTGTTAGGAGATTGTATCATATTTTGTGGATGAGATCTAGACTGCCTCTGTGACTTGTACAAATATACTAGACAGCGTTCTACCGCCGACACTGCGGCGTAGGCTGGACTTGGACACGTCTCGTATCCTAAAAACGGGTGTGAGTCGTGACACTAAATCGACATTTTAGTATTCATGTTCAATCATGCAACTTAGCTTATTATCTTGCTATATTCTCCTTAGGGTTGATTTCATGGCATATTCGAAAGCGATAAAGCTTGTTATCATGGCAAGCATATTATTCGAATTGAATAGGCAAGCAGGCAAGCAATCTCGTGTTTGTTTCGTGGCATGACTTCTTACTAAGTCGACACACTCGCCCTTGCAATGACGCAAGGTGAATACACCCAATTTCTTCCCTGTCATGTTATAAGAGTATCTCTAAGCAGGATTTATGTGTGCGGGACACATACGTGTCTGTACTTTCAACCCATTGTTCCTTAACTATATGATAGTCGTTGGCGTATCCGCGCCAAAATGGACTAAAGGCGTTTCTTTTCTTTCTTTCTTTTCTCTCTTTCTTTTCTTTCTCGAATTCCCGACGTTTCACTGGTTGGGTTGCTATCCCAAACAACCAAAACATACCGCTGTATACCATTATTTACGACTTTTCACATCTCGCTAAGCGGTTGTTAATCGTCTTCCGGATGTGCGCCTATCAAAAATTATATCCCTCCTAGACCGAACGGTCCCGGAATTATCGCAATTATCTCAATTCCATTCGACCATGCAAGGCCCTATTTTCAACCAACCAAACATAGTCTTGAGTCTGAGACTCAGACTTTATCATACAACCAAACATAGTTGTCACGCCCCAGAACCAGAATACTGGAGAGCGGGGGACAGACACAGCCAGCTACGTACATTGAGGTATAATCTATCCCGATATATGGTCACGGCTGTCTAGAATACATGAGGGTTTATCTACAAGCCATCAGTCTCTTATGGTCATGAATAAGCCTATTATCTCAATCTCAAGCAAGTAATAGCAATTACAAGATGTTAGATCATCAGACATACAAAGTAAGGCGTCCCAAATATTACATATTCAGATGATCATGAAGCTAGTCATACAAAATGTGAAGACTAGCAAGAGTTTCAGTCATACATGATCAACCCTAGGATTTGTCAATCATGTTACAGCCCGTAGGCAGACAGTAAGTAAAGTTGTAAACGAGCTAACACTTGCTCAGCGGCTAAACGCCTCAAAAGAATAATTTTACAATGGAGTGGGAGAGCCGAAATAAAACCCACTCGTTGCCAGGGTTACGTCTGGTAGTCACCATCTGGCTGAAAGGTAGGAAGATCCTTTGGAGCTGCTCCAGTATCTGGTCATACAAAATCAGCTGGGTCAGATCCCAGAAAGAACAAGTGCCACAAAGGAGGCTTCACTTAAGAACTAAAACCAGCAATTAGCACAAGAACATAATTATATAATAAAAGACTAGAAATATGGAAATTCATGATGATATATGATAGGGTAACCATAGGACTATTCAGATAACCAAGTTACAACCCTTAAACCAAACAAGGACCGGGGTTGTAACCCTTCATCTGAACGGAACTTGGTTTTCCACCATTTATCGGTAAAGTAAAGCACAAGCAATCAGGTCATGTAACAATCTTGTACATGATCAGGACAAGACTAGACCGGGTTAGACTCCATTCAATCAATCACGGCCAAGCAATAAGTATGGCTTGATACTTTAACTAACTAAGGTTATCACAAGCCTAGCTACTAGCAAGATACAATAAGATTATTCTACAGCCACAAGCCCTACAGACCATCCAGGCTGTCCGGACACAAATTAGGGGTTGAATTCATGTGGGTACATCATCCAGGAAACGCATGTACCCTTAAATAGTTTGAAGGGTGCAACACATGACAGTGTGCTGGAAATGTGCCATACTTGACAGCAGGCTACAGATCCCAGGTGGGGCGCCCAGATAATGGGATTGCCTGTAGCTGGGAAATCTCTTCATGACTACTGGATTATTCTAGTTATTAGCCTTAGTCAGTTTAAGTAGGTACCCCTGACCGTGGTACTCAGGGGTCCCTATCCTAGACATGATGCGAAATAATACTGGTTCATTTGTACAAACACAATCGTCCACGGTGTCAAGGCCATTCATTCTTGTTATGTCATGCTAGCCGTCGCAATAACATTCAATAGTTCCCATCATGCTTACTAGTCATGTCTTGTCATGTCATGTCATGTCAGTTACTTGTCATACCATGCCATGCACAATTATCAGTCCAGTCGTGTCAATCAATTTAAGGTTTTCAAGCTCATGACAAGAGGGTGCAAGAACAATAAGGCAAATATGTACGCATAGGGGCTCAAGCCTCTACACGAACAAAACAATGCTAGGCTAAGGGCCCCGAGCGTAAAGATGGCTTTACGCGAGCAAGACCAAGGAAGGACCCCTCTACGCGAGCAAGTACTCTACGCGAGCAGGCACTCTACGCGAGCAGAACTCTATGCGAACGGAACTCTACGCGCGCGAGTACTCGAGCGAGACTCTACGCACGCGAGCGCCCGAGCGAGACTCTACGCACACGAGCATCTGAGCGAAACTCTACGCACGCGAGACTCTACGCGAGCGGGAGTAGCCCCTGCGTAGAGCTCGAATGAGCTCAGCGTAGAACGGGTTACGCTGGCAAGCAATACATGTGCGTAAAAAGGGAAACACTACGCGGGCACGTGAAAACGTGTGCGTAAAGGAGGAAAATGCTGCGCTGGTACGTAAAACGTGGGCATAAAGGAAAGTTACTACGCGAGCACGTATGAACGTGTGCGTAAAGGAAAGTCACTACGCGAGCACGTATGAACGTGTGCGTAAAGGGCTCGTCTTCTCCCCAAGGCCGAGATTTGCAGCCATTGAGACTCAAAAACTCAAGAAACCCCATCTCGGCCAAGACTTGATGAAATTCAGCCATTCAAAAGCCAAATTGCGTAAAATTGAATTTCCTACTACATGGGACTCTCCATTTACAAAAACAACCAAGTTTAGTAGATCAAAACCGTGAAGATCAAAAATACAAAAACTTAGATCTACATAAAATGAACCATAGAAATTAAAAATGCTAAGCACTAAAGTGTCTTAGAATCTCATGAGGAAGACAATGGAACAACAAAAATTGAGTTCCTCCATGAAGCAAGTTGCACTTGCCTACTGCAGGAGGTCGATGGAGAAATGAAGAAGAAGAGAGTAGTAAATGAGGAATGAATGAGGAGAGAGAAGGGTTGTTGGGTCAATAAATGGAGGATGGTAGTAGGTAGGAGTTTGCGTACTATCCCAAACCAAGCTAAACCCAACCGAACCCGGTGCATGCCCAAGCCAGAATAAACCACACGAGCCATGAAATGCCAACTAACCCATGCCCTAGCAAAAACCCAAGACTAGCCAGCCAGGATAAGTCAAAATACGGGTCCGAGATACGTACATGTATACCAAAATACGTATAACAAAAATCGAGGGTGACAACTCTACCCACCTTAAAATAATTCCGTCCTCGAAATTTAATCAAGAGGCTAGAGATGTCAAGCAAGCTACACTAATCATAGGCAAGATATAACTAAGCACTCAATCAAGCAATCATTCGTACAAGCAAGGAATCTAAAGGCGTGAGGCAGAAGGAAGACATCCTGCTAGAAACCTCTCTGCCGGTTCTGAATCTGAGCTTGGACCTGGGCATACTGCTACAGCCTCTACTGCTGGAATGCTTGAGCCTGAGGCGACAATGGCCTCGGAGGTTGGTACTGCTACTGCACTGGTACTGGGACTGGTCCCCTAACCGAGGGACTAGTTAAGTTCGATGATGAACTGGCTCTATTCGGACAAGATCCTATCTTGTGGTCCGATGCCCCACAAGCCAAGCACAATTCCTGTGCTCTACGATATTCTGATACTACATGCCCTGGCTTCCCATAATGAGTGCAGCCCATTGCGGAAGACTGCTTCTGCTTCTGTGGCTGAGGGGACGTCGGTGTCGAGTACTGAACCGACGAAATCGAATCCGCCCTTCGGGGAACTCCAATAGTCAAAGCCCTAGCTGTCGGGGCTGGTACTGAAGACTGGGTCATCTGGCCATGAGACCACTTTTGACTTCCGATTCGGTCCACAATCCTCTGGGAGGTATACTCATGCCTCTTCGCTGCTCTCAATACTGCATCAAAAGTCTGATGCTCAAACTTCTCCACTGCCACTAAAATCTCCAAGTAGAGTCCCTGCTGGAACCGCTGAGCTCTGTCGAACTCGGTCGCCACCAAGGTGGGAACAAACCGACTAAGCCTAGAGAACTCGATCGCATATCCATCGACCGTCCTTCCCATCTGCTTCAAATTAGTGAACCTCGTCTGTAGATCATACCGAGCTACAGCATCAAAATACTTGGTCTGGAATCTCTCACGAAATACTGTCCATATAATAGGTACCCTTAATCCAACGACCTGCGCCGCCCACCAGCTGCGGGCTAGATCCAATAACTGCAGGCATACCACGCACCTTCTCATCTTCTGGGGTCCTGGTTGCTTCTAGAATAACCTCAGTATCCTGCAGCCAAGCGTCTGCAGCAATAGCATCTTCGCTACCATCGAAGAAGGGAGGGTTCAAGCGCTTGAAGCTGTTGGCCGCACCGTTACCTTGATGACCACCTCTGTTCAAAGCATCTTGTACTGTCTGGTGCAATGCATCACCTCGACGATCCTATGATGCAAGCAACTCCCTGATAAGTCCAACCAAGACTCCATCACCCTGCCTTACAGGCTGGGCTGGCTATATCGGAGGTTCTGGATCTCCGGGAAGCATGACTCGGGAAGCTGCTCCTGAGTGTTGAGCTTGATCCTCTTGTTGCGGGGGTACTCATGGAGCTCCTTCCGGCTGATTGGCAGGACCAAAAGCAATGCTGCTGAAAAAGATAACATAGAGAATAATAAGGAAGGACCCGGACATATCAAAGATATAAGCATGTGATCAGGTCAAGAATTCAGGGATTCAGAGGATACGAGCAGAGATCAAGGACGAGTGCTGATTGAGACATCTATTCGATAAACTCTCACATATCCTGATTCACAAGACCTGCATGGACCACCACTTAAACCGTATCACGCCCCAGAACCAGAATACTGGAGAGCGGAGGACAGACACAGCCAGCTACGTACATTGAGGTATAATCTACCCCGATATGCGGTCACAGCTGTCTAGAATACATGAGGGTTTATCTACAAGCCATCAGTCTCTTATGGTCATGAACAAGCCTATTGTCTCAATCTCAAGCAAGTAATAGCAGTTACAAGATGTTAGATCATCAGATATACAAAGTAAGGTGTCCTAAATATTACATATTCAGATGTTCATGAAGCTAGTCATACAAAATGTGAAGACTAGCAAGAGTTTTAGTCATACATGATCAACCCTAGGATTTGTTAATCATGTTACAGCCCGTAGGCAGATAGTAAGTAAAGTTACAAACGAGCTAACACTTGTTCGACGGCTAAACGCCTCAAAAGAATAATTTTACAATGGAGTGTGAGAGCCGAAATAAAATCCACTCGTTGCCAGGGTTACGCCTGGTGGTCACCATCTGGCTGGAAGGTAGGAAGATCCTCTAGAGCTGCTCCGATATCTGGTCATACAAAACCAGCTGGGTCAGATCCCAGAAAGAGCAAGTGCCACAAAGGAGGCTTCACTTAAGAACTAAAACCAGCAATTAGCACAAGAACATAATTATATAATAAAAGACGGGGTCAGATCCCAGAAAGAGTAAGTGCCACAAAGGAGGCTCCGATATCTACGCGCACGAGTACTCGAGCGAGACTCTATGCACGCGAGCGCCCGAGCGAGACTCTACGCATGCGAGCGTCTGAGCGAGACTCTATGCACGCGAGACCCTATGCACGCGAGACTCTACGCGAGCGGGAGTAGCCCCTGCGTAGAGCTCGAATGAGCTCGACGTAGAACGAGTTACGCTGGCACGCAATACATGTGCGTAAAAAGGGAAACACTACGCGGATACGTGAAAACGTGTGCGTAAAGAAGGAAAATGCTACGCTGGCACGTAAAATGTGGGTGTCACTCCCCGTTCCCGAAATGCGTATTTTTATACGTATACCGTTTGCCTAAATTTATTTAGTATCTGTCATACATTTATTTTTTATTTAATTCTTTTAATTTCATGCTAATTATTTTTCTGTATTTTATTTTTTACTTTTTTTGGCTCTTGGTTCATTTCGGTTCATGGTAAACCAACTTGGTTTGGTTTGGTTCAACATGGAAAGGAATGGATGGCTTAGATTTGGTGGAGAGAATGAATGATAGAGATCCACTTGACCTTGATATAAAACTTCTTCTTTTATTCTCTCTCTTCATTCATTCACATTTACTCCTCCACCAAACCTTAACCCACTTGTGAGAGACAAGTACATCTTGCACAATCATGGAGGATTTTATGCATCCCCATTTATTTTTAGTCTATTGTGTTTGTCTCTTCTTTCTCTACATGTTTAGGTCTTGTAGTTTTTGTTTTCCATGGTTAGCTTTGTGTAGATCTAAGTTTTTCCCCTTTTTGGTATTCTTGGGTTTTGATCTATCAAAATTCATCATTTCCATGTTTTGATTGTTCTATGTGGTAGAGAATTCAATTCTACCCAATTTTGGCTTTTGAAAAGTTAGATTTCGACTTGATTTGAGGAAGTTATGGCCAAAACAATTTTGGTCAAACTTCTATGTTCATCTGTCCTGATTCTGGCAGGGACGATGAATAGTGTCTGGCCGCATAAGAATTTCTAGCCGCATGACCATTTCTGGCCGTATGACCATTTCTGGCCGCATGAGCATTTTTGAGCCGCATAAGGATTTCTGGCCGCATGACCATTTCTAGCCGCGTGACCATTTCTGAGCCGCATAAGGATTTCTGGCCGCATGACCATTTTTTGAGCCGTATAAGCATTTTTGAGCCGCATAAGAATTTTTGAGCCGCATAAGCATTGTTGAGCCGCATGAGGCTGACTTTGGCTGATTTTGATTGTTTGATGCTCTTTTTGACTGTTTTCTGGCCCGAATTTCTTCTAGCTTCCAACATGAAAGTTGTAGATCTTTTCCTTGGCTTCAAGAATATATTACCAACTATTTTATGCAAGTTTTTCTTACTTTTGATATAGAACTTTTGACTACCATGCCTTGTCACGAATTGACAATGATTGTTATCCTGACTTAATATTGATCATGCGTTCCTATGTCTGGAACTAAGAGACTGGCTAGTCGTCTTATTATACTAAATGGAACACGTTCATGTATGAACCATTGAGAACGACTGGCTGATCCCGATCATTGACAATGTAACCGTGCTGATCTCCAACTTATAATTATGTACATGAATTTGAGTAGGTGCTATGGCACCGATAATTAATTTTGTATTACAAAAGCAGCACGTGTATCCTACTGTCAAGGCATGATTATTCCATGGATAGGTTTGATTGTTGCATTACGCTATGTATGACCTACAACCCAACCGCACTGGCATCGTTGTAGAGTTACGCATATCGTACCTTGTACGAAAGTACTCATGCGAAATACTCATGATCCACGGCATGAGATTTCAATTAACATAGGGCCAACTAAGTTAAATAAAATAATTACTGCATGGAGAGAATAGATTTCCGAGTTCTTACATGACGGCCGTCCTTGGGACAAATAGTGTCCCGACACGCCGGCTGGTTCCCACGGATACTGCATATCTACCACACGGGCAGGGAGTGGTATCCGGTTTACTTTTCCTGATCGACGAGCGTCCCGCTGGGACTCATTTCCCCGCATGGCGCAACAGATTATTGGATCGACCAGTCTTGTTTGTCTATAGTAAGAACTGAGAAATTCCCTAATACATGGTTCCAGGGTAACTTGGAGCTCACTAGTAGTAAGCCGTAATCATTGCCTGGCCGCTTAAACTGATTTAATTGTGGGTTGTATCCTACTTTGCCAACTATTGAGGTAAGCTGAACGTCCTGACATGACGTGCCAACTTCTGTCCTTGTTTGGTTGGGGAGTTGGTTCGGAGTGTTAAGACGCTAAGTGTACCTTAGTAAGAGGCAAAGATCTATTTATCTTATTTATATCGTTAACCCTTATTACTGGTTTAATTCTTCATGTCGTGCTCCCTTTGTGGTGCTTGCTATTGGAGGTCTAACCTCTCTGGTTTTGCATGACCAGATCTAGAGCCAGCTCCCGAGGACTCAACTGACTTCTACCCTCAAGATGGTCAATACTAGAAGAATGACCGCAGGAGGCCACGAGTGGGTTCCTTGACTCCCTACTCGTCTTGTTCTTTATTTTACTTTTGTCGTTTTGGTACCGACCTGTTAGTCGGACTGTCTAGCACTTGCTTTTACATAATTGTAATTAATTCAGACTGCAGCTGATAGCGATTGTGTATACCTTATCATATCATCTGGCTATGTTTTGTAAAGCCAGATCTCAAGGACATTTTGATCGAGCGTTTGGGACGCCTTACTGCTTTATCTTATATGCTCTTTATTTACTACTACTTGATTCATTGATTGAGACAATAGATGTCATGTGACCCTAGCGAGACTTGTATGTAGTATGCACCCCCTTGTCTAGTTTACAGCATTGATCGTATTATTCGGTATTTCTTCTACCGGTAATACGTAACTGGCCAAGTCCGTCCCCGTCCCCCGGTGTTTCGGGTCTGGGGCGTGACAAGGTTTTAGTGGTGGCCCATGCAGGTCTATTTTCTGACTTGTGGGGTGCTTTTATTTCATAGGAGGTCTCAATCACACATGTTCTCCCTTTGATCTCATGATTCGTTGCTCTCGATCCCATCTTGACACCCCGGTATCCCTTGACTTCGTTGATCTTTCATATCCGGTCGTTTGATTGTTCTCTTGTCCTTTGTATTAGGGGCTCCTCGTCCGTGTCAGAGCAGCAACAACCAGAGCAGCAGGACCATGTTGGTCAGCAACAAGGGCCAGTGCTTTCCCAAGAGCACGTCCAAGTAGAGGTGATAGTAGAGCCAGCCGTTGGGCCGCAATATCCGGAGGTTCCGATCTCACCGATGATTCCGCCCACCCCGGGGGCAGTAGATACACCAGCCCTCCTAGAGATCATCAGGGGGATGATGGCCATGCAGCAACATCAGATGTTGGTCCAGCAACAGATGCATGCTCAGCAACAAGAGCAGAATGTGTTACTTAATCAAGGCTTGCAGACGGCATTAGAAAGAGGAGTGAGGACTGATTCAGGAGCGTCGACCCGATTCTGCAAGTATAACCCCCGACGTTTCGAAGGTACAGAAGATGCTATCACAGCAGATGCGTGGCTCAAGGATATTGAGACCATTTTGAAGGCAGCCAAAGTTCCAGCGGAGGAGCAAGTGGACCAAGTAAAGTTGTTACTCCAGGATCTCGCCCGTGATTGGTGGAATCAGAGGAAGTAGGTGCCAGGCGTTCTATTGCATGGGACGATTTTTCTACCAGATTCAAGACCAAGTACTATGGAGTGGTAGCTCAATTCGAGCTACAGCAGAAGTTCATCAGCCTCAAGCAGGCTGGGAAGACCGTGGATGCATATGCAGCAGAGTTCTGCAGATTGAGTATGTTTGCCCCAGAGATGGTAGCCACGGAGAGCCAGAGGGCCATGAGGTTCCAACAAGGGTTTCATCTTGAACTCTTGCAACTGGTAGAGGGGCATAACTACCAGACTTTTGATGAGGTACTAACGGCGGCCCGGAGGCATGAGATCACTATCCAGAGGATGACGACTAGGGCTGGGGGACAGAAGAGGTCTCACAACCAGATGGAAGGAGGAGGGGGAGCAGCACCCCGATCGACAGCACCGTCTCCTGGCGTCCGTATTCATGATGTGGCGGTACGAGGGCCAGCACCACTAGCCAGACAGCAACAGCAGCAGAGGAAGAATCAGCAGCCACCCGCGGGTTGCACTTATTATGGGAAGGCAGGGCACACTAAGAATATATGTCGGGCATTTAATGGGTTATGCTTGGTATGTGGGAGTCCGGATCATCGGGTTTCTACTTGCCCCATGAGTTCGAGGCCAGGAGGGCCAGTGCAACCATTTCCTGCCCTGCCAGCACCAGGGGCAGGCCAGTATCGGGGGCCAGCGGTAGCAGTAAAACCATTGGTTCAACGCCCGTTATTGACACAAGCTCAGATGTTTCGGCAGCAGGAACCGCCGATACAGCAGCAACACCAGAGACCACCCCAGCTTCATCGAGGCAAGGGCCAGCAGCAACACCGGACAGGGCCGCAGCAGGGAAATCAGCATGGAGGCCAAGGGCAGGCGTTCAATCTGTCCTTGGAGGAGGCATTGGCATCGGGGAACGTTATGGCAGGTAACGTTCTCGTCTTCTCATCTCCCGCAGTAGCATTGTTTGATTCAGGAGCATCACATTCATTTGTATCTACACGATTTGCAACACGACTAGGATTGGAATTTGAGGCATTGCCAGAGAGGTTGAATATACTCACTGGTAATGGGCTTGTAGGAGTTAGTAGGATTATTCCAGCATATAGAGTCGTAGTGTGCGGGCGTTCCTTACCCGCTAGGTTGATAGAATTTCCTATAGGAAATTTTGATGTTATCTTGGGCATGGACTGGCTGAAAGACAGTCATGCTACAATAGATTGCCCTAGAGGGAGCATATCTTTTGATATTCCAGGCATGGGACAGTTCGCTTTGGTCAGGCCGGGAACAGAACAGTTGGCAGACGGAGTCGTAGCAGCATTGGAAGGAGTTCAAGTCCCGAGGGTAGTGAAAGAGTTTCTTGATGTATTTCCGGAAGAACTACCAAGTTTACCACCGAAGAGAGATGTCGAATTCAGTATAGAATTGGTGCCAGGGACCGAACCGGTGTCGGATCGAGTTTACAGAATGCCAGATTCAAAGCAGGCCAAGGTGTACTAGCATATAGAAGAATTGAAGGCGAAGAAGTTCATTCGGGACAGTGAATCACCATGGGGAGCACCAGTGGTACTTGTAGGGAAAAAGGATGGGTCATTCCGATTGTGCATTGACTATAGAAAACTCAATACGGCAACAGTAAAGAACAAGTATCCACTACCGAGGATCGACGACTTGTTTGATCAGTTGAGCAGAGCCAGAGTATTTTCCAAGATAGATCTTCGGTCAGGATATCATCAAGTTAGAGTTTGGGAGGAGGATATTCCCAAGACAGCATTCAGGTCGAAGTACGGGCATTACGAATTTTTAGTTATGCCGTTTGGATTGACCAATGCTCCAGCAATATTTATGGATTTGATGAACCGTATTTTTAAGCCATACTTGGATCAATTTGTCGTTGTGTTCCTCGACGACATTCTCGTTTACTCAGCCAGCGAAGAAGAGCATGAAGGTCACCTTAGGAAGGTATTGCAGGTTTTGAGAGAAAACCAGTTGTACGCCAAGCTCAGTAAATATGAGTTTTTGTCGGATCGAATTTCATTCCTGGGGCATATAATATCAGGGGCCGGAGTATCAGTGGATCCTAAGAAAGTGGAGGCCGTGGAAGGTTGGCCAGTACCTAAGACAGTAGCAGATGTGCAGAGTTTCTTGGGATTGGTAGGATATTACCGAAGGTTCGTGTCAGATTTTGCAAGAATTTCAGCACCCATGACCCGTTTGACACGCAAGGATGTGCCATTTGTCTGGTCGGCAGAGTGTCAGGCATCCTTTGAGAGTTTGAAGCAGAAATTGATCTCGACACCTATACTTACATTGCCCGTTGGACCCGGAGGCTTTACTGTATATTGTGATGCGTCAGGTAAGGGACTTGGATGTGTCCTCATGCAACATGGGAAGGTGATAGCGTATGCATCTAGACAACTTCGGGACCACGAGAAGAATTATCCGACTCATGATTTGGAGTTGGCGGCCGTAGTATTTTCCTTGAAGCTTTGGAGGCATTACCTGTACGGCGATCGAGTAGATATATTCACCGACCACAAGAGCTTAAAGTATATTTTTACTCAGAAGGAGCTGAATATGAGACCGAGGAGATGGTTGGAATTAATCAAGGATTACGAAGTAGAGCTTCAGTACCACCCAGGCAAGGCTAATGTAGTAGCGGATGCCCTCAGTAGAAGGGGCAGTGCATTCATGTTGACATCACAGAAGCAGATTCTAGAGGATCTTCGAGAGATGGACATCGAGGTTATACTTCCTGGAGATGTAGGGATCTTGGCTAGTCTACAAGTTCAATCTGACTTGGTAGACATGATCAAGGTGTAGGACCGTTGAGCACCTCTAGAGGGGGGGTGAATAGAGTGTGTGCGTGTGCAGCGAAAAAATAATCACCAATTAAAAATATTAAGCAATTATAAATTATGGCATACAAAAGACGGTAAATAAAATACGGTAAAGTAAGAGTAAAGAATTCAAACTCAGTAACACAGCGATGTATACTGGTTTCCCTCTGAGAGGACTAGTCCAGTCTCGAGTACTCTTGCTCGATGTTAATCCACTATGGCACAAGCTTTAACTGAGAGCTTGCAGTCTCTTACAACACCGTGCTTGGTGACAAGTGCACGACCGACTTCACAATACCGTGCTTGGTGACGAGCGCACGACCGACTCCAGAAGGCAATTGGAAAACTGGAACGTTTTCTGAATACAACCTCCGATACAACTCTTCAACACCAAACTCTAGATTAAACAGAAACTGTACTGGCTTGGCTAAGAGTCGTAAAGGCTTAGATATGAAAGTAAAAGCTCAGAACACTTTAGATAGAGAAGAGAAGAGATGAAATTAGATTGTTGAAATGAATGGTAATCTCAACTCTATTTATAGTATTTTTGGGGAACCGAACTCGGGCAGAGTTCGGACAGAGTTCGGATGCTAGGATTTCGCATACGAACGTTGGATGCAGATTTGGTGGGAACTAAAATTCAAATAACCCAGACCGAACTCGGGCAGAGTTCGGACCGAACTCGGTCAGAGTTCTGTCAGAGTTCTGCTGGTTCAGAACAATAAGGAATAAACCAAATTTGCATAGGTTTTGGGCCTTTTGGAATTGTGGATTTTTGGGATACTTAGGTAGGCTTATTTTTGTTTGTGGACAGAGAAAAACCTAAGCCAGTACCGATCCGATCAATCTCAAATTTTTCCTAGACTCAATAAAAGGAAAAAATATAGAATAAATATGAAAACTAATAGCCCTTTAGATGACGTCTTTTTTCTGACATTGACGACGTATTTTCCCTGACCGGGCAGCGGAACCCCCGATGCGAGGCCCCGGATAGGTCGTTGGACGGTTCAGAGAAATCTTCTTGTATAATGCCGTCTTTGGCCCATCAATAATTCTTTGTTGCATATGTCCTGGTTTGATCATGTTTGATCATGCTTACAGCATATCTACAAATACATGTTAGAAGAACAAAGCAGTAGATGCATTATGATACAAACATAGCAATATGTTATAGAATATTTAGGACAATGCTAATATTAGGACAATGCTAAGTTTAATTAGCAACATAATAGTGATTACATGAATATTAGTGACGTCGATATGTTAAACTTAATTGATTAGCCATATTCAAAAACATGATATAATCATTGGGCTAACAATCTTCCCCTTTTTGATTATGACAAATCCTTTAAGTTTAATACATATACAATAGATGCATGTATCACTAATAAACACATAATATATGATATTGTATGCTAACTTAAACTTATTTCTCCCCCTTTGACATGATCAAAAAAATAAGCTCTCCCGTAATAAGAGATAAAACGAACTCAAGCATAAGTACAGGAGGAAGGAAAAATAATAATAATCATGATCAAGGATTAGGAGAACAGTGAAACGATATATTTAGAAAATTGTATAACTAAAGTAGAAAATTTTGTCAAAATAGTTTGTTTGAACTTAAACAAAGAACATTGAAATCAAACAATACATAGTTTACCAACTAGAAATCCAAAAAATGATATTCAAAACTCAATATTATGATAAATATAACTCTAGTTTTGAAATATACCAATAAAGGATTTCAATAAGAAATAGATATCAATATAGCAGAAATCAATCATTGGTCATAAAAAATTCATGAGAAATTCACAGATCTAGTATATACCAAATAAAAAAATAAAACTTTTACCAATGATCACAAAAAAATATGTTTCATAATTTGCCCATACAAATTAGTGAATCAAATCTAATTGGTAAACTAGAATCTATGCAAAATCTATACCAAAGTTCATGCATTTGAATTCAATTACCTTAGCATGATATATATCCATCAGATAAACAAAAGGGTAATGAAGACAAAATACTTGAGAAGGAGAAATTCAGTCGACTTGAATGCTCCCCCACAAAATATGATCAGTCTAAATGTAGATAATCATGAACTTTGAGATAAAATCTAAATAAGAAATGCCGAAAGTAATTTTAAACTCAATCAAATAAGGATAATTAAATATATTTCGCAAGATAACTTTTAAAAACTCGAATGAGAGAATTAAAAATAAATAATAATAATCATATACTCTCTCATCTAATATAAATCCAAATATCATGAACAACTCAACAAGATATTTTAAGTAAAATAATGTATGTTCATGATGAACTAGGTATACCACATATTAAGGGCATAAAGGAATTGAAACAATTAATTTGCTCCCCCTTAAATTATGCGTATATAGTTCAAAAATAATTTATATGCATAAAATAGATAAAATAAATAATCACAAGATCTAAGGGATATCCAAGATATGCATCTTTTCTTTCCTTTGATCAAATGCATATAAAATTCTAAACTCAAAACAAATATCATCTTTAGGCAAATAAAAGAAATAACCAATGGGAGCGGGAGGATGATATCCGATCGCGGTACCCGCACTTGTTTGACTCACAAGGTATATTTCATTTCCATATGCCTTGATTGTCTTGATTCCACATGCATATCCCCGTATGATTAGTAGTTTGGTTTCATGGATTGATAGTATAGTTGCATATTAGTGGTTGATGGGTATCATAGAGTGATTGATTGCTTGCTGTATTGCTTGTGCCTGGCCCTGATATTTTTAACCTGCTTGGATTTGAAATTCCGAGGACGGAATTTATCTAAGGTGGGTAGAGATGTCACTCCCCGTTCCCGGAATGCGTATTTTTATACGTATACCGTTTGCCTGAATTTATTTAGTATCTGTCATACATTTATTTTGTATTTAATTCTTTTAATTTTATGCTAATTATTTTTCTGTATTTTATTTTTTGCTTTTTCTTGGCTCTTGGTTCATTTCGGTTCATGGTAAACCAACTTGGTTTGGTTTGGTTCAACATGGAAAGGAATGGATGGCTTGGATTTGGTGGAGAGAATGAATGGTGGAGATCCACTTGACCTTGATATAAAACTTCTTCTTTCATTCTCTCTCTTCATTCATTCATATTTACTCCTCCACCAAACCCTAACCCACTTGTGAGAGGCAAGTACATCTTGCACAATCATGGAGGATTTCATGCATCCCCATTTATTTTTAGTCTATTGTGTTTGTCTCTTCTTTCTCTACATGTTTAGGTCTTGTAGTTTTTGTTTTCCATGGTTAGCTTTGTGTAGATCTAAGTTTTTTCTCTTTTTGGTATTCTTGGGTTTTGATCTATCAAAATTCATCATTTCCATGTTTTGATTGTTCTATGTGGTAGAGAATTCAATTCTACCTAATTTTGGCTTTTGAAAAGTTATATTTCGACTTGATTTGAGGAAGTTATGGCCAAAACAATTTTGGTCAAACTTCTATGTTCATCTGTCCTGATTCTGGCAGGGACGATGAATAGTGTCTGGCCGCATAAGAATTTCTGGCCGCATGACCATTTCTGGCCGCATGACTATTTCTGGCCGCATGAGCATTTTTGAGCCGTATAAGGATTTCTGGCCGCATGACCATTTCTGGCCGCATGACCATTTTTGAGCCGCATAAGCATTTTTGAGCTGCATGAGAATTTTTGAGCCGCATAAGCATTGTTGAGCCGCATAAGGCTGACTTTGGCTGATTTTGATTGTTTGATGCTCTTTTTGACTATTTTCTGGCCCGAATTTCTTCTAGCTTCCAACATGAAAGTTGTAGATCTTTTCCTTGGCTTCAAGAATATGTTACCAACTATTTTATACAAGTTTCTCTTACTCTTGATATAGAACTTTTGACTACCATGCCTTGTCACGAATTGACAATGATTGTTATCCTGACTTAATATTGATCATGCGTTCCTATGTCTGGAACTAAGAGACTGTCTAGTCGTCTTATTGTACTAAATGGGACACGTTCATGTATGAACCATTGAGAACGATTGGCTGATCCCGATCATTGATAATGTAACCGTGCTGATCTCCAACTTATAATTATGTACATGAATTTGAGTTGGTGCTATGGCACCGATAATTAATTTCGTATTACAAAAGCAGCACGTGTATCCTACTGTCAAGGCATGATTATCCCGTAGATTGGTTTGATTGTTGCATTACGCTATGTAGGACCTACAATCCAACCGCACTGGCATCGTTGTAGAGTTACGCATATCGTACCTTGTACGAAAGTACTTATGCGAAATACTTATGATCCACGGCATAAGATTTCAATTAACATAGGGCCAACTAAGTTAAATAAAATAATTACTGCATAGAGAGAATGGATTTCCGAGTTCTTACATGACGGCCGTCATTGGGACAAATAGTGTCCCGACACGCCGGCTGGTTCCTACGGATACTGCATATCTACCACACGGGCAGGGAGTGGTATCCGGTTTACTTTTCCCGATCGACGAGCGTCCTGCTGGGACTCGTTTCCCCGTATGGCGCAAGTGATTATTGGATCGACCAGCCTTGTTTGTCTATAGTAAGAACTGAGAAATTCCCTAATGCATGGTTCCAGGGTAACTTGGAGCTCACTAGTAGTAAGCCGTAATCATTGCCTGGCCGCTTAAACTGATTTGATTGTGGGTTGTATCCTACTTTGCCAACTATTGAGGTAAGCTGAACGTCCTGACATGACGGGCCAACTTCTGTCCTTGTTTGGTTGGAGAGTTGGTTCGGAGTGTCAAGACGCTAGGCGTACCTTAGTAAGAGGCAAAGATCTATTTATCTTATTTATATCCTTAACCCTTATTACTGGTTTAATTCTTCATGTCGTGCTCCCTTTGTGGTGCTTGCTATTGGAGGTCTAACCTCTCTGGTTTTGCATGACCAGATCTAGAGCCAGCTCCCGAGGACTCAACTTACTTCTATCCTCAAGATGGTCAATACTAGAAGAATGACCGCAGGAGGCCACGAGTGGGTTCCTTGACTCCCTACTCGTCTTGTTCTTTACTTTACTTTTGCTGTTTTGGTACCGACCTGTTAGTCGGACTGTCTAGCACTTGCTTTTACATAATTGTAATTAATTCAGACTGCAGCTGATAGCGATTGTATATACCTTATCATATCATCTGGCTATATTTTGTAAAGCCAGATCTCAAGGACATTTTGACCGAGCGTTTGGGACGCCTTACTGCTTTATCATATATGCTCTTTATTTATTGCTACTTGATTCATTGATTGATACAATAGATATCATGTGACCCTAGCGAGACTTGTATGTAGTATGCACCCCCTTGTCTAGTTTACAGCATTGATCGTATTATTCGGTATTTCTTCTACCCGTAATACGTAGCTGGCCAAGTCCGTCCCCGTCTCCCGGTGTTTCGGGTCTGGGGCGTGACAGTGGGCGTAAAGGAAAGTCACTACGCGAGCACGTATGAACGTGTGCGTAAAGGGCTCGTCTTCTCCCCAAGGCAGAGACTTGCAGCCATGGAGACTCGAAAACTCAAGAAACCCCATTTCGACCAAGACTTGATGAAATCCAGCCATTCAAAAGCCAAACTGCGTAAAATCGAATTCCCCACTACATGGGACTCTCCATTTTCGAAAACAATCAAGTTTAGTAGATCAAAACCGTGAAGATCAAAAATGCAAAAACTTAGATCTACATGAAATGAACCATGAAAATTAAAAATGCTAAGCACTAAAGTGTCTTAGAATCTCGTGAGAAAGACAATAGAACAACAAAAATTAAGTTCCTCCATGAAGCAAGTTGCACTTGCCTACTGCAGGAGGTCGGTGGGGAAATGAAGAAGGAGAAGAAAAGAATAGTAAATGAGGAATGAATGAGGAGAGAGAAGGGTTGTTGGGTCAATAAATGGGGGATGGTGGTAGGTAGGGGTTTGCATACTAACCCAAACCAAGCCAAACCAAACCGAACCCAACCGAACCCGATGCATGCCCAAGCCAGAATAAACCACACGAGCCATGAAATGCCAACTATCCCATGTCCTAGCAAAAACCCAAGACTAGCCAGCCAGGACAAGTCAAAATACGGGTCCGAGATATGTACATGTATACCAAAATACGTATAATGAAAATCGAGGGTGACAATAGTCTTGAGTCCAAGGCTCAGACTTTATCATCTCGTATTTCTTCCATTAACTTTTTATGTTCTTACATTTCATACTTCGTTTCAATGTTCAATGGCATCATGCCTCAGCTCAATGTTCGTCAACCAAACGACCCGAAGGTCTCGAACACCTTTCGAGGCATCATGTCATATCCAACAGTTTCGCCACATTCATGCCACAACTGTATTCTTTCGCAACGAAGCCATCTTTTTTGATCTCGTGTACGTAGGCACGTTTTGACACATTTATCATCTTTTCCCTTGCGTCGTGCACTTGGTGCACGCATCGAAGCCGTATTTCCATGTTCTATGACTTAGTGTTCAATGTTCGTGGCTTGCACGCTAAGGTGCTCACCTATTGTATTTTAATGTGCTAGCATTTCTAACTCGTACGTAAAGGCACGGAATGATACATGCACAAAGGCACTCGCCAAATACAGTTATCCCATGTTCTTGCGGCTTGCGCACCGAGACGCTCGCCTTTGCGATATCCAATGTCCCATAGCGACTCATGCATATGATGCACGTTTCATTTCAATTGTTCTAACTAGTGTTCGACACACACTAAGATTTATCTTCCGATCGGACCACGTCTGTGGCGTCGATAGGTTAACTTAGCATACAATGATATATTCTGACTTAGACTTGAAGGAGTAAAAAAAAAGAGTCAATCCTGTCACCTTAAACTGATATGCCTTGTTGTTTGCCGAGCCGATGCGAATCGATTTTATATCTTTATTGCATGGCCAAATCTTCTGACTTAGCCATTCGAGCACTTCTTGTTTCATTGAACTACTCGATCGATTTTGACCTACCGTGCCCAAGTCCCAGCCCATTGCGAGGCGGTAGTTTGGGTTTTGCGGACCCGTTGCGAATGAGGCAAAATGTCGACCTCTAATATTTTAGCGTAAATGGATAGCCTGCACATGAAACCAACTAAAATCAATACTTGTATCGATTCGGACTTGCGCATTGGTCGACTCAATTTCTTAAAATCTTCGAGCTGACTTAACGCACTTATCCTTCGGGGCAATACGGCGCTTCGTATCGATTCAACTCGATGCATTCTTTGGGACAATGCAACTCTTCGCATCGACTTAGTTCGATGCTTTGCTCGGGACAACGTAACTCTTGTATCGATTCACATCGATATATTTCATTCGGTCAACGTGACTCTTTGAGTCAACGTCTCAGCGTGATGCTTCGTGCGGAGCGGAGCATTACAGAATATACTACTCAAAATAAGGTTCATCCTCGAACCAAAACCAACACTCCAATTAAGTGTTTAATAGATCGTTTCATGATCTCGTCCCACCAATGTTGTTCAATTTCACACTATCTTGCAAGCTTTTCATTTACATTTTAAAGTCTTTCCTGCAGCTCGATTTAAATTTGTATATGAGTCGATTTGGATCCGTACCTATATTCAAGGTGTTCCAAAGATATATGTATTTCGACCAAGTCCAGTGGTAGCAAATTGGAACAAAGTTGACAGGTAATTTCAATCCTATGCTTGCCATCTCGTACTCCCTATCGGACTTATCTTTAGCAACTGTTCTCAAAATTTTATCGTATACGTATATTCGATACATACGTGATTCATTCAATAAATTCACTGCACACGACGTGATTCAAAATCGCATTTCTCATTTCATATATTTCTTATAGACTATCAATCTTATACGTTGCGTCGAGCCGTCGCACATCCGATCGCAACGATCCTCCGTAATGTCTTGCGTTCGAAGTCGCCGCCCAACTATATCCGAAGTCTGGCTATGCAACTTATCTCGACACGATTTCCTTTGTTGACTTACAATGCATCAACATTCCGAACTACGCCCGCTAGGTTACTTACCTATACACCGTGCTCAAATTCTTCCGATGCAACTTTAAATTGACATTGCACAAAGGCCACAATCTATCCGACACAACAGTTTACATCGAGGTGACGGTGCTCAAGATAACAATCACTTTGACTCAAAGTCTCTACGATATATCTTACGTTCGATTCCTAACGAGTAGAAATTCACTAGCCAAATTCCCAACTTATCTGTCTCGCAACATCGAATATAAGTTCGATTCACGCAAGCTCAATTGCAAGTTGAATCCGAATCTAACGGCATAACTCGTAAGTCATTCTCTTATCGTTCTTTCTCGTGCATAGCACGTTTCTCACAATCGCATATCTGAACCACCAAGTTCGTTGGTGAATTTCTAGTTCGATCGTCGACCAACATAACTATTCAAGCACTCATCCGACGAATACTCAAAACCTAACTATATCATTCTCAATCGAAAGTTGTTCCAACAATTTTCGATCGCTTAGACTTATCGTCAACATGCATCATGCTATATTTGTTACCGATGCAATTTTGTATGCGACAACGTATAGGTCACCTTACGTCTGCAACATTCAATTTGATTTGGCGGTCAAGTCTTTTAGGGTCAGCTGCCTCGAAGCTACGCTCGATAATTGTGGATTATCACCGAAGGACAGTTACTACGAACCATGTTATATCTTATTTCAGAGCCAAATCACGTTCCGACGATTTCTATGCGGCTACCCAATTTCGAACAAAACTATTTCTATCGGTACAACTGATGCGCAACTATCCTCCGAGTAAAGCCATGCACTACCGTCGATGATTCTGTAATTCACGAAGCATCTACTCGCATTGTGTTCGAGTCTATCTTATGTGCGGTCGACACATGAGATACTATACGCATCGAACAATCGTCGATGACTTATAGTCTCGTCTTGATCAATCACAAAGTTCATGATCAACCAGTTCATTCATTCTCGTATTGTTATTTACAAAAAATTTGATAGCGCAAGGCACACTCCATTTTGTATTCTCACATCTTGGTTACGTTTTCTTACATATCGATCTCGATATGTCGTATCAATTTCGATAGCATAAGGGTCAACTTTGAATCCGTTCCAACATCAACTTAACTCGCATCGCATACATTCAAGTTCGCAATAAACTTTTCCATATGCATCAACTCGTTTTCCGATTCGCCGCATCCCGTTATACTTTGATCGCGTAACTGAGTTACCGATTATCCAACATCGAACCCTCAAGTCATACGTTCACGCCCTCTAAGTTTTGCGTGTCTCAGTCATACGCACATGAGTTTCGTCGCAACACAATAAACTATCTTCTTAGGCACGATTACTCGCGTCAACCAACTTTCTCATCGAAGTCGCACATCGTGCGATCCGATTATAATTCGCCTCACCCAATATTTCTATCGAGATCGCAAGTCGTACGATTCGATTTGCCTCGCCCAACATTTCTATCGAGATCGCAAGTCGTGCAACTCATTTGTAAGTTCGAGTTTTCCTTTCCCGTTGATCCGATTATTGCTTCAAGGCATAATCGTTCTGCTAGTCTCGGTCGTCCGACCGACTTATAATTTTCGTCCGATGTATCATTCATTGATACAAGACTCGTCTTATCGTTCCAACCGATTTTTGAAGAACACTTGCATCAACATAATGTTATACAAACTTCTAATCCAGTCTCGGTACTCTTCCGTTCGTTGTGGACAAACCTTCCACAATTTTCACAATGCGTCAATGCAATTCATCGCACAAGTGGTATACCATATACCACTCGGAATCGAGTCATTCATCGCATACGTGGTATGGCATATACCACTCGAAAATCAAGTCATTTCCCTCGTATTATACTCAGTATGAACCAAAATCTCTTTCGACTCACGATTTCCGTAGTGATCGTGCTTGATCACAACCGTAACTTTGATTAAATCAAAATTCGACACAACTCGGCCAATGTTTCATTTGCCAACACAAGTTCGGTGTGCAATCGAACGATTCGTTCTATCAATTTATGATTTTAGTTCCTTCCATTACATCTCGTGCAACGATTTATTTCAAATATCCTTGCACTCCATGCAGCGATTACCTTAACATGCGTTGCACCACGTGCAATAATTTACTTCCGAAATGCGTTGCACATCGTACAACGATTTATTTTCGATATCTATTACACCTCGTGCAATGATTTTATTTTTGAATTCTGTTGTACCTCGTACAATAATTTATTCCCGACATTCAAAGTCAATGCTCAAATCCGTTTAACACATTCGATATTGACTTATTATTTTTTATTGTAACATATTATTTAAGTTTCCGTATTGGTGCAACCAATATTCACAATCCATTGCACTTTGTACATCATTTTATTTCTCATTCAACATGTTACATTGCAACAACAACACCTCAAATCGTATTTCATAATTTGTTGCACTTGCAGCAACTAATATTTCACGGCTCGTGCATTCAATGCAATGACTTTCTCCGCAACATCAAGTAAATTCGAAGTACTTGCGGCAACGTTACCCGACTTTGTATTAAACTTATTGTGTGGAACATCCAGTATGGCATCGAGTAGATTCAAGAGTGATTTCAATTGGTGGTGGGCAACTCTTTGGAATTGAAACAAAGCAAACGTCCTGAGGAAATTGAGCCTAGAGCTCTGATACCAATTTGTTACTCCCCGACCCAGAATCACCCGAATCATCGTCCTCGCAGGGGGCGTAATGCCGCACGAGCCTGGAGTTGCGCTCGTGCAAGGCAAGATGACAAGTTCTCAAATGGTTATCTTTGATTTGATATTAACAACGAAAGAAAAACAGAGTATACGAAACAATTCACTTTATTGATATTCGAACTGAGATTATAAAGGCTTTCAATAGCCCAACTAAAATTTGCTAGGTTGGCTACAACACTCAGGTTCTCTCTTGTCCACAAAGGATTTTACCGTTCCATACATCACGCCTTCTATATCTCGGTCGCATCAATCCTGTTGCAAGTCCGAGCGTCAATACGATCGCACGCTTCAATATGCTTCGGCATTCCAAGCCTCAACGCGTTCAAGCGAAGCTTCGCCACGAGCAATCCATTCCATGCACCCTGCATGAAAGATGGTGGAGGATCAGTATGTTCGTCCTCGCATGTACTGACGAAAAGACCAACTTTCTGAAACGACATTTTAGTATTCATGTTCAATCATGCAACTTAGCTTATAATCTTGCTATATTCTCCTTAGGGTCGATTTTATGGCATATTCGAAAGCGATGAAGCATGTTATCATGGAAAGCATGTTATTCGAATTGAATAGGCAAGCAGGTAAGCAATCTTGTGTTTGTTTCGTGGCGCGACTTCTTACCAAGTCGACGCACTCGCCCTTGTACTGATGTAAGGTGAATACGCCCCATTCCTTCCCTATCATGTTATAAGTGCATCTCTAAGCATGATCTATGTGTGTGGGACACATATGTGCCTGTACTTTCAACCCATCGTTCCTTAACTATATGATGGTCGTTGGTGTATCCGCGCCAAAATGGGCTAAAGGTATTTCTTTTCTTTCTTTTTTCTTTTCTCCCTTTCTTTTCTTTCTCGAATTTGGGTAGCCCGGTGTTTCAAGGGTTGGGTTGCTATCCCAAACAACCGTAACATACCGCTACATACCATCATTTACGGCTTTTTATATCTCGCTAAGCGGTTGCTAATCGTCTTACGGATGTGCATCTATCAAAGATTATATCCCTCCTAGGCCGAACGGTCCGGTGTCCCGGCGCAGCCCGTTCGGAGGGAACGTTCCGTGCACGGAAGATTATCACAATTATGTCAAGTCCATTCGACAATGCAACGCCCTATTTTCAACCAACCAAACATAGTCTTGAGTCCGAGACTCGAACTTTATCATACAACCAAACATAGTCTTGAGTCCGAGGCTCAGACTTTATCATCTCGTATTTTTTATATTAACTTTCTATGTTCTTACATTTTGTACTTCATTTCAATGTTCAATGGCATCATGCCTCATCTCAATGTCTGTCAACCGAACGACCCGAAGGTCTCGAACACCTTTCAAGGCATCATGTCACATCCGACCGTTCCGCCACATTCATGCCACAACTGTATTCTTTTGCAATGAAGCCATCTTTTATGATCTCGTGCACATAGGCACGTTTCAACACATTTATTATCTTTTCCTTCGTATCGTACACTTGGTACACGCATCGAAGCCGTATTTCCATGTTCTATGACTTAGTGTTCAATGTTCGTGGCGTGCACGCTAGGGCGCTCGCCTATTGTCTTTCATTGTGCTAGCCTTTCTAACTCGTGCGCGAAGGCACGGAATGACTCGTGCATGAAGGCACTCGCCAAATACATTTATCCCATGTTCTTGCGGCTTGCGCACCGAGGCGCTCGCCTTTGCGATATCTAATGTCCCATACCGACTCGTGCATATGATACACGTTTTATTTCAATTGTTCTAACTAGTGTTCGACATACACTAAGATTTATCTTCAGATTGGACCACGTCCATGGCATCGATAGGTTAACTTAGCATACAATGATATATTCTGACTTAGGCATGAAGGAGTAAAAAGAAGAGTCAATCCTCCCACCTTAAACCGATACGCCTTGTTGTTTGTCGAGACGATGCGGCTCGATTTTATATCTTTATTGTACGGCCAAATCTTCTGACTTAGCCATTCGAGCACTTCTTGTTTCATTGAACTACTCGATCGATTTCGGCCTACCGTGCCCAAGTTCCAGCCCGTTGCGAGGAGGTATGTAGAAGCATGGAAAAGAATAAAGAAAGACCTATGTGGCTCCAATAGAAGGATCCCCATGCGGCTCAGGATCCACATGCGGCTCAGAAGTCCATACGGCTCAGGGGTCCATGTGGCTCGGATAGATCCATGCGGCTCATAAAGAAGCCATGTAGCCTTCAAACAGTTCTTATCTACATGCGGCTGCATTTAATGCCCTGACGACTGCTCTGACAAAAAACAGCCATGACAGCTCTGACATAAAGACGCAATAAGGACTGACATGATGGCGTGTTTATGGGAAAGAGGAGAAAATCTCCTTACGGCTAGTAAAATCCACCAAGTCCCGAGGCCACTCCATGCGACTGCCCATTTTCATGCGGCTGACTATCCCTATGCGGCTGCCCATCTGCATGCGGCTGCCTATCCCCATGCGGCTGCCCCTCTGCATACGGCTGCCTATCCCTATGTGGCTGCCCCTCTGTATGCGGCTGCCTATTCCCATGCGGCTACCCCTCTGCATGCGGCTGCCTATTTCCATACGGCTGTCCATCCCCATGCGGCTGCCCATCCACATGCGGCTGCATGTTTTATGCGGCTGAGAGGACCCCCCCAAATGCGGCTCGGCCAGGATGATCCAGTTGAGACACGTGGCGCTCTTCGTTATAATTGAGACACGTGGCAGTCTTATCTTCCCCAGAATTATGGGTGCTAACAAATCCTAACAAAATCAGATTTGTTACGATCGTCATAATGGCCCAGATCAAATCAAATCAAGCAAATTGGACACGTGGCAGGCTATCACAAATCATGAAGATTCATGGCAATTAATATTTATTGCCCACAGAGATTTGATGCAATCTACATTAATTACCTAGATTTGCTACAATCAGAATGAAGGGCCCAGATTAATTGATCCTTAACTGCCGACTTATCAAGGAGGCAATCATTGCAAACCCTAATGATCGCATCCCACTCCTATAAATAGCAAGGTGTCATTCCCTTGCAAAGAAGAGGATTTTTCTAGAGCACTAGAGTCCCGGAGGAGAGCAGAGAAAAAGAGAGAGAGCACTACAAAGACATCCAGAGATCCAGCAACTGAAGGCGCAAGGGAGTCTCCCCACACGTCCAAGAGCATTTCTTCACCAGAGCCAAGGTTGCATTCGATCGTCCAAGGAGTAAGGTAGAGCTGCCGTCGCTTTTTCGAGCCTCTACCGTCACCCCCCAGAATCTAAAATAAACAATTGTACTTAGATTGTTGTACCTAGGTTTTCGTCCCTAGGCTTTCTTTGTACAAGCGAGTTTGTATCGTAAAGTAAAAGTCCAGTCCTCCGATATAATTGTTCTGTTCTTTTATAATTCATGGCAAGCACGATGGCGACTCTGCTGGGGATCGACTTCTCTACGGCTGAGGAGTTGGTGACGCAATCGGATGCAGCCAAACTTGGCTCCACACAACCGAAGATGGTCGTCCGCTTCGACCAACAGGCATTTGAAGAAATGCTCTCCGACGGAAGCGCTGGCCCGGTCGAGAAGCGAACCCGTACGAAAAAAGCTCGCAGGAAGTGGAGGCCAAAGTCATTTGCTCCTTCCCAAGCTCTGGACGGAGTACTCTCTGCTGCCTAAGACGACGAAGGCAAGTCTCATGCGGCTCCACTTCAAACTATAGAGGACTCTGCTGTCCCTAAGTTCGGCAGAGGAAAGTACTACGATGCTGGACTTGCAGGGACAAAGAGTGATTCTATGTGCTCCAGGAAGAAGCCGAACAAAGGTACTAACCGCAGGCTGAAGACTCATGCGGCCGAGATTGCCAGCCGCATGCATGATGTCCATACGGCCGAAACTGCCAGCCGAATGCATAACACTCATGCGGCTATGATTTCCAGCCGCATGGAGAAGACTTATGCAGCCGAGACTTCTAGCCGCATGAAGAAAGCCCATGTGGCTACGATTGCCAGCCGCATGAAGACTGTTGATTCCAGCCGTATGCTGTCTGCTCCACGCAGCTCAGTCTTCGATCGCCTCTCCTATGGTCCTGATCTCTCATGCTCCCGATAAAATATGTCTGACTTTCTACAGCACCACTTAGACTCTTCCTACTATGTGCCCTTATGCACTAGAGTGAAGAAGTCTAGGGCAGCGCGAGTTTGGCGAGCTCAGTCCGCTGTCCCGACCTCTGACCATCCGAGCGCTCCATATACTGTTATGCGGGCCTCCGATGGAAAGTTGTACAGAACCACTCGAGTCCAGCTGTAACGCCCCAGTCCCAAAATACTTAGGACTAGCTACGTATCCATGCCAGCTGCATACATACGAAGTATACTCCAATATATGGAAATCTCGTATAAATACATAAGCTGTAAAATGCAGTAAACCAAGCGTAATCTAATCTCATCCACAAATAAAGAATAATAGATATCATATAATCAACGGTAATAAGTCTTTGTACAATACGTTGGACGGAGACAAATCTACTACCAACAAGTAAGGAAAAATATACATAGAAACGGAAAGGATTTGGCAGGAGTAGCAAAGAAAGATCCAAGACACGTCATCTCCGAATGAATAGTGAAGATTGTGACATCGACTAGAACACCTGCAATATCACAAAAGCACACACCTGGAGAGATAACCAGGTCCTCAGAGGGACGTAACAAGATACAAGAAGAACATGCCATAATACTGAATACAAAATATGCCACAAAGAAAATAAGTGACAAGACAACAATAAGGTAATCTAACCGTACTACTGTGTTTATGCAGTTAAGAACAAACCTCCAACGCATGGGTATCTGGCTCAGTAGCAGTAACTCAGGCATGGTCCCATCAGGATACCAGGGACCTCAAAGCGTAACATTTATCGAATGTCAGAGGCCAGCAGTATCAGTAATAGGAAAGTGCATAAGGACCCATACGTTAAGGAACTGTTCTTCCCATCCAATGCCTAACAGAGTCACATCCATGTCTCGTATACCTCTACTAACTGCTAAGTCTCCTAGCATGCCTCCAATAGCAGTTAACCCTAACGCATGCACATGGGGGATCAGCCCACACGCAAGGACCTCTACATACTACTCGTCTCACACATCCTCGTGGTACAACTGTGTCGAGGTATATGAAATACACTACAAACGGTAGTCCCCTAACTCTAAGTTCATATGCAATCAAAGGATAGTAACAAAGTAACTAATAATCACTGAGCATGTAGTAAATCAAGAACTGTAATAACTAAAAATAATGAACAGTGATATGTAAATAAATGCAGACTGAATGTAAACAGTATAATGACAAGGTATCTTGCCTGATTCTGTGCTGTAAATATGAAACACCGCTCCCGCGTCCATACCTCCGGAACCCGACGCTCCTAGATAATTAATTAACTAAATTAAGTCACTACTTATGAAACTTACGACACGACTTAAATAGTCAAAGTAATATGTTAAAATTATATTCAATCTCTCGTGGAACCATTTAGATCCATACAATCACACACAGGTTCTACGAGACATCGAAACACAGTTTTAGGGTTTCTAACTTTTAATTAGTCGGTTATGCCCCTACTTCAATAACATACTTAAAAATCATATAAAAATCATAAAAATAATATTTAAACTAATTTTCTACATATTTATCTCTAAAATTCTAGAATTAATATTTCTAAAGACATTTACGACTGGTTGATTACTAAGTCAGCTGGTCTACCCGAAACTCGCCCGGAACATAGTTAATGACTCAAAATTGCTAAAATAACCAAAAATATATTTTAATAGTAATAAAATAATTTATTTTATAGAATAATATCAGAGGTACAAAGGTTGAGTTATACTACAAGTTTGGGACATTCTAGGTCAGCCGGTTACCCGAAATTAGCTAGTTTTGACCTACAATTTTTCCGACCAGATTTGAGTTGCTAAAATCATGAAAAAATAGTTAAAAATCCTAATTTATGTACATGAACACACATAAAATTCAGTTTTGAAAATAGGCACCAATAACTCATAGTTCCTTCACAATGGGGTTAATTTTGATCCTACCGACACATGAATATTATGCCTATATTTTATGAAATCTTTATGGATGAATATACCTAAAAAAGCCATCAAAATATGATTTCTACAGAATTAATAAAATATTTTCTTCAAAATTTTAGCAAAGGTTTTAAGAAGAAAATATTAGGGTTCTTACCAAAGATCCTTGCTAGAAAGGGTGATGATGGCTTCTCTTCACCAAAGTTCCAATCTTTTCCGCTATTCTCGCTTGCTAATCCTCTCTTGGTGAGTATGGGAGAGTTTATAATGGCTATAGAGGATTGGATGGGGGAGATGGAGTTTTTAGGGTTTGTTTTGAGGGGTTTCGGGGATGTATAGTGGAGGATATGAGTTTTTGTGAAGGATGGAGATATGTGCAATGGAGGAGATGATGTATAGAGGCTATGGGGAGTTTGTTGCTGCCGAAATTATGGAGCGGGAGAGGGTTTTGGTCGGCCAAAGGTGAGGGAGAGAAAGATTTGGTTAAAATTTGGGATAAGTTGGTATATTTAAACGTATCCTTAAAATTTTTTTAAGCAATCTAGGATTTAAATCCTATTTTATTTGATGCATTCGGCCATGGGTGGTTGCTTGGCCAAAATTATCATGGTGGGGGTCCACTTGGCATGATTTGGTTGTTTGGTGAGTTGACAAGTTGATTGGATTGAGGATTTAAAAAGGGGTTTCCTAATATAGAACTATTTAATTCTATCTATGTAATTACACTACAAAATCTGAATTAAATACAAATAAATGTAATTATTAATATTTATTAATGCCCAACATGCCTACATAGGGTTGGGTTTGGCTTGGAAGAGGTTTGGGAAGGTTTTGTGCAACCGGGTCTCCTAAAAAGTCTTAAAGGCTTTCTTAACTAATTAATTAAATAAAAATTTAACTTGTGCCATAATTTGAATGGTTAACATGCAAGAGATTACAATATAACCATGACATTCCTAACATGACTAGCATACTAGTTAAAGCACCCGACTATGCTAGGCATGCCATACTTTCTAGTCGTCTTGCATATTCAAATTCAACCATGACTATAGTCCTTTTATATAATATAAATAAGATAAAAATAAATTAGAATTAAATAAAATAAAATCCAAAAATTATTTAAATATTCCTTTAAACTATAAGGGGTTTTACATCCTACCCAACTTATGACAATTTCGTCCTCGAAATTAAAAATAATCATAATATCAAGAATTACGAGATTTTGTACGGAGGGAGAGTATGTACGTCAATTCTTAGCTCAATTTTTGAAAGGATGGAGGGGTGGTTGTCATAGGAATCCCAATTGACCTCATATTCTACAAGAAGGGGTATGCTTCCTTCCAGACTCTACCCAACTTATAGAAGTTGGCCACCCGTAAAGATCGTCGTCATTATAAGACTTTGATGAGGACAATTTATAGGGAGGGGCACGAGAATAATGGACACTTCTGACCGTAGTCTTTGATTCTAAGTGAGCCTCGATATCACCTTAACGTTCTTGGTCAATAACAACTATAAAAAAGTTACTACAATCAAACATTGTCACTCTAGGGGTCATGCTTTTGACAAGCTCGTAGCGACCTCTTGTTTGAATATACTAAGGTGTGTCGGTTCAGAAGGATTCGTTCTACGTCTAACATGAGAAACAAAGAAGTGAGCTTGAAAACTTAGGAAAGAAAAATTTATGGCCAAGTGATGAGAATCAATGATAATTAAAGAACCCAGGCTATAGAATATGATTAGGCAAGTGTTTTAAAAACTCTAAGTCGAAACGACTAATATGTGTGGGCTGATGTTTGGTGTTGTGTAGGAGGCATGCGCTTGCTTGTTGGAAGGCATACGTCATAGGTGTGCGTCTTGCATAGATCTTGAGTATTTAGTTTAGTTAAGAGAATGGGTCGATATTTGCATGGGTGAAATCGAATAGGTCGAATTTGGGTCTCTATGGTTTGTTTTGAGGAAACAATGTGTTATACACGTGGTGTAATTTTAAATGGAGCACTGGAAAGTTTGTTTGCGTAGGACATGTATGTCATGTGAGTAGCATGACTAGTCTAGTTCATGAGTGTGAACTTTGTCAAAAGGAAAAGGCTAGTATTGTGCTTTAATTATCAAAATCACGGTCGAGGGTATCAAATGATTTGAATATGGGTCGACGTTATGAACCATTGAATTATTAGTCTAATTGGAACAAATCATTTCCAACCACTTGCTAATTCCAAATTCTTATGTTTCTTAGAGAGGCTTGCGATCTATTTGCCTCAAAAATTTGCTATTGATTTAAACAAAAATGATTCTATGATTGACTTGAAGAATTTAGGTTGTAATCTTTTACCGTAGTTATCTAAACGCACGAGCAAAGGGATATAAATACAAAACAAAAGGTTATTTCATAAATTCCATACAGACGGAAGAACGGTTACGATTGTAATCCCATTCTTAGAGGTAGAGTATAATAAGTTCAATGTTCTGCCCAAATTATAGAAGTTGGTTAATCGGGAAAAGCACCGTAATAGGGCTTCTAAGAAGGTCAAATTTCAAGTAGGTATATAAAATTATGAGGTATTTCCAATCATAGTCACGAACCCTATAGGAAGTCTAGGTATTATCTATTTAATATGGCCCATATATTAATTATGTTTGGTCAAGACAGTATGAGAGGTCTTGGTCAAGTATATCCAGAAGCAAGTTGGTACCGAGAGATGCATAACATAGGCTACGAAGAGATGCAGTTACAAAATCTATGGAAGGAGAATTAGTGATCTAAGAGGTGGGACCTACATAATAGGGATGAGGGCCTATTTCATCAAGTTTGGTTTTATCGTCCCAATATGGCGATGGGCTATGATGGGTTTATCTGAGTCTCAATAGGTTCCCTAATTGGACTTCAATCTTTGATTGCATGAACTTTAGATTTTAATCTATAGTGGCTGGACAAAATTTTGTAGAATTTTAAACCATCCCTATTAGGTTAGGGTAATGTAGAATAGGTTCAAATTCAAGTGGTTGGGCAAAATTTCCCGTCGGGTTGGTAGAATAGGTGAGATGCGCCTTCCGTGACTTTTGTGTTTAAGTAGCACACAAGGCCTCTATTGAGTGGCACACTAGTGGCATGTGCGTAGAGGGCTTTGAGTAGATCACAACCATATATTGGGCCAAAAGATTTGAGTCAAGGTTGGATCTCTAACTGCAGTCCGAAAGTACACCGGTGTTATGGTAAGGGTTATCGCTAGTCCCTTATGACCTGAAAGTCGTATCATAATAATAGAGTCCAAGGAGATGTATTTATGTGGGACATGATATGTCTACTTGAAGGTGGACTCATTTAAGTTTTGCATATAAATTTTGTTGAAAGGTAACAGCTAGTATTGCACTTCAAATATCAAAGTCACGGTAAGGGACACCAAAAGATCTAAAAAGAAAGTGGGAGTTCACGAGTCACTAATTTATCATCCTAGTGAGAACCAATTTACCTCAATCAATCAGTGATCCCCAAATTCCTAAAAGTAAGAATGGCTTACAATCTATTCACTCTAGAGACTAGGATATGGTTTTAGGAATAAAGAGGTTAGGAAAATTTGAGTCACGATATCGTACCTTGACATTTGGTAATAATAAGTCACGATGTGATCGATAACATGATAGGGTAGTTGTAATCAGTTTCGAGGATTGTACCCCGAGTCCTAATAAATGAAAATGATCGCGTACAGTGGTACCTGAGTCGATAAGAAGGAATGACCCGCTTGTCCATGGTATACGAGAGTCTATCGATGGAATAACGAACTCTAAAGCACGTCATAGGAAAGATCCCTAACTACTAAGTTGTGAATTTTTATTTGTGTCAAACCTGCCAGACTATATTCACAAGCGTTCTAGAGGTATTAAATGTAGTGCTCATGCATCACTTGTTGATTACTAATACAACATAATGACGGGACGTCATGCTACAGATTTTGGCTAAGCTGGTGAATGTGTTGTTCTAATATTATGTCACTTCTTTGATAATAGAATTTTATACGTAGAGTAACATCTGCTGAATCTCTAATCTTGGAATGGGGGTCTACCACGGTCCTTACAATGCTTGTCCTTGTTTTGGTCTATTCTTCTCTGTCTAAACTGTAGGGGCCTAGTCAAGTAAGGTTTGAGTTAAGGCATACGGGTTGCTAGTTAAGCCAAGAATCAAGATAAATATTTAGAGACTCACAATAAATGATTCCTAGAGATTAGATGGTCTCATAGGTTTGTGGTTTACCCAAGGGTAAGATCTTACTCATCTTTCAAGCTCAAATGACTAGAAGGTCACGATATTACTATTAGGGTCGAGGGAAGGACGAGCAAATTTAGGCAAGGTTGTAGTTATATGGCTTGGCGGATGGTTGCTATACTTGTGCATATAACTACCATAGCCATGGGGATACTCTGTATTTATCTATCAAATACGAGCGTTCGTCTTTCCAATCAGTGAAAGACAAAAGCAATAAAGAGTTCAAGAAAGATGTCATTGAATACAATTACGTAATTCAAAGGCGGATGTGTAATTCAAGAGGAATTATCAATGCAGTCGCGGATGAGATCCTAGATACCTCTATATCTCAATCCACGTGGGATAATCATACGAAGAGCGAACCAAGTGCACTATGGTTGATCAGACCATAATACATTGATTCTAATTAGACAATATGCTTATGGGCGTCCCCAGTATACATATGTCCTGAACAAGCTCGACAAAGAATAAGCTTACAAAACTAGGCTATAAATAGCATCCTCATTCATGGTAGTTTAAAGTATAAGTATGGAAGAATACGTTGAAAGCAGTAATAAATAGTTCGAGTTTCACAAGGATCTAAGTCTTATCCTGTATGCTTGCGTATACAGTCGTCCTACTGGTTCTTGTATCAGGCCTTAGTTGACCAATGGGTATGGACTACAAAATCTCTATATTCTAGGTAAACATCTCTCTTACACTAGCATATAATCATTATCACTCTGTTACACTTTAATACTAGGTTAAAAGGATACGGGTGGTAGGTTGTAGTCATACTACTCAACTTATGAAGTCAACTAATAGAGTAATTGAGAAATATAACACGTATACTCGTATGAGTTATCTCCTAAACTCCCTATTTATCATGAAAGAAGATAAGATTTATAGTGAAAGGAATCAAGCAGAAGTAAGTCAAGATAATCGGACGAGAGTTCGAGATTTGGAATTGAGGGACGAAGTCAAGCTTGTGGATGAGATTCCTATATCCTAATCCTATATGCAGTTCACATCGGTACAGTAATGTAACCGATGTGACAAACTTGACCTGCATGGGCCACCACAAAAACATGTAACGCCCCAGTCCTAAAATACTTTACGTATCCATGCCAGCTGCATACATACGAAGTATACTCCAATATATAGAAACCTCATATGAATACATAAGCTGTAAAGTGCAGTAAACTAAGAGTAATCTAATCTCATCCACAAATGAAGAATAATAGATATCATATAATCAACTGTAATAAGTCTTTGTACAATACATTGGACGGAGACAAATCTACTACTAACAAGTAAGGAAAAATATACATGGAAACGGAAAGGATTTGGCAGGAGTAGCAAAGAAAGATCCAAGACACGTCATCTCCGAATGAATAGTGAAGATTGTGACCTCGACTAGAACACCTGCAATATTACAAAAGCACACAACTGGAGAGATAACCAGGTCCTCAGAGGGACGTAACAAGATACAAGAAGAATATGCCATAATACTGAATACAAAATATGCCACAAAGAAAATAAGTGACAAGACAACAATAAGGTAATCTAACTGTACTACTGTGTTTATGCAGTTAAGAACAAACCTCCAACGCATGGGTATCTGTCTCAGTAGCAGTAACTCAGGCATGGTCCCATCAGGATACCAGGGACCTCAAAGTGTAACATTTCTCGAATGTCAGAGGCCAGCAGTATCAGTAATAGGAAAGTTCATAAGTACCCATACGTTAAGGAACTGTTCTTCCCATCCAATGCCTAACAGAGTCACATCCATGTCTCGTATACCTCTACTAACTGCTAAGTCTCCTAGCATGCCTCTAATAGCAGTTAGCCCTAATGCATGCACATGGGGGATCAGCCCACACGCAAGGACCTCTACATGCTACTCGTCTCACACATCCTCGTAGTACAACTGTGTCGAGGCATATGCATACACTTCAAACGGTAGTCTCCTAACTCTAAGTTCATATGCAATCAAAGGATAGTAACAAAGTAACTAATAATCACTGAGCATGTAGTAAATCAAGAACTGTAATAACTGAAAATAATGAACAGTGATATGTAAATAAATGTAGACTGAATGTAAACAGTATAATGACAAGGTATCTTGCCTGATTCTGTGCTGTAAATATGAAATGCCGCTCCCGCGTCCACACCTCCGGAACCCGACGCTCCTAGATAATTAATTAACTAAATTAGGTCACTACTTATGAAATTTACGACACGACTTAAATAGTCAAAGTAATGTGTTAAAATTATATTCAATCTCTTGTGGAACCATTTAGATCCATACAATCACATACAGGTTCTACGAGACATCGAAACACAGTTTTAGGATTTCTAACTTTTAATTAGTCGGTTATGCCCCTACTTCAATAACATACTTAAAAATCATATAAAAATCATAAAAATAATATTTAAACTAATTTTCTACAGATTTATCTATGAAATTCCAGAATTAATATTTCTAAAGATATTTACGACTGGTTGATTACTAAGTCAGCTGGTCTACCCGAAACTCGTCCGGAACATAGTTAATGACTCAAAATTGCTAAAATAACCAAAAATATATTTTAGCAGCAATAAAATACTTTATTTTATAGAATAATATCAGAGGTACAAGGGTTGAGTTATACTACAAGTTTGGGACATTCTAGGTCAGCCGGTTATCCGAAATTAGCTAGTTTTGACCTACAATTTTTTCGACCAGATTTGAGTTGCTAAAATCATGGAAAAATAGTTAAAAACCCTAATTTATGTATATAAACACACATAAAATTCAGTTCTGAAAATAGGTACCAATAACTTATAGTTCCTTCACAATGGGGTTAATTTTGATCCTACCGACACATGAATATTATGCCTATATTTTATGAAATCTTTATGGATGATTATACCTAAAAAAAGCCATCAAAATATGATTTCTACAGAATTAATAAAATATTTTCTTCAAAATTTTAGCAAAGGTTTTAAGAAGAAAAGATTAGGGTTCTTACCAAAGATCCTTGCTAGAAAGGGTGATGATGACTTCTCTTCACCAAAGCTTCAATCTTTTCCGCTATTCTTGTTTGCTAATCCTCTCTTAGTGAGTATGGGAGAGTTTATAATGGCTATAGAGGATTGGATGGGGGAGATGGAGTTTTTAGGGTTTGTTTTGAGGGGTTTCGGGGATGTATAGTGGAGGATATGAAGGATGGAGAGATGTGCAATGGAGGAGATGATGTATGGAGGCTATGGGGAGTTTGTTGCTGCCAAAATTATGGAGAGGGAGAGGGTTTTGGTCGGCCAAAGGTGAGGGAGAGAAAGATTTGGATTTGGTTAAGATTTAGGATAAGTTGGTATATTTAAACGTATCCTTAAATAAATTTTAAGCAATCTAGGATTTAAATCCTATTTAATTTGATGCATTCGGCCATGGGGGGTTGCTTGGCCAAAATTATCATGGTGGGGGTCCACTTGGCACGATTTGGTTGTTTGGTGAGTTGACAAGTTGATTGGATTGAGGATTTAAAAAGGGATTTCCTAATATATAACTATTTAATTCTATCTATGTAATTACACTACAAAATCTGAATTAAATACAAATAAATGTAATTATTAATATTTATTCATGCCCAACATGCCTACATAGGGTTGGGTTTGGCTTGGAAGAGGTTTGGGAAGGTTTTGTGCAACCGGGTCTCCTAAAAAGTCATAAAGACTTTCTTAACTAATTAATTAAATAAAAATATAACTTGTGCCATAATTTGAATGGTTAACATGCAAGAGGTTACAATATGACCATGGCATTCCTAACATGACTAGCATACTAGTTAAAGTACCCGACTATGCTAGGCATGCCATACTTTTTAGTCGTCTTGTATATTCAAACTCAACCATGGCTATAGACCTTTCATATAATATAAATAAGATAAAAATAAATTAGAATTAAATAAAATCAAGAAATAATTTAAATATTCCTTTAAATTATAAGGGGTTTTACACCAGCCCCCGGCGGCAAACGAACAAAGTGGTTCCAAAAAGTCTTCCAAAACCCAGGGAGCAAACATGGTCGTTTCAGACCCATCTGACTTGCGTGAGGCTATCCTCCACAAGCGCAAGGAAAGAGAAGAGGCCTCGGGGTGCAAAGAGTCCTCCCACGGACGTCACTGCACCCAAGTCATCGTCAATTGCTATTGCAATAACGCGACGGTACGAGAAGACCGGCAGTCCGTCTTCCAAAGACTGCAACAACCATGTTCAGAGGATGAGGCACTTCCCGTCGTCTCTTGCAACTCTGCTCAGAAAATCTCCGCCGATGGGAGAGGGAAGAAGATAAACGTTTCCAGCCCGAAGATTTCAACCACTGTGACTAAGAAACTGTCATCTAAACGGTTGCCCACCACCGGAGTTTTCCAAGGCACCCGTTCAAAGACGAAATCTGCTACAGTTGGAAATTCATCATCCACATCACTGGAGGTTGCTGGAACTGGGGGTAGCACTTCTCCGAACCTCCACGATAATCCGATGTTCCAAGGAGACGAGCCGGGGGAAATAACTCTCCAATTAGATGTAGCAGATCCCGACGTCCCCGAGGACGTCCACAATTCCCAAGACGAGGCAAACTCGGAAGCTGGGGGTACTATTCCTTCTGAGTCCGAACTAGAGGAGAACATTCCCACATACCCCGATGACTTCTCGGTACAGGGGTATGATTCGGAGGGTACGTCATCCACCGTCCCTTCCACTTCTACTCATGTAAGGACGGCATTCATGACAAACGACGAACAAGATGGTCCCAGTGATCACCAACGCATCGACACTCTGGAGGCCATACTGCGCACTTTGGTCAAATCGGAGGACGAGATCAAAGCAGCCCTCCCTACTCTGCAAGGAGGGACGTCTGGCCAAACATACTTGGGTCCCGCGGTCAATGCAGACTCGAACTCAGCGGTACCAAACCCAGGCAATAATCCTCCTGAATTGTCGGCTCCTACCGCTGCAGACGAAGCCAGGGAGGCAAGAAGAGAGATCCAGGAGCTCCGAGCCATATTCCGCGCCAGAGAAAACTGTCGGGACCTCAGGATACGACAACCGTATCCCGCTGCGTGGAGAGATGTTCCCTTCCTACCAAAGTATAAACTACTCCACATCAATCCATATGATGGAAAGACCTCCGCAAGTCGGTACATAACTTACTTCGAGGTCACCACCGACCATCTGCCCCATGACGATGCCATCCTTACACGATCATTCATCGGGGCATTGGAAGGGGTCGCCTTCGACTGGTACCGTAATCTGCAAGACAACTGCATCCACTCCTTCGCCAGCTTCAAGCGCATGTTCTTGGAGAGGTTCTACGAAGTAGGACAGGACATCACAATGTCCACCCTCATAGATGTCGTTCAAGGGGAGAAAGAGCTGACAAGGAACTATATTGAGCGGTTCCGCTAAACCGCCATGAAGTTGCCGTCTGGTAATCTGGATTCCTCCTTAATTGAAATTTGCCAAAAGAGACTGCTCCCAACAATCAGCCTCTGGATGGGTGAAAGTCAATTTAAGGACTGGAAGACGTTTATCATCAGTGCCACTAGCGCCGAAGACAGGTTGAAGAAGGCTCGCCAACTGGGATTACACATTTCAGAGGGAGAGGACAAGGGCAAGCGCCCTAATAACAGCAACAACAATGGTGGTAACTCCTCTAACAATCGGGACAACAAGGGCAAGCAGGCTATGGTGGCCGACACAGCCCAGAAACCTGAGTCAAAACCGATAGACAAGCAATGGCCACAAATGACCTACTCCTTCGAAGACGGCCATATCAAGCCCATCTTGGACATGCTCATACAAGGAGATAGAATTTAGCTCCCTCCACCAAGATGGGAACCTCGGCCGGTAGAAATAGAGAACCCAAAGTACTGCCATTACCACCGCTACGTCCACCATGCTACACACGACTGCTACCAACTAAAGCGATACATCCAACATCTCATCGATTCGAAGGCTCTGGCCATTGATTTTGAGGAGGTAACCGTGGCAGCCAATATGGTATCCGTACAGTTTGGCAGCTTCCCTCCGACAGAGACTCAAGACGGCGTGATACCCATCCCTCGGGCGACAATAGAGATTGCTAATCTTCTACCTCCTCGAGATCAGGCTACTGGTCTAGTACCCCTTACCTCGTTACGAGGGGAAGTCATGTGGGTCCATCCAGATTTGGTACCTGAAGTGACTCAGTCCATACCACCCTCCATTGGCAAGAAGGAGAGTAAAAAGGTCAGATCCTGCCGCACAATTTTGGCAGATGTCGAGGAAGCCGCAGCTGTCGTTACTCGGTCTGGTGCTCAATCCCAACCTACACCAGATAACTCGACTGAAGAACATCAGCCGGCTACTGCTAACGCTCCGGGACCTTCTCAACCTCTGACGACCGACAAGCCTAGGCCGAAGGAGAGTCGCTTTGACAAATCCCTCCGAAAAGAGGCACCTCATGGGCTGGAAAGGCCCTACAACTTTGACATCTTGGCACAATTGGCCAACACACCGGCCAAATTATCATTATACGAGCTCCTGAGACTCTCCAAGGATGTTCGTGCGGCCTTGAGCGATGCACTCCAGAACGTCGACGTATATCTAGCGCAGGTCAACCTCACGGGAGAGAGCCTGCCTGCAGATCTCCAAGACAGCGCTTGCACAGGAGCGATGCCCAATATTGTCTTCACTCCACAGGACATGCTCATCAAAACCAACCTACACGATCGTCCGTTATATTACACTGGATACATCGGCGACGTAAAGGTGGATCGGATGCACATTGATCCTGGTTCTTCCATAAGCATCATTCCGAAGGGTCTATTACACCATCTTCGCATTCCTATGCATCGCCTGACGCCAACAAGCACCGCCATCAGCGGTTTCAATTCGGACAGGAGCTACTCGATTGGGAAGATTCGCTTGAAGTGCCAAATCGGCGATCTTCAGTCAGAAGTGACCTGTTACGTCATAGATGTGGACACTTCCTATAATATCCTCCTGGGGTGCCCTTGGATACATGATTACATGATTGTGCCTTCCACGCTACACCAGTGCTTCAAGTATGTTGACAAGTAGGGCTTCGTGACGACAGAATTTGTCGACATCGATCCCTTCAAAGGGGTCGAATCCTACTACTCAGACTCCTGCTTATACGAAAAGTCTAAGAGGTACCTTGGTGAAGGAGATATGCAAACTGAGACGGCCATAAGATCAGAAGAACCTCTGAAGATCCACCTCCAAGCTCGCAAACCTGGCAAGTCCGCACCCCTTACGGACGCTCTGCGTAAGGATGCAATCAGCCTCTTGGCACAAGAAGGACAAATGATAATCCGGCTGCCAAGGTCCGGCCAAGCGTCAAGACCCACAATGGAGCCACTGACAATCAGCATGCCTAGAGTCGGCCAGCCACAAACGGAGAAGCTCAATCCCTCCGACAAGCCAATGATGATACGTCTTCCCAAGAAGAATCGTCATCCCGATGCAAAGTCGGGGGCTTCCAGCGAGCCAACCACTCCCCACCCAGCATCGAGTACCAAACTGGGGGTCGCTAGTTTGCCAACGACTCCACGTTCTGCTCCACCAGCGGAACCCCTCGTGATCAAGTTACCCAAGTCATCCTCTCAGTCTTCATTTATACAGGGGGTGGCCGAAGAAGAACCAGAACTGGCCAAGTATACGGCTGCTCACACCAATGTTCCATCCGCAGATGATGTAATCCCGTTAGAAAAGATACCTTACTTCATCAATAAAGGGCTATCTTTGAACTACATCGAGCTTAATAAGCTTTGTACAATGTATGCTATGGAACACGGTATAGGCACTCACCTACATACGCAGGTGACAAATGTTTACACCGTAAATCAGCTCACTCCCGCGGAAAATGCTTACCGCATAATCGAGGGAGGGGATCATCCAATCGTCTTTGGTCGGAAGAATGATCTACAGCCCTTCACCATAGAAGAAGTCGATCTCGAATCGGACGCCGGAAGACTGTCTCTCTATCTATATAACCCCCAATCCAAATATCTCATACAAAAACAGGGGTATGATCTGGAGACTACGCCAGGTTTGAAGTACGGCACTGGTCGACGATTACCTTTAAAGTCGCCGGTCCTGGCTGGCAAACCACATAACTACTACAACAAGATCCGATGCAGACTGGGGTATGTTACGCCTACAACGACCCCTGAAAGCTCAGATGAGGAATGCGACTGGCATTCACACTCAACCGGATCACCAACTTCTGATTCGGATATCAACATCGGAGATGTATTCAGGCAAGTCCTGTCTGTCAATATGGCATTCGCTGATGCTTACGAAGAAGGTGAAGACTTTTCTGAACTCCTCGAATTAGAGCCGTGGGCCCAACAGCTGGATGTGCAATAGAAGAAGTGGTTTGAATAAAGAGAGCCTCCTACTGAAGATGAGGTCATGCAAGTGGATCTAGGCAGCGACTCTTCTCCAAAACCAATCTTCGTTAGTAAAAGCCTGACAGACGAAGAGCGAGAATCGCTACTGGAACTCGTCAAAGAATATATTAATGTGTTCGCCTGGAACTACGAAGACATGCCAGGGTTAAATCTCGATATTGCTCTTCACAAGCTCAACATTCGGCCAGATGCAAAGCCAATCAAACAACAACAACGACGCTTCCGCCCAGGCATCATGGATACGATCGAAGCCGAAGTCAACAAACTGATAGCCAGCAGCTTCATTCGTGAGGAACAACATCCGGACTGGGTTGCCAATATAGTACCGGTCCTCAAGAAGAATGGGAAGATTCTAATCTGCATCGACTTCCGTAATTTGAACGAGACATGTCCCAAAGATGAGTTCCCCCTCCCTATCACAGACATCATGATCGACAACACCTGCGGCTTCGAACGTATGTCGTTCATGGATGGTTTCTCGGGGTACAACCAAATCAAGATGTCTTCCGACGACGAAAAGCATACATCGTTCCGAACACCAATAGGCACGTTCTGCTACACAGTCATGCCTTTCGGTTTAAAGAACGCTAGCGTCACCTATCAGAGAGCCATGATTATCATCTTCAGGGATCACTTACGCAAGACCGTGGAGTGCTATGTTGACGACATCGCCGTCAAAAGTCGCTCTAAGGAAGATCATCTGCATGATCTAAGGACAGTGTTCGACCTAATACGAGCGCACAATTTGAAAATGAACCCTACGAAATCCTTCTTGGGCGTATCCAGCGGGAAGTTCTTGGGTTTCATCAACACCTCCCAGGGTATCCACGTAGACCCTGAGAAGACAAAGGCAATCATGGAGATGGGTCCCCCGAGAAATCTCCGAGAACTCCGAGGCCTCCAAGGGAGGTTAGCTTACATCAGGAGGTTCATTTCCAACCTCTTCGGGCGATGTCAGCCATTCACCCATCTTATGAAGAAGGGCGTCTCATTCGTATGGGATGAAGAATGCCAGCGTACCTTCGACAGCATTAAAGAATATTTGTCGAACCCTCCAGTCCTGGTGGCCCCGGTTGTTGGAAAACTATTCCTGCTCTATCTACGAGCAATAGAGCATTCCTTCGGCGCTCTGCTAGCACAAAACAACGATGCAGGTCATGAACAAGCTATATATTACCTCAGCCGAATGATGATTGGGCCAGAGCACCGATATACCGCCGTGGAGAAGGAATGCCTCGCCCTGGTGTTCGCCATTCGAAAGACACGACACTATGTCACGGGGCAAACCATACATGTGATATCACGAGTCAACCCCCTCAGGGTCCTCATGACGAAACCAGGGGCACTCTGCTCTCGCCTCGCTACATGGGCAATATTACTGTCCTCCTACCATATGGTCTTCGTCCCGCAAAAGGCTGTTAAAGGTCAGGCTCTGGCAGACTTTTTAGCAGCCCACCCAGGCCCGGAGTCGGCCAGAATATACGAAGACATCCCAGATGAGGTCGCCGACTCGCATGCGACCCCTCACAATGATATATGGCGCATGTTCTTCGACGGCGCCTCAAGGACCAGACCTAAGGGCAACATCGTCGTCGGAGTCGGAGTGGTGCTGGTTTCTTCTTCCGGATTGGTGATCAATCACGCTTACTCCCTCACAGAACCCTGCTCTAACAATGTGGCCGAGTATAACGCTTTAGTCATTAGCCTCCAACTTGCAAGAGAGCTGGGGATAGAATATCTTGAAGCATACGGCGATTCACAGTTAATCGTCAACCAGATCCGGGGTTCATACGAAGTCCGCCATGAAGACATGATCCCCTATCACCAAATAGCGATTAACATCATCTCGTCGTTCGAGGGGTTCTTCATCGAACACGTCCCCAGACTCCAAAATATCGAAACCGATGCCTTAGCAGGCCTTGTCGCTTCCCTAGCAGTTTCGAACTATGCTCATCAATCGGTGGATGTGATAGGCCATGAACTGGTCTGTCCCAAGAATAATGTTCAATTCGTGGCATGTTATTCTGCTCAGACGATCGACGAAGCACCAGACTGGAGACAACCATTCATTGACTTCGTAGTCTACGACATTCTGCCAAAGGACCCAAAGGAAGCCACCTCTATCAGAAGGCGTTCTCTCAGATTCTTCTACAATACAGAGACGAAAATGCTGTATCGCTGATCCTACGATGGATTATTGCTTCGATGTCTGTCAAACGCAGAAGCCAAAGAAGCCATACGCGAAGCTCATGACGGTGTCTGCGGGGCCCATCAGCCTGGCCCAAAATTGCAAGACCGTCTTCGCCGAATGGGCTACTACTGGCCCACGATGGTAGCAGATGCGATAGACTATGCAAGAAAGTGCAAAGCCTGCCAAGTTCATGCGGACTTCATCCACCAGCCATCCGAGTTTCTACACCCGACGGTGGCGTCCTGGCCATTCGATGCATGGAGAATGGATATCATCGGTCCGATCACTCCACCTTCTTCCTGAGGACATCGATTCATACTCGCCATCACAGATTACTTCTTTAAATGGGCTGAAGCTGTTCCGCTTGCAGAAGTAAAGACTTCAAACGTGATCAGCTTCCTCAAGCATCACGTCATCTATCGCTTTGGACTGCCCCGAAGGATCATCCACGATAATGGTCCGTAGTTCGCAAGCCACGCCTTCTATCGATTCTGCGATAAATACCGAATTCAGAATGTTGCTTCGACGCTATACAATCCGACAGCGAATGGGTTGGTAGAAGCATTTAACAAAACCATCATCAAGTTGCTTAAAAAGTTCGTATCATCCAACAAACGCGACTGGAACGAGAAGCTTGGTGAATGCTTATGGGCATACCGTACTACAGTCCGAATAGCCACAGGAAACACACCATTCTTCCTGGTGTACGGGAGTGAGGCAGTTCTCCTATTGGAGACTCAAATACCCTCGCTTTGCGTCGCTCTCACTTACCAATTGACGACGGATGATAACTACCGTCGTCGGCTACAAGAGCTGGAGGCCTTAGATGAAAAGCGCCTATTAGCTCAGCAACGAATCGAGCTATACCAAGCACGCATCTCCGGAGCCTTCAACAAGAAGGTTAAAATTAGAACATTCCAAGTGGGCGATCTCGTTCTGGCAGTTCGGAGGCCGATGGTTATGACTCACAAAACTGCCGGTAAATTCTAGCCAAAGTGGGAAGGTCTATTTATCATTGAGGCTGTATTCTCCAACGGTGCTTACCGCCTCGTAAAACAAAACGGAGACTTGCTCATGTTGTCCGTCAACGGCAAGTTCCTAAAGAAATATTATGTCTAAACGACATTCTCCAAATCCCAGATTATTGAGTTATGTACCCGCTGGTGCCGCTGAACTCACATTCACAAAATCCCAGATTATTGAGTTATGTACCCATTGGTACCGATGAACTCGCATTCACAAAATTCTAGATTGCTGAGTTATGTACCCTCCAGTACCGCTGAACTCACATCCAGACTACAAATCTTTCAGAATGACGAGTCATATACTTTTTCGTACCACTGAACTCACATGTCGACTCCAACCCTCCCAGATCATCGAGTTTTGTACCCGCAGGTACCGCTGAACTTACATCCCGGTCACTCTTTTAGGTAGTAAGTCATGTATGACCATACCTCTGAACTTATTCTTCTGAAAGAGCTCCTCCCTTATGATCCACTACCCACACTCTCAGTGCACAAAAAGGGTAACAGATCCACAAAATTCCCAAAACGACCACGTCGATGTTACCTCTGAGTCATCTCACTTCCGCTAAAAACAAATCACCCCTCTACATAGAACTTCCATGTCCTCATTACCTCTGAGTTATGCTATGTACCCCTTCATGGAGCCCACTCCTGCCATGTCCTCATTACCTCTGAGTGGGAAGGCTCCATCGAAGAAATCCTCATATTTGCCATGTCCTCATTACCTCTGAGTAAATATGTTGGTTCTCTCTCGACTTATTATCTGTACAGAAAAAAAACCCCCCAGGGTACGCCAAAGATAATAGGTCCACAAATGTCCTCTGTTGACCACAAATATCCTCCGTTGAGTCCACTCCTGCCATGTCCTCATTACCTCTGATTAAGGAAGACTCCGCGGTAAAACTCCCATACTTGCCATGTCCTCATTACCTCTGAGTAAGTATGTTGGTTCTCTTTCAACTTATTATCCGTACCCAGAATCAGGATACGCCAAGGATAATAGGTCCACAAAAAGTCTCTCATTGGGGCAACTACTACAAAACAAAGAATAGAGCGAATGTATCCCAGTCATTCAAAAGTGGTGACATTCACATAACTACATCTCACGAGCAAGCCAAAAAAGTTCTCTATCATTTTTATTCAGGCAAAAGGGAAGAAGATTACATCGATGTCCAAAAGAAGCAAGACATAAACCAGCTAAAGACAGACAGAAGTATCAAAATAAAGACGGACATTTGTGAGAGCCCACGAATCCTAGTTGCGGGGACGCATATACCAATCCCTCAACCATTTTACATATGAAGGATGTACTTGAGCAAGATCCTCGTCCGAAATAGGAAGATCAGAACTCCCAGTACTACCGCCGTCACGCTGGGACTCCTCTTTTACAGCAATGTACGCCAGCTTTCCTTTCTGTTTTTCCACTTCTGGTGTTACCTCCTCCTTAACAAACGATGATTCTTGTTTGAAAGAGGGCAACAACTCTTCCTTCACAATGATCTCAGTCTTCGACAGGATTGTTGAATCAAAGATAAAAAGAAACAAAGTCAAAAGATGTCAAGACGTTAGGGTTTCGAAGTATATGACTTCCCCAAACCCTTACCCTTAACAGAAGGATGAACGTCGGAGTGAGCTTCGGGTGCCGCAGCTGACGTCGAGGCCGTGCCTTTACCCCTCGCTGCAGCCTTCGCCGCAACCTTGGAAGACTTGGGAGCCATGGCTGATGATCAGAAAAGGAAGACAAGAAAGCTGGGGCAAGAGCAGAAAGTAAAAAAGTCTTCTTTCCAAGAACACGCTGCTATTTATAGACGAAGCCCATAGACCGACGCATCGATCTATGTACGATGAACCGACTCTTCGGTTATCAAGGCGATCCGACTATTCAAGGCTAAACTCTTGGGATCCTGCCCCAAAAAAGCGGCTTTAAATCTGACAGCAAATCAAAGGCAATCAATACAAAGATTTGCACACGTGGCAAGGAGCCTATACGGCTCAGATGGCCATACGGCTGAGGAGGCGATGCGGCTCAGAAATCTATGCGGCTGAGGAGGTTATACGGCTGAGACATCCATGCGGCCAGAACATCCTATGCGGCCCGAAGAATTTTTACATGGCCATGCTTCTTATTCAAAGAATTTCAATTTTGCAAATTAAAAACTTTAAAGGGGGTCTTGTAGAAGCATGGAAAAGAATAAAGAAAGACCTATGCGACTCCAACAGAAGGATCTCCATGCGGCTCAGGATCCCCATACGGCTCAGAAGTCCATACGGCTTAGGGGTCCATGCGGCTCGGATAGATCCATACGGCTCAGAAAGAAGCCATGTGGCCTTCAAACAGTTTTTCTCTACATGCGGTTGCATTTAATGCCCTGACGACTACTCTGACAAAAAACAGCCATGACAGCTCTGACATAAAGACGCAATAATGACTGACATGATGGCGTGTTTATGGGAAATAGGAGAAAATCTTCTTACGGCTGGTAAAATCTACCAAGTCCCGAGGCCACTCCATGTGGCTGCCCATTTGCATGCGACTGACTATCCCTATGCGGCTGCCCATCTGCATGCGGCTGCCTATCCCCATGCGGCTGCCCCTCTACATGCGGCTGTCTATCCCCATGCGGCTGCCCCTCTGCATGCGGCTACCTATTTCCATGCGGCTGCCCATCCCCATGCGGCTACCCATCCACATGTGGCTGCATGTTTCATACGGCTGAGAGGACCCCCCCATTTGTGGCTCGGCCAGGATGATCTAATTGAGACACGTGGCGCTCTTCGCTACAATTGAGACACATGGCAGTCTTATCTTCCCCAGAATTATGGATGCTAACAAATCCTAACAAAATCAGATTTGTTGCGATCGTCATAATGGCCCAGATCAAATCAAATCAAGCAAATTGGACACGTGGCAGGATATCCCAAATCATAAAGATTCATGGCAATTAACATTTATTGTCCACGGAGATTTGATGCAATCTACATTAATTACCTAGATTTGCTACAATCAGAATGAAGAGCCCAGATTAATTGATCCTTAACCGCCGACTTATCAAGGAGGCAATCATTGCAAACCCTAATGATCGCATCCCACTCCTATAAATAGCAAGGTGCCATTCCCTTGCAAAGAAGAGGATTTTTCTAGAGCACTTGAGTCCCGGAGGAGAGCAGAAAAAAAGAAAGAGAGAGCACTACAGAGACATCCAGAGATCCAGCAACTGAAGGCGCAAGGGAGTCTCCCCACACGTCCAAGAGCATTTCTTTACCGGAGCCAAGGTTGCATCCGATCGTCCAAGGAGTAAGGCAGAGCTGCCGTCGCTTTCCCGAGCCTCTACCGTCACCCCCCAGAATCTAAAATAAATAATTGTACTTAGATTGCTGTACCTAGGTTTTCGTTCCTAGCCTTTCTTTATACAAGCGAGTTTATATCGTGAAGTAAAAGTCCAGTCCTCCGATATAATTGTTCTGTTCTTTTATAATTCATGGCAAACACGGTGATTTGGGTTTTGCGGACCCTTTACGAATGAGGCAAAATATTGACCTCTAATATTTTAGCGTAAATGAATAGCCTGCACATAAAACCAACTAAAATCAATACTTGCATCGATTCGGACTTGCACCTTGGTCGATTCGATTTCTTAGAATCTTCGAGCCGATTTAACGCACTTATCCTTCGGGACAATGCGATGCTTCGCATCGATTCAACTCGATTCATTCTTTGGGACAATGCAACTCTTCGCATCGACTTAGTTCGATGCGTTGCTGGGACAACGTAACTCTCGTATCGATTCACATTGATATATTTCATTCGGTCAATACGACTCTTTGAATCAACGTCTCAGCGTGATGTGCCGTGCGGAGTGGGACATTACACTATATTGCCTTTTCATATGATTATTGGTTTTCGAGAATCACAAATCCTTGCATATTTTCTTGATTTGATACTAATACCACATGGGTAGTTTCCATATGATTTTTTATATCGACCTTTGCAATTTTCCTTCTTGTATTTTATTGTCGGATCATTTGATTTTCTCAATAAATACACATTACTAGATTTTGATTTTGTTTTACTGGATCTTAAATCGTACCTATATTTTAATCGTGTTTATCTAAATTTTGGCCTCAATCATGCCTAACTAATCATGACTTGTCTATCTTATTCTAGCCAATTGTGCAAAACTTTCGAGTTTGATCGTGCTTCGAAGATCGTGCCTTCATAGTTTTACGCCTCTAAGTCGTAATTAAAACTCCATTCCATCTCATGCTTACTGGATTTTTGATCATTTTAGATCATGTCATTTCAATTTCCTGCCTGAAATTTCGTGCTTGGTCTTAACTAATTTCATTTCACTTCATGTCTGACAAATTTTGATTATTATCAACTGTGCCCTTGTATCCATTTATTTTGTCAGGATATTCAAATCTTCATACCGGTCATTGACCGTATTCACACTCATGCCTAATTAATCTTAAAACCTTGTGTCATTTTTTGTACCATGTTTTACCTTTGAATTTTGAGGACGAAATTTTATAGGGGGTAGATTTGTAACCCCACTTTTCCAGTTTCATGAATTTTTGAACTATTTCAAATATTTTGATTAAACAATATTCAAGTTGTTGAATATTTATAATTCCTAATATTATTATAAATGATTTTATCATTAGTTCTTGGGAATAACTAAATTGGAGTATTGTCCAATTTTCCAACTAATTAGTGTTTCCCAAGATTATAACAACCTTCTTAACAACTTTCTAACCAATTATAACTAACTCTAACAAACTTTTGGATTGAAACTGTAAATAACTGATTGTGTTAGGCATTTTTGCAAATTTTTATTTTTTTTATTTTGCTGTATAAATATATATATCAGGGGAGGAGAGAGAAGCTACTCTCTGCTCATTCTTTGATCTCTCCTCCTAAATTGCTCATTCTTTCCCCAAATTCGTCCACCAAACCCTAACCCTAAATTATGAAGACCGGGGCATGGCCGGAGCTTCCATCCAGGTGGTCGACGACTGCCCATTTTCCTGAGCACAACGACGGCGAGTAAGCGGGCCCCTCGAGCAGAGGTGCACCATAGCGACGGAAGATTCCATCTCCAGCGACCCCTTTCCAGTGGCACACACTATTTTTCGACGACCGGACTACCTTTTCGACCACCAGGCGGGTCTCCTCTCCACGACGAGCATGGCCGACGACTAGGCGCCCTCTTCCTCGGCATTGTTTGCTTGTACACGACATCCCCGACAAAGGTGAGACTCCTTCTAGGCGGTGGCCGACTCCTCTTTCGGCGACGTTTCCTCCTTGATCAGCGACGGTGACAACCGAATCTTCCTCGATAGCACTTCTCCACCTTTGACGACTACGACACCACCGGACTTCGGTCGCCGACGGGTCTGTCACTGGCTAGTGAGTTCTCTGACCCCTCTTCATCACCTATATGTGTTGCTTTGATCCGTTCGTGATCAATCGATCTGGAATTATTCAGATCTGGCAAATTCGAGTTATGCTTCGATCGATCTGGGTTTGGAAAGTTTCGGCTTATTTTTCTTCTTTCTAACAAGTTGAGGGCGTTCCACGATAGATCGGATCAAGAACGGACAGTGAACTCTTGATTTCTCTGTTCTTTCTTCTCCTCTTAATTTTGTGTAATATGTTATTTTTTGATTTGGAATTTCAGATCAAGCTAAGATTGATCCAATTCTCCTTCTCGAAGTGACGGATGATCTGTGCGAACATCAATTTCTGACTGGTGAGTTCTTGATTAAATCCTTTGATTTTTGAATTAGTGTTCTTGAATGGCGATGATTTGGTTGACCTTGATTTTGTTTCCGTGTTTGTCTATAGTGAGTAATTCTTGTTGAATCGAAGTCCGAATCGAGAACAATCGGGATTGTCAAATCTAGTGGATTTTGGAATCGAAGTACTATCGAAATCTTGAATTGTGTCTTCAAATTCTGAGTTGAATTTCTTGAGGTAATTTTTTGATCATTGCCCTGTTCTATTCAATCTATTTTTGCATATGTTTGATATTTGATTTTACTGTCAGTGTTCGTGTCCAGGTTGTGTTCGTATCCTGAATTGTGCGTGAGTTCATGTTCTGCCATGATTGTTTTCAAGTCAGCGTGTGCGTTGCGATGCCGGGGTTGCATACAAAGTTTCTTCCAAGATTGAATGCAGTGCCTAATCTCTATCATTATTGTATATATTTGAAATTGTATACTCTTTGTTAATTAATTTGTATTAGTCTATATCAACTTACTTTGGATATATTTTCTCTTCTCAGCCATTCAAATTGTTCTAACTAAGGTTTTGGGTTTGAATGGTTAGTTAAAATGTTGGTGTTAGGGTTTTCGAATATATCTTCTTTTGCTATGAGTTGGTTCAACCATGGCGAGTATATGAGTTTTTGCGTTATTTAAACCAACTGGGATGTTTGGTTATTCAACTGGGCTTAAGTTAGTTCTGTGATGGGTTTGATTTAGTTTTGTGAATTTCCAGACTTGTTGAGTTGTTCAAGTTCAAAAGGGTTGCTATTTTACTTGCTGGTTTGAGCTCAGGGATTTTGGGTTTAATGATACATTGGTGGTGTTTCTCAGCCATTCAAACGTCTCCGATGAGAACGATTATTTCGCACGAGCATTGCATGGTAATTTTATACCGATCGTGGATAATCGGACTCGCGTTACATTGGGGCGTGACATATTGTTAAAGTCAGACGACCTTGTGATCGATTACGCGAATTGGGTAAGTGACTTAAGGAATAGTTAGGTGGGTTATATCGAATATGCTTGAAAAGATAGACTATGCAAGTTGCTTGTTGGATGAATGATATTGATATGTCGAGGAAATGATTGAACATTACTCAGTGTAGGATGGCTTTGCTGAATGACTTGGACCCCTTAGACAAAGTGTTGCAAGTACGAATAGAGGATATATAAAATATGCTCGATGTTTAGAAATCTGAGTGATGCGAGCTTGGGTAGAAAATCCCGTACTATCAACTTGGTTTGACCCTAGGATTGGGGTCAGTGTTGGCATTATTGTTGGGGAACTATGATTCCAATCCTGACATTGACTTTAGCCTTGAGAAATGGCCTAGCGGGTTAGGCGAGACGTCCATGTTACAAGAGTTAGCATTGGAATGATCGATCTTGAGAATTGGTATGGATGGACAGAATAATTCTAGAACTTGAAAATACCCCTCACAAGACTCGGCTGACATGCAAGTATTTCAGGGACGCCTGAATATGTGCACGATACGACTCGAGTGAGAATGATGAATTCTCTATCACGCGGCTTGGCTGAAATGCATGTATTTTGGGGATGCCTGGGATATATGTACTATCCAACCAAGTGATACGTTGAATTCTAGTGAGACTTGAGGAATGAAAAAGTATCGAGGATTTTGAAACAGTGTTTTAAAGGAAAGATTGATGGTAGTGCGAGCGTGGCTTGGATTGAAGCAACGCATAGGCAAAGAGCATACGAGAGTCTTTGAAATAAAGTAATAAGTCGATGAGTAAGTACTCAGTTAGTTTCGAGGATGAAACTTTTTCTGAGTGTGTATGATGTAGTGCCGCGTCCCGCTCAGTCAATCGGAGGAATCAAAACGTCGACGGCGTACGGACTTAGCCGCACAACGGCTTGATCAAAGACTCGCTCAGGTGGGGTAGTTTTGATAAACTTGTCTCATCTTAGCCTTCACATAATAAATTGCATGTTTTCAACTTGCATAAGTGTAACGCTCCAGTCCCAAAATACGTAGGACTAGGAACGTAGACATGCCAGCCGTATAATAAATATACGTAAGCTGTAAAATGCAGTAGAACTATAACTAATCTCATCCACACAAAATAAATAAATAAAAGATATCATATAATAAGAATGAATTGTCTTGATACAATATGTTGGACGGAGACAAATCTACTACCAACAAGTAAAAGAAAAATACATGAGAAGAGTAATGATTTTGGCGAGCGAAGCGAAGACGATCCAAATGCAATCATCCTCGTAGAAGAAGCAATGATCACGACTAGAGCTAGAACACCTGCGAAAGACAATAGCACACACCTGGAGAGATAACCAGGTCCTCAGAGGGACGTAACAAGATACATAATATTATGCCATATAAACTGAATAAATATTGCTCATATAAATAAGTCAATCAAATTATAACATGGTCCAATACGCACCTACTGAACGAGCGTACCATCCCCCCAACCAAACAAGGACAGGAGATGGTAAACTAATTCACGACGACGTATCTTTCCATGCTATGAATCCAATATGGTATCCGGACCCCAACAAGGTTCAATACCTTCTCATCGAAGTAGTAAGTCACACCTACAACCAAACAAGGACAAGACGTGACGAACTAATCTGCAACAAGTTATTGTTCCAAGCCACGGTCAGATACAAGTACCCAAACCAAAAGTACTCGTACCTAACGGATAAAGGTAGCCTAACGTTCTAAGTGAAATGTAGTTAAGAACAATCCTTCCTACGCATGGGCCCTGGCTAAATAGGATCAGCATAGTCCCCCTTGGGCACCAGAGGCCCCATCAGTAAGAGCATGACGTTCCGCAGAATCATCAGTGGCCGTCAGTAATCATGGGCATCAACCCCGTATCTCCAGTGGAGAGTCCGGGTCACAAGGGAAAGTGCATTGAAGCCCATACGCTAAGGAATTGTCCTCCCTGCCCAATGCCTACTATGTTGTATCCACAACATTAACCTCTATAACCGCTAAGTCAAACTAGCATGCAACCTCTATTAGCGGTTATTCCTATCGCACGGCTTGTACGTACTGGTGGCCAGCCAATCACGCACTTCCGTGTTCTACATACGACACACAACTTCGTGTCACCACGTGTCAAGGCCAATGAATGCAACACACGTGGTGGTCCCTTAATCTAGGTTTAATGTGAGAAAAATAATATATAGCAGGAAATATAATGAACAGTAAGTTCTAACAGGTTATGCCATATATCACAGTTTATTTTGCATAAAGAAAATAAATAATGCATAAAATATGAGCTAAAATAAATAAACAGCAAATGGCAAGGTGTCTTGCCTGATAATACGCCTGGTGTGCTGCGATAATCACGGTGACACGAACTGCGACTTCGGTGTAACAACTACACAAGGGGACCTCTGATGGTGGCACGGACAGTTCCATCGGGTCCAGAAGGGTCAATTTAGTTAGGGTTCGGCATAAGGTAGTATGGATTTGGCTAGGGAATAGGGGTAATGGAATTAGTCACGGACAAGAGGAGAACTGAAGGAAATTTGGGAAATAAATACATTTACTATCTTTGAAAATATTTATAATACTTGAAAATTTATACTAGTCAAAATATGTTTAGAGATAAATATTATTTTAGCTCAAATCAATATTTGCAAACATAGTCTTGGATAATGACAAAATAATTTTTAGAAAATTAGTTAAGGCTAAAACCAAATTTTTATTGAGATATAATATTTTTGGTTAAGATGTTATATATTAAAATACCATAAAAATATTATTATATATTTTAGGCTAAAACCTAATTTGAAATCAATATAGGCAAAAATCCTATTTATTATAAATTTTGCAAAATATTATCTATCTTTTATCATAGTAAGAAATATTCAAGTAACAAAATAATATCAGTACTTAGTAAATATTGTATAAAAAAATCTAAGTTAATATTAATACTGTTTTAATGAAACAAAGGTGAAACTACAGAAAAAAAATATACTAAAAAGTTTTAACAGAAAACTACATTGTTGTTCTCTCTTTAAGACAAAATAATAATAATAATAATAATAATAATGATGATAATAATGTTAATAATAGTAATAACAATCATAATAATAATACTAATAACATTAATAGTAATAAATGAAAATAATAATAATAATAATAAATATTATAATAACAATAAATATATTAAAACAAAAAATAAATAATAATAAAAAAACAAAAATAACAACCAAACGAAAAATCAACCAAAAATATCAACTCACAATGAAGCTGATCTTCCTTTTTCGAGAGAGAGGGGGAGAGAGAGGATGAAACGGCGGTGGCACGGAGAAGACGCGGCGGCCGGAGCGAGGAGATGAGGGCGGAAGACGAGAACGGGAGAGGGAAGAGAGGCTGGACTCGCGGCGGCGCTCGGGAAGACGAAGACGCGGGGAGAGAGGGAGTGGAATTTGGGGAGCTGGTCGGAGCTGCCGGACGAGTGAGGCGGCGGCGATCGCGGTGGATGGAAGGGACGGGCGGCTAGGGTTTCTGGCCGGGGAGAGACGGCGAAAGGGTGGTCCGACGGAGGGGAGATCGAGCGGTGGCTGAGAAAGGAGCCGGAGGCGTGGGATCCAGCGGCGGAAGGGTTGGAAGGGGGCGACGAACGGTGGAGGGTTCCAACGGCGGCGCGGAGGAGATGCGTGCGGCGCTGCCTTGTCGAGTCCGACGAGGATGAGTTTGGGAATGACCGACGATGGCCGCAGGAAATCAGTGAGGGAGCGGCGGACGACGGCCAGACGAGGGTTTTCGTCGGCACGGCTGGGGTTCGAAGGTGCTGACTCGCGGCCGGAGTCGAGGACTCGACACGGCGGAGTCGATGGGACTCGGAGCGGCGACGAGGTCGGGATCAGGTTAGGGTTTTTCCTATTTTATTTCGTTGTTGTTCTTGGTGGCGGATGGGGTTTTCCGGCCGATGGCCGTGGTCCGGGTGGTGGTGTCGGTCGCTGGTGGTTATGTGGGGTTTTGGTCGGGGCTGGTAACAGTGTAGGTGGTGGCTGCCGTGGATGGTAGTGACGGAGAATGTGGTATGGTCTGTCGCGGTTGCTGCGGCAATTGAGGCGTGGTCGTCGACAAGGCATGGTAGGGTTTGGATTTTGATGTCGGGGTGGTTGTAGATTTGGAATTTGGGTCGTGTCGGTGAATGTCCCACACGGCCTAGAGGAACGTCCGGAATTGTCGGACGTGAGAGAATTGTACATGTAAAAGAAAAATAATTAATGGAGAAGAAGAGACACAGACACGATGCACAAGTTTTTGGTTAAGAAATTTTTTGTGGAATAATTGAAATTTATGGAGGAGTACCTGCCTATTTATAGGATGTGGGAATTCCCAATTGGATAGGATTAGAAAAGATTTAAAACCCAATTTAGATAATTCAATCTATTTAATTCAAATCCAAATCCAAATCAAAATTCAATTTCAAATACAAATCAAATTTAAATCAAATTAATTTTTGTTTTAAATAGGATAAATCAAATTCCAAATATCTACTATTTAAATCAATCCAAAAATTCAAATCACGATTTAAATTGTCACAATAATTTCGAAATATATTTTCCAAAAATACTATTAATAATAATTTTGAAAATTACATTATTATTTAAAATAAATAAATAAATAATTACGAAAATATATGTTTGTACAAATAATATTTACATAGATATACTTTCCTAATTTACCATTTTATAGGAAAATTTTATTTATTATTATAACTATATAAATGAATGGCTTTTTATAAAAGTCATAAACTTGAAAATAATAGCTAGAAATATTTTTTGTCTATATTACTTTGAAACTATAAAAATAATAAAAATAATATTTTTCAAAAATATGTACGCTCGCACATATTTGTACTCGACGAGCAAGAAAAATAATTTCGTGCGCGACGTACAATACGACTACGCGACGTATATTACGAAATTTCAAATCCGTATAAATAATAAATAAAAAAATATAGTAGAAATTTTAGGGGTTTTACATCCTATCCAACTTAAAAGAATTTTGTCCTCGAAATTAAGAATTCGTAGGGGGTGAGGAGACACAAGGGGGTATCGATGGGAAACAATCTATAACAAATCATGCCGTAAGAATTCGCGATCTAGATCGTAGAAAAACAATACGGCATGGTCATGGGTAATGAAGAGTCACGATTAAGAGAGCGAAATAGATTCAAAGCGATTAGAGGGTCTTGATAGGGTCGAGTAGTTTAGGATGAAGATATAGCAACATCGAGTAAGAATGGTCATAGCCGATAGGAAGGCTAAAGAAAGTTCTAGTATAACGCCTTCGTCCTCCTAAAATAGGTGAAGGCGAAAGCAATATAGAGTTCGAAGGAGGCGTTATCGAATACGAATACATGATTTAAAGACGATCGAAAAATTTCAAAGGAGTTGCCAAGGCAGTCGCGGATGGGACTCTAGAGGGCAAGTTTAACTATATCCCCATCCACGTAGAATAATAGGCAAAATCGAACCAAAGTGCACTTGGTTGATCAGACCATTGTGCACCGGTTCTGATAAGACAACATGTTAGTGGGAGCTCTTCCAATAACATATGTCGTGAACAAGCTCGATAAATAAATGAACTTGCAAATCTAAGTTATAGTAGTAACATTTGTCAAGAGAGTGAATTTATATGCACGAGAGTTTAAAATTTGAGAGGAAGTATAGTCGAACTTCTAAAGGAGCTAAGTCATGTCCTGTGATGGTCTTTACACAGTCGTCCTATAGTCTTCTAGTCCAAGTCCTTGGTTGGCTAGATGGGTTAGGTCCTCTAGATTCTAGGATCCAAGTAAGCTTGCTAATATAGGTCACTAGGTCAAAAGGGGTTGCTAGTTCATAAGGTATTCTACCCAACTTAAAGAATTAAACTAATGGTGTTTTGGGACAACTAACTAGTAGGGTCAATCTCTAGCAAGCACGAAGGGAAGATAAGAATAGGAATGGAAGAAAGCAAGCAAGATGCAATTGATGAGTCAAACGGTAGATAAAATCAAGGAAAGAGGTCAAGTATGCGGATGAGATCCTAGACTGCTAATCCTATTCGCAGGCTTGCTTGGTATGGTAAAGTAACCAAACAATTTATCTTGACCTGCATGGGCCACCACAAAAATATGTAACGTTCCAGTCCCAAAATATGTAGGACTAGAAACGTAGACATGCCAGCCGTATAATAAATATACGTAAGCTGTAAAATGCAGTAGAACCATAACTAATCTCATCCACACAAAATAAATGAATAAAAGATATCATATAATAAGAATGAATTGTCTTGATATAATATGTTGGGCGGAGACAAATCCACTACCAACAAGTAAAGGAAAAATACATGAGAAGAGTAATAATTTTGGCGAGCGAAGCGAAGACGATCCAAATGCAATCATCCTCGTAGAAGAAGCAATGATCACGACTAGAGCTAGAACACCTGCGAAAGACAATAGCACACACCTGGAGAGATAACCAGGTCCTCAGAGGGACGTAACAAGACACATAATATCATGCCATATAAACTGAATAAATATTGCTCAAATAAATAAGTCAATCGAATTATAACATGGTCCAATCCGCACATACTGAACGAGCGTACCATCCCCCCAACCAAACAAGGACAGGAGATGGTAAACTAATTCACGGCGACGTATCTTTCCATGCTATGAATCCAATATGGTATCCGGACCCCAACAAGGTTCAATACCTTCTCATCGAAGTAGTAAGTCACACCTACAACCAAATAAGGACAAGATGTGACGAACTAATCCGCGACAAGTTATTGTTCCAAGCCACGGTCAGATACAAGTACCCAAACCAAAAGTACTCGTACCTAACGGATAAAGGTAGCCTATCGTTCTAAGTGAAATGTAGTTAAGAACAATCCTTCCTACGCATGGGCCCTGGCTAAATAGGACCGGCACAGTCCCCCTTGGGCACCAGAGGCCCCATCAGTAAGAGCATGACGTTCCGCAGAATCGTCAGTGGCCGTCAGTAATCATGGGTCATCAACCCCGTATCTCCAGCGGAGAGTCCGGGTCACAAGGAAAAGTGCATCGAAGCCCATACGCTAAAGAATTGTCCTTCCCGCCCAATGCCTACTATGTTGTATCCATAACATTAACCTCTATAACCGCTAAGTCAAACTAGCATGCAACCTCTATTAGCGGTTATTCCTATCGCACGGCTTGTACGTACTGGTGGCCAGCCAATCACGTACTTCCGTGTTCTACATGCGACACACAACTTCGTGTCACCACGTGCAAGGCCAATGAATGCAACACACATGGTGGTCCCTTAATCTAGGTTTAATGTGAGAAAAATAATACATAGCAGGAAATATAATGAACAGTAAGTTCTAACAGGTTATGCCATATATCACAGTTTATTTTGCATAAAGAAAATAAATAATGCTTGAAATATGAGCTAAAATAAATAAACAGCAAATGGCAAGGTGTCTTGCCTGGTAGTACGCCTGGTGTGCTGCGATAATCACGGTGACACGAACTGCGACTTCGGTGTAACAACTATACAAGGGGACCTCTGATGGTGGTACGGACAGTTCCATCGGGTCCAGAAGGGTCAATTTAGTTAGGGTTCGGCATAAGGTAGTATGGATTTGGCTAGGGAATAGGGGTAATGGAATTAGTCACGGACAAGAGGAGAACTGAAGGAAATTTGGGAAATAAATACATTTACTATCTTTGAAAACATTTATAATACTTGAAAATTTATACTAGTCAAAATATGTTTAGAGATAAATATTATTTTAGCTCAAATTAATATTTTCAAACATAGTCTTGGATAATTACAAAATAATTTTTAGAAAATTAGTTAAGGCTAAAACCAAATTTTTATTGAGATATAATATTTTTGGTTAAGATGTTATATATTAAAATACCATAAAAATATTATTGTATATTTTAGGCTAAAACCTAATTTGAAATCAATATAGGCAAAAATCCTATTTATTATAAATTTTGCAAAATATTATCTATCTTTTATCATAGTAAGAAATATTTAAGTAACAAAATAATATCAGTACTTAGTAAATATTGTATAAAAAAAATCAAAGTTAATATTAATACTGTTTTAATGAAACAAAGGTGAAACTACAGAAAAAAATATACTAAAAAGTTTTAACAGAAAACTACATTGTTGTTCTCTCTTTAAGACAAAATAATAATAATAATAATAATAAAAATAATAATAATAATAATAATAATAATAATAATAATAATGATAATAATGTTAATAACAGTAATAACAATCATAATAAGAATACTAATAACATTAATAGTAATAAATGAAAATAATAATAATAATAATAATAAATATTATAATAACAATAAATATATTAAAACAAAAAAAACACAAATAACAACCAAACGAAAAATCAACCAAAAATATCAACTCACAATGAAGCTGCTCTTCCTTTTTCGAGAGAGAGAGGGAGAGAGAGGATGAAACGGCGGTGGCGCGGAGAAGACGCGGCGGCCGGAGCGAGGAGATGAGGGCGGAAGACGAGAACGGGAGAGGGAAGAGAGGCTGGACTCGCGGCGGCGCTCGGGAAGACGGAGACGCGGGGAAAGAGGGAGTGGGATTTGGGGAGCTGGTCGGAGCTGTCGGCCGAGTGAGGCGGCGGCAATCGCGGCGGATGGAAGGGACGGGCGGCTAGGGTTTCTGGTCGGGGAGAGGCGACGAAAGGGTGGTCCGGCGGAGGGAAGATCGAGCGGTGGCTGAGAAAGGAGCCGGAGGCGTGGGATCCAGCTGCGGAAGGGTTGGAAGGGGGCGGCGAATGGTGGAGGGTTCCAATGGCAGCGCGGAGGAGATGCGTGCGGTGCTGCCTCGTCGAGTCCGGCGAGGATGAGTTTGGGAATGACCGGCGGTGGCCGAAGGAAATCAGTGGGGGAGCGGCGGACGCCGGCCAGGCGAGGGTTTTCGTCGGCGCAGCTGGGGTTCGAAGGTGCTGACTCGCGGCCGGAGTCGAGGACTCGACACGACGGAGTCGATGGGACTCGGAACGGCGACGAGGTCGGGATCAGGTTAGGGTTTTTCTTATTTTATTTCGTTGTTGTTCTTGGTGGTGGATGGGGTTTTCCGGCCGATAGCCGTGGTCCGGGTGGTGGTGTCGGTCGCTGGTGGTTATGTGGGGTTTTGGTCGGGGCTGGTAACAGTGTAGGTAGTGGCTGCCGTGGGCGGTGGTGACGGGGAATGTTGTGTGGTCTGTCGCGGTTGCTGCGGCAATGGAGGCGTGGTGGTCGACAAGGCAGGGTAGGGTTAGGATTTTGATGTCGGGGTGGTTGTAGATTTGGAATTCGGGTCGTGTCGGGGAATGTCCCATACGGCCTAGAGGAACGTCCGGAATTGTCGGACGTGAGAGAATTGTACATGTAAAAAGAAAATAATTAATGGAGGAGAAGAGACACAGACACGATGCACAAGTTTTTGGTTGAGGAATTTTTTGTGGAATAATTGAAATTTATGGAGGAGTACCTGCCTATTTATAGGATGTGAGAATTCCCAATTGGATAGGATTAGAAAAGATTTAAAACCCAATTTAGATAATTCAATCTATTTAATTCAAATCTAAATCCAAATCAAAATCCAATTTCAAATACAAATCAAATTTAAATCAAATTAATTTTAGTTTAAAATAGGATAAATCAAATTCCAAATATCTACTATTTAAATTAATCCAAAAATTCAAATCACGATTTAAATCGTCACAATAATTTTAAAATATATTTTCCAAAAATACTATTAATAATAATTTCGAAAATTACATTATTATTTCAAATAAACAAATAAATAATTACGAAAATATATGTTTGTACTAATAATATTTACATAGATATACTTTCCTAATTTACCATTTTATAGGAAAAATTTATTTATTATTATAACTATATAAATGAAAGGCTTTTCATAAAAGTCATAAACTTGAAAATAATAGCTAGAAATAATTTTTGTCTATATTACTTTGAAACTATAAAAATAATAAAAATAATATTTTTCAAAAATATGTACGCTCGCACATATTTGCACTCGACGAGCAAGAAAAATAATTTCGTGCGCGACGTACAATACGACTACGCGACGTACAATACGAAATTTCAAATCCGTATAAATAATAAATAAAAAAATATAGTAGAAATTTTAGGGGTTTTACAATAAGTTAGGCTTGATAATAAAAGAGACGCATCCACATAGCAAAGAGAATAATTCTAACTTGGGTCGGATTGTGTTAGAACATAGAAAAATGTCCCACGGTCGACTTAGAAGTCTGTTCAGCGTGCTTTTAAAATGGCACTCGGTCCTTCGTCCCGTGGCTTGGGAGAAGGAAGTTGGCCTAAGTTGCTAAGTTGCCACAATGCTCGAATTAGCCTAAGTCATAGGCGTCGCCCGCATGAATGCTTGATAAAGCACACACGGTCCCGTCGTCCGAGGCTTTGCATAGCCTTCGCCTGTTCCATGGTTTAAGTCATATTGCATGGCTTGTGGCTTAAGTCTAGTCACCAAAGAGCTTGGTTGTTAAAGTCGACCGCGTGCATAGCACGTTCCCTCGATACAAGGCTTAGCATAGCCTTTACTAGTCAAGTCGTTGCACGAATAAGTTAGACAAGAGTTTGGCTGGACTATCGAAGTCATAGCAAGCACTGTCCCATGTTGTCTGCGGTTGTCAAGTCATATGGTCCCACGAGAACAAGGCTCATCATATAAAGTATGTGACTTGAGCGATAGTGTCGCCTAGAGAACAAGTCAGTCTAAGACACGAGCCACGGTTGGTTTAGTGAAAAGCATGTCACGGACAAAGGAAGTACACGAGATCGATTCCGCTACTTGGGAGTCTCGATAAGGAAGTCACGAGATCGGTCCCGCTACTTGGGAGTCTCGATAAGAAAGTTCATAAGATTGGTCCCGCTACTTGGGAGTCTCGATAAGGAAGTCACGAGATCGGTCCCGCTACTTGGGAGTCTCGATAAGGAAGTCCACACGACTGGTTGTCGTCGAGATCGGTCCCGCTACTTGGAAGTCTCGATAGAAAGTTGGAAAGCATGGTCAAGAATAAGGAAGGACCTGGTAGATCGAGTTGAGTCTTGCATGGTCATTGGATAACTTGCACGTGTAATATCCCAGTCCCAAAATACGTATAGGACCAGGATACAGTACATACCAGCAACACTTCACCAATGGGCCAAATCTCAAAGTAAGCCCATTAGCGAAATACTTAAGCTGTAAATCATGATAACAACCTAGGAATACAATATAAGTCACAGGTCATAGCTAATCTCATCCACACAGAAAATAAGACACGGGGTATCAAGTCCAATAAAATATACTAACGAGAAAGATCTGTCCAACATGAAATAGAAATAATAACTGTACGGGTAAGACATCCCAAAACCAAAATAAAAAGGGAACAAAGTATCAACTACATGTCCACTGATAAAAAGAAAGAAAATAATGTATCAAGTCTAAAATAGAGAGACATGTATCAAGAGAATTCCTTGTCCACTATCTCGTCCTCCTGCGTAGGTACATCACCAGTCTCGACACCCGAGCCGTGAACCTCCTCTCTGTCTAAGCCTGGAGAGATCACCAGGTCCTCAGGGGACTAGCAAGACACATAATATACATGCCTACTATACAATAAACAATATGCGAGAAAATAGAAAATGGTATAAGGAACAATATGAGACTAAAGAATAAGTATAAATGACATACCGTCAAAGATAGTGCTATCAAGCGTGACTAATAGTAAGTCAGGGTATCCGCAGCCCGATGGGAGCTCACAGTCCTATAGTCAGTAGGGAATCCCTAACTACAGTAAGGCTCATTCGCACTCGATGGGAGCTCACGAACGAGGTGGTCAGGTATAGTCACGTCTAATAACAAGTCAGGGTCAAGTGAAAATAATCACGATCAGGTCAAGTCTATCAAGTACTGGTAGTCCAAGTCAAATTGGTCAGGGGATCATGGCATAGATAAAGAAATACTATCTCTAGACATGAACATGATAAAGAAATAGAGCAGGTAATATGGGAAAAAGAATAATAATCTACGTGCACGTAAAACTAGAATAACCATGACATAAATCAGGAGAGAAATATGTACCAAGTGAGACATAAAAGAATAGCAGCGTAGAAAATCATGTAAGTACTGTAAAGTTTGGCAAGGTGTACTTGCCTGATTCCGTGGTGTGAGGATGAAGTTTCGCTCCCATGTCCAACGTCTCCGGAATCCAATGCTCCTAAATAATTTATTTAACTACTTATGAAACTTATAACAGAACTTAATTAACTATATTAATATTTTAAACAACTTTAACTATATTCCAATATCTCGTAGGACTACTTAAATTGTATAACATACATACGTGTCCAACGAGACCTCAGAACACAGTTTTAGGGTTTTCGACCTTCCAATTAATCGGTTATGACCCCACGTCAATAACACACTTAAAAATCATATAAAATCTATAAAAATAATATTTAAAACTATTTTCTACAATATTAACTCTGAAATTCCAGAATTGCGATTTATAAAAAATTATGTGACTAGTTGACTACTACGTCGGCTAGTCTACCCGAAACTCGTCCTGAACATGGTCAATTACTCAAAATAGCTAAAATACCCAAAAATATATTTTATACAGAATTTAAAGTACATTATATCTCAGAATTAAGACATGAATACAAGAGTTATGTTACTAATTTAGAACATTCTAAGTTGGCAGATTACCCGAAAAAGCTAGTTTTGACCATTTTTTCGACCAGATTTGAGTTGCTAAATTTGAGAAAAAATACTTAAAAATCCTAATTTCCATATATGAACACACATAAAATTCAGTTTCGAAAATAACCACCAATAACTTATACTTCCTTCACAACGGGGTTAAATTTGATCCTGCCGAAACATGAATATTACGACTATAAATCATGAAACTTATATGGGTGAAAATACATAAAAAAAAAGGTACCAAAATACTACTTTTACAGATTTAATAATATAATTTCTACAGAATTATAGCATAGGTTTGAGATAAAAAAAATTATGGTTTCTTACCAAAAGTCCTTGCTAGTTGGGTTGTAGAGGCATCTCCTTGCCAAAGCTCCCACCTTTATTGCTATTCTTGCTTGCTAATCCTCTCTTGATGAGTTTGGAGGAGTTGACAATGGCTCTAGATAGTTGGATGGAGAAGATAGAGTTTTTAGGGTTTATTTGGTGGAGTTTGGATGAAAGAATGATGAAAAAAGGAGTTTTTATGGAGGAGAAAGAATTGTATGATGGAGGGGATGAAGATAGGGGATGAAGATGATGGGTTTGGATGGAAGAGGTGCTACCGAAATTTAGAGAGGGAGAGGGGGTTGGTCGGCTATGGAGAGGAAGAGGAAGGGAGAATTAAGTTAGGGTTTGGATTTGGCTAAAAGTAGGTATATATATGGACATTTTGGGTTGCATGCATGAAAATGAGTAGGAATCCTATTCCTAATAAGATGTTCGGCCAAGGAGGGGAGTTTCTTGGGCGAACACTCCATGGTGGGGGTCCACTTGGTATGGTTTGGTTGTTTGGTGAGTTGGCTAATTGATTGGATTGAGGATTAAAAAGGTCTTTCCTAATATAGACTAATTAAATCTATCTTATATAAATACAATCCAAATCCGAATTAAATATAAAGTATATATATTTATTAATATATATTAATGCCTAACATGTCTACATAGGTTTGGGTTGGACTTTGGATCAAATATAAACTAATGCCAACTAGGATTACACGTAGACACTTTCTATAAATAGAAACTTTCCAAAATTGAAAATATATTAATATTAGTAAAATATATATCAACATGAGAGTATTTGAGTATACTACATGACTATTTAGATTTGGATTTGGTTCGGGTCAAGTCGGGACTAAATTGGTACAACCGAGTCTCCTAGAAAGTTAATAATCTAATAATTAAATAAATAAATCATCGGTGGGGGTTAAGTCGCAACTTGGCCTGGTTTTCCTAGTTAGAACACACCTATGGCTCGGCCTTCCCTACCGTGGCTAAAACACTAGTCAAAGCACATGTGTACACTATCCGTGTCACAATTCGTAGTCGTCTTGTACTCCAAATCTTAACCATGGCTAAGGTCATCTATGATAATAACTATTTAATCAAAAATATTCATAAATTCCATAAAATCCTATTTAAATCAAATAAATAATAAAAAATAATTCCAAAAATTTAGGGGTGTTACATTCTACCACCCTTAAAAGAATTTCGTTCTCGAAATTAAAATAACTCACTAAGGTAAAGGAAAACATGTCTATGGTTCTAAGATGTCTCTAAATTGTGCTTTGTTTCTATGGTTATTCCTAAGCAAACATGCACCAAACTAGCGTAAACTAATAATCTACTTCTATTATTAACGGAAAATCAAGTTATTACCTTTCGTTGTCTCTTGTGTCGTTGTTCCGTCTTCAATCCTCATGGCAAAGGCCTGTCTTGGTCGTTGTGCTCCTGCCTGCTGTTTAGCTTGCACAAACTGCATCGCCTGGTCGGGAAGCGGTCCACATGGATACCCTCCCTCAAACACAAGAGTTTGTCTTCCCGGAATAGGTGAAGACATAAAAGAATAGAGAGTTCAAGGATCGAATACAATTGTGGGGTTTCAAAGGTGATTGAATAGTTCGAAAAAAGAGAGTTATTAAGGCAGTTGTGGATGAGATCCTAGAGGGCAAGTATTTGTTAACTATATCTCAATCCACGTAGAATCACCATAAGAAGAGCGAACCAAGTGCACTAGGTTGATCAGACCATAATACCATGATTCTAAATAGACAATATGTTAGTGGGCGTCCCCAATAAAACATATATCCTGAACAAGCTCGATAAAGAATAAGCTTGCAAAAATAGGCTATAATAGCAGCATCAGTCAAGATAGTCAAATAATATAAGTACGCAAGAATATGATTTGAAAGAAAGCACAAGTAGTTCAAGTTCATCAAGGTCTAAGACTCGTCCGGTGTTCGTGTCTCTACAGTTTCCCTACTATCATTTTGTCTAAGGGTTTGGTCGTCCAATTGGGGTATGGGCCTCTAAGACTCTAGAGTCTAGGTAAGCCTATCCTTTTACACTATCTTATATTCAGTGTCATTCAACTATACTTCATTAATTGGGTCATAAGGACATTGGAAGCTACTTGGTGACTCTTCCTATCCAACTTTCAAGAGTTTAACTAATAGTGTAACTGAATTAATAGAGCATATATACCTAGGATGAGTCATCTTCCTAAATTCTATCGCACGAGAAATAAGACTCGCGGTAGGAAAGGAATCAAGCAGATGCAATTCAAGGTAATAAAACGAGAGTTCGAAAATGAAATCAAAGAAGGAGATCAAGTATGTGGATGAGTTCCTATGGGTCCTTTCTATCATATTCGCAGGCTCACGTCGGTACAGTAACGTAACTGAAGTGATTAACGTAGATCTGCATCGGCCACCACAAAAATATGGAATGCCCCAGTCCCAAAATACGTATAGGACCATGATACGATACATGCCAGCAACACTTCACCAATGGGCCAAATCTCAAAGTAAGCCCATTAGCGAAATGCTTAAGCTGTAAATTATGACAACAACCCAGAAATACAATACAAGTCACAGGTCACAGCTAATCTCATCCACACAGAAAATAAGACACGAGGTATCAAGTCCAATAAAATAATACTAACGAGAAAGATCTGTCCAACATGAAATAGAAATAATAACTGTGCGGGTAAGACATCCCAAAACCACAATAAAAAAGAAACAAAGTATCAACTACATGTCCACTGATGAAAAGAAAGAAAATAATATATCAAGTCTAAAATAGAGAGACGTGTCTCAAGAGAAGTCCTCGACCACTATCTCGTCCTCCTGCGTAGGTACATCACCAGTCTCGACGCCCGAGCCATGAAACTCCTCTCTGTCTAAGCCTGGAGAGATCACCAGGTCTTCAGGGGACTAGCAAGACACATAATATACATGCCTACTGTACAATAAATAACATGCGAGAAAATATGAAATGGTACAAGGAACAATATGAGACTAAAGAATAAGTATAAATGGCATACCGTTAAAGATAGTGCTATCAAGCGTGACTAATAATAAGTCCGGATAACCGCAGCCCGATGGAAGCTCATAGTCCTATAGTTAGTAGCCGATGGGGAATCCCTAACTATAGTAAGGATCATTCTCACTCGATGGGAGCTCACGAATGAGGTGGTCAGGTATAGTCACGTCTAATAACAAGTCAGGGTCAAGTAAAAACAATCACGATCAGGTCAAGTCTATCAAGTACTGGTAGTCCAAGTCAAACAGGTCAGGGGATCATGGCATAGACAAAGAAATACTATCTCTAGACATGAACAAGATAAGAAAATAGAGCAGGTAATATGGGAAAAAGAGTAATAATCTACGTGCACGTAAAACTAGAATAACCATGACATGAATCAGGAGAGAAATATGTACCAAGTGAGACATAAAAGAATAGCAGCATAGAAAAGTATGTAAGTACTGTAAAGTTTGTCAAGGTGTACTTGCCTGGTTCCATGATGTGAGGATGAAGTTTCGCTCCCGTGTCCACGCCTCCGGAATCTAATGCTCCTAAATAATTTATTTAACTACTTATGAAACTTATAACAGAACTTAATTAACTATATTAATATATTAAACTACTTTAACTATATTCAAATATCTCGTAGGACTACTTAAATTGTATAACATACATACGTGTCCAACGAGACCTCGGAACACAGTTTTAGGATTTTCGACCTTCCAATTAATCGGTTATGATCCCACGTCAATAACACACTTAAAAATCATATAAAATCCATAAAACTAATATTTAAAACTATTTTCTACAGTATTCACTCTGAAATTCTAGAATTACGATTTATAAAAAATTATGTGACTAGTTGACTACTACGTCAGCTAGTCTACCCGAAACTCGTCCTGAACATGGTCAATTACTCAAAATAGCTAAAATACCCAAAAATATATTTTATAAAGAATTTAAAGTATATTATATCTCATAATTAACATATGAATACAAAAGTTAAGTTATTCTACTAATTTAGAACATTCTAAGTCGGCAGATTACCCGAAAAAGCTAGTTTTGACCCCTAATTTTCTTGACCAGATTTGAGTTGCTAAATTCGTGGGAAAATACTTAAAAATCCTAATTTCAATATATGAATACACATAAAATTCAGTTTCGAAAATAACCACCAATAACTTATACTTCCTTCAGAACGGGGTTAAATTTGATCCTGCCGAAACATGGACTATAAATCATGAAACTTATATGGGTGAAAAATTATAAAAAAAGGTACCAAAATACTATTTTTACAGATTTAATAATAGAATTTCTACAGAATTATAGCATAGGTTTGAGATAAAAAAAATTAGGATTTCTTACCAAAAGTCCTTGCTAGTTGGGTTGTGGAGGCTTCTCCTTGCCAAAGCTCTCACCTTTATTGCTATCCTTGCTTGCTAATCCTCTCTTGATGAGTTTGGAGGGGTTGGCAATGGCTCTAAATAGTTGGATGGAGAAGATGGAGTTTTTAGGGTTTGTTTGGTGGAGTTTGGATGAAAGAATGATAAAAGAAGGAGTTTTTATGGAGGAGAAAGAATTGTATGATGGACGGGATAAAGATGATGGATTTGGATGGAGGAGGTGCTGCAAAACTTTGGAGAGGGAGAGGGGGTTGGTCGGCTATGGAAAGGAAGAGGAAGGGAGAATTAAGTTAGGGTTTGGGTTTGGCTAAAAGTAGGTATATATATGGATTTTTTGGGTTGCATGCATGAAAAGGAGTAGGAATCCTAATGAGATGTTCGTCCGGAAGGGAGTTTCTTGGGTGAACACTCCATGGTGGGGGTCCACTTGGTATGGTTTGGTTGTTTGATGAGTTGGCTAATTGATTGGATTGAAGATTAAAAAGGTCATTCCTAATATAGACTAATTAAATCTATCTTATATAAATACAATCCAAATCTGAATTAAATATAAATTTTATATATTTATTAATATATATTAATGTCCAACATGCCTACATAGGTTTGGGTTGGACTTTGGGTCAAATATAAACTAATGCCAACTAGGATTACACGTAGACACTTTCTGTAAATAGAAATTTTCCAAAATTGAAAACATATTAATATTAATAAAAATATATATACAAAATATATATCAACATGAAGGTATTTGAGAGTACTACATGTCTATTTAGATTTGGATTTGGTTCGGGTCAAGTCGGGGCTAAATTGGTACAACAGGGTCTCCTAGAAAGTCAATAATCTAATAATTAAATAAATAAATAAATTATCGGTGGGGGTTAAGTTGCAACTTGGTCTGGTTTTCCTAGTTAGAACACACCTATGGCTTTGCCTTCCCTACCGTGGGTAAAATACTAGTCAAAGCACACGTGTACACTATCTGTGTCACAATTCTTAGTCGTCTTGTACTCCAAATCTTAACCATGGCTAAGGTCATCTATAATAATAACTATTTAATCAAAAATATTCATAAATTCCATAAAATCCTATTTAAATCAAATAAATAATAAAAAATAATTCCAAAAATTCAGGGGTGTTACAGCGCGCAAGGTAAATTCCTCGAACGATCCCGGGGCGCCGGGTTCTTGTCGGCCTAGAAGGAATTGCAGATATTGTATGGCCTTCATCGACGGTATGACTCGATTGAAGTGAACCGTTACAATATAGGTTGCGGGTCATTCGGTGGGAGCTCGTACCTCACACGTGAATGGTTACCGTATACAAAGATCCAGTATAGCTTGACATTGTTAGTGACCACTTATATAGATGTGTCGGCATAAGAGCGACTGTAGTGCCCCGTTCCACTCAGTCAATCGGAGGAATCGAAATGCCAATGGCGTTCGGACTTAGCCTTGCAACGGCTGCCCGAAGACATCGCTCGGTCAAGGCGATCCCTCGCTCAGGTGGGTGGCTTCGGTGAACTTGCCTCAGCTTGGCCTTCACACTAATAAAACGAAAGTTTTCAAATGCACAAGTAGGCTTGATAATAAAAGAAACGAATCCACATAGCTAAGGAAATAATCCCAAGTTTGGTCGAATTAAGTTAGAACATGGAAAGATCTAATGGTCGACTTAGAGTTGGTGCATGGCGTACTTTGAAAATGACACTCGGTCCTTCATCCCGTGGCTTGGGAGAAGAAAAGTTGGTCTTTGACACAAAACTATAAGTTAGCCTAAGTCATAGGCGTTGCCCGTGTAAATGCTCGATAAAGCATGCACGCTTCCACGATGCAAGGCTTGTCATAGCCTTTGCTCGTCCCTCGGGTTAAGTTGTAGGCTCGATTAAGTTAGGCAAAGTAATATTGTGCTATCGAAGTCATAGCAAGCACTGTCCCACTCTTTCTGCGGTCATTAAGTTACTTAGTCCCACGATCTCAAGGCCCGTCATATAAAGTATGACTTGGGCGATAGTATCGCGTAGAACACGAGTTGGTTTAAGGAACAAGCCACGGTTGGTTCAGTGGGAAGTTAGCCATGGTCTATTGGTACTTAAGGAACACGTTACGTCCGAGTTAAGTAGGAAGGCTATGCAGTAGTCATTCCCTGAGTTCAAAGAACGTTAGGTCTAAGCGATGGTTAGTCACAATGTTAAGTTCGAGCGATAGTTAGTCGCCGAGAAGAAATGTGTCGGGACTGTAGGTCAGTCGTCGAGGCAACCCTGGTTTGGGCTCTGCAAAAGAAGTATGAAGAATATAAGAAGTAAATAAATCGATTTAATCACAAGCCCCAACGATACCCTAAATTATATATTATTAACATAACACGGTCATGGACAACTTATCGACAAGGGCGAACATTTTCCTCGAACGGTAATCCGGGGCCATGGGACCGCTTCGGCCTAGGAGGAAATACGGGATAGTCGAGCTAGGTAGAAGCAACCGGTAATTCGGGAACTTACATCGGAGCTTGCTACTTGTACTGCAAGGATCCTGTTTACCAGGCTATGTCCAGGATGGCTAGTTAATGCCAATGACCTATAGGTTATAAACCTGATATAAATTGTTATCAACTAACAGGGAAGGTGATAGTGAGTTTTATGTTGCACGGCGCGCTCTGCCGAGGGAAATTCTAGCATAATTTACCTGGTTTATGTTTCGTCAAATTGTTTGCATGAAAATAACTAGGATGGCTAGAAAGATCACAAACAAACAAGTTATATGTTTTATTTAAATTCTTGAACCAAATGAGAGCCTGGAAACTAATTAGCCACTCGCCAGTACACGTTGATTGTACTGATCCTCGCTCTCTCTACAGGTGCGATAAATCGGGAGGAGCGTGCTACATGAAGGAAGATGAGTCGACATGGCGGCAATCCGCGTGTGTGCCTTTGGATTGAGTCTAGTTGAATGTGTGTGCAGTTAGAATGCAAAGTTTGGGCTTAAGATTTGGCTACAACGAAGGCAACGTGCTAAGGCACGAGATATGGCATCGAGTGTTAAGTCTTCGACATAGAGTTGCATAAGTAAGATTTGAGTTAATACGAATTAAGTCGAGAAGGGCCGTAGGGCAAGTTTGGTTAAGTTATGTTGAGTTGCAGGGCACAATCTCGAAATGTGAGGCACGACCGTGTTGTCACAACACAAGTATAGGCAAGACTAAGTGAGGAGGCACTGCCTCAGAGATATTGAAGCACGAATCGAGTTCATGGCACGATCGAGTCGTTGCGTCCCAAAAGTATAGCACGAAAGACAAGTATGAGTCGGTGCGTTGACGTTGCAAGTACGAGAAAGGTCTAGAGACAAGGATAAGGAAGTTATCGGTGTGATAGCACGGTGTTGGTCTAGAGACACAAATAGGCCGAGAGTCTATGTCCTAAAACTGATCCTAAGGCAAGAGTAGAAAGACAATCGTAAATGATTTATGTTGCACAAAGTAAATAAACATGTTGGTTTTGTGTGGGTGGGCGAGGAGCTCACACCACTAGTACAGTTGAGTACTAACACCCACATAGTTTTTATGTGCAGGCACATATAGAAGCTCGTGGCGCGGAGCTCACTTGGATGCGTCGAGGAATGGAGTTCCTTGGCAATTTGAGACGTGTGATCGCGTGGGGTCAGGACTTATACGAGACATAATGTATGGACGTTGTCTATCTGAAGCATCCGTTGGTTCAAGACATGTATTGAGAGATGAGAGAGAGAGCTAAGTGACTTGTAATGTAAGAAGAGTGAGCTTGAGTGATTGTAATATTGGCCTTGTGCCCCCATTATAACCTTTGTTTCAATATCAATAAAGAGCTTCTTTTGAATAACTTGTGTTTATCTTCAAATTTATGCTGCTATTATTTAATGTCTCTGCTTGGGACTTCTATGTGACGACCCCGTCGCAGCCATTATAATCGGCCGTTATGGAACCCGCCTTGCATGAGCGCAATCTAGGCTCGTGTGGCATCACGCCTTAGCGAGGACGATCGCTTCTACGGGAGCGGGGCATGATAGCGACTATCCACATGTATGCCTTTGGATTGCGTCGAGTACTAGCATGTTACGAGTTGGGTTAACAAGGTATACTTACAGCAAGCACTAACCTTGTATCGGCGTGGGTTAGGGTGTGTACGGTTGCAACACCATTCTGGAGCCTAAGATTTGGCTATAGCAAGGACACGTGCTTCGGCATGAATGTGGCATCGTCATCGAGTCGTCTCGAGTTAAGTCAGGAAGGGCCGCAAGGCAAGTTGGTTAAGTCAGGTTGATCCACGGGAGGCACGGCCTCGATCTTAAGGCACGATCAAGTCTATTGGCACGACCAGCATGAGTCGTCTCCTTGACGTTATTGGCACGGGAATGGTCTAGAGGCATATAAAAATAAGTGAAAGTCTTGGCACGGCCGAGTTGCATAAGTTTCTACTCGGCGAGGCACTGCCTCAAATATATATTAAAGCCACGAATAGAGTATAGCATGACCATGTCGTTGTATTGCCAAGTATAGGCCAAGGTGTCTATATCCTAAAATTGATCCTAAGGCAAGACTAGCAAGACAATCAAAAAGGGAATTAAGCTACACAAAGTAAATGAACGTATCGGTTTTGTATGGATGGGTGAGGAGCTCACTCCACCAGTACAGTTGAGTACTGACACCCACACAGTTTTCATGTACAAGCACATGTAGAAGCCCGATGGCGCTGAGCTCGCTTGGATGCATCGAGGCACGGAATCCTTTAGCATTTCGAGGTGTGCGGTCGCATGTAGTCAAAACTTATACAAGACATAATATATGGACATCGTCATTCCGCAGAATCTGCCACTCGTCGCCTTGAAGCTTGAGAAATGAGAAAGAGTAGAGTGACTTGTAATATGAGAGAAAAATGAGCTTGAGAGACTTGTAATTTGGCCTCGTGCCCATAATTTTAATCTTTATTCAATATCAATAAAGAGCATTTTTGAATGACTTGTGTTTTGCTTTAAATTTCTGCCGTTGTTATTCAATGTTTCTGCTTGGGCCTTCTGTGCGACGACCCTGTTGCTTAGCCTGTAATCGGTCGTTATGAATATGCCTTGCGTGAGAGTACTCAATTACCATAATACATGTTAACCCCCACTTTTGATAGAAATCGTCTATAACAAAAAGTCAACTTCATTGACCAACATTTTATGACCAAATATCCCCTTCATCGTCTTTTCCAACCCTCGCTGCCCCTCTCCCTGCTATGCGCCCCCGCCGTTGTGCCATTGTCTATGCGCCCCTACCCCCTCCCTGCTATGAGCTTCCGGCATCGTGCGCCGCCTCCCCCTACCCTATCATGCCCCAGAACCAGAATACTGGAGAGCGGGGGACAGACACAACCAGCTACGTACATTAAAGTACAACCTACTCGCTGTATGATAACGGCTGTCTAGATGTATGAGGGTTTTACTACAAGCCAACAATCACTTATGGTCAAGAACAAGCCTAGTGTCTCAATCTCAAGCAAACAAGTAACAAGATGGTAGATCATCAGACATACAAAGTAAGGCGTCCCATACATTACATATTCAGATGATCATGAAGCTAGTCATACAAAATGCGAAGACTAGCAAGAGTTTAAGTCATACATGATCAACCCTAGGATTTGTCAATCATGTTACAGCCCTTAGGCAGACAGGAATGTAAATTTAACACGAGCTAACACTTGCTCGGCGGCTAAATGCCTCAAAAGAATAATTTACAATAGAGTGGGAGAGCAAAATAAAACCCACTCGTTGCCAGGGTTGTGCCTAGTGTTCACCATCTGGCTGGAAGGCTGGATGATCCTCGGATGCTACTCCAAAATCTGGCCATACAAAACCAGCTGGGTCAGACCCCAGAAAGAGCAAGTGCCACAAGGAAGGCTTCACTTAAGAACTAAAACCAATATATTAGTACATAAAGACATAATGATAACGAAAGACATGAGTTAGAGGAATAAGGCGATAACGATAAGATAACTAACAAACTATTCCAGTAGCCAAGTTACAACCCGTAAACCAAACAAGGACCGAGATTGTAACCCTTCACCTGAACAGAACTTATTCTCTAACCAATTATCGATAAAGTAAAGTATAATAGTGACATGCTGAAACAACCATGTATTGGTCTTGTCTAGACAAGACCAAACGGGACTCCATCCATCAATCATGGCCAAGCAATGAGTACGGCTTGATACTTTAACTAACTAGGGTTATCACAATCTTAGTTACTAACAGGATGCATCGAGATGTTCCAACAGCCACAAGTCCTGCAGTCTTAATCCAGGTTATTCGGTCGCAAGTTGAGAGAGTTGGATTAGGTGACTTTGGGGTACAACATATGACAGTGTGCTGGAAATGCGCCCTACTCGACGGCAGGCTACAAGTCCAATTAGAGCGCCCAGATAACGGGACTGCCTGTAGCTGGAAATCTCTTCATTGTCTACTTGATTAATCTAGTCATTATCCTAGTCAGATTTAGTACGAATCCCTGATCGTAGAAATCAGAAATTTATGTCCTAGACATGATGCAAGATGAGACATGTAGCTTATACAAGCACAATCATCCACGGTGTCAAGATAAGAGTTAGCGAGACAAGATAGTCGTCGCGACAACATATCAAGATTACTCATATTAGGTTACTTAATAAGATTACTTGTCAAGGGTGCGCCACAACGGACCACCATCAAGAATTATCATGTCAAGTTACTGGTTAAAGAGTACACCACGACGGGTCACTATCAAGAGTTATCATGTAAAGTCATAATGTCATGTCGTATCCACATAAGTGCACCACATTGGGCCACTATCAAGGAGTTGTTAGAGAGTGTACGTGCCATACCAAGACCGTATTTAAAACCCAGAGTACATGTACAACACAGAAAATAATATTATAGGACTAATCAAGTAAAGAGTACAAACAAGGACACAATTTATACTAAGGACCATGAGGACAATATGGACATTTGCAAAGGTTGGCACAAAGTGGTCAAAGAGGTGTCATGAAGAGCGTGCACCCAAAATGCATGTGCTGAGAGTGGCATGCGCCTAAGGGCTAAACCTATTACGTAAAGCATATGCTATGGAGGGTATGCACCAAGGAAACATGCGCCCATGGGCTATGCACCCATGCCTATGTGCCTATATATGGGGGGAGGGTAAGTCAGAGAATGTACTACAAGTCTCAGGGCCTTATGCGCCCAAGTCAGGGAGCCATGCGTCCACCATTGGCACAACATCGATCTATGGAAAGATGCAAGTCCAAGTTGAGCTATGCGCCCAGACCTATGCGCCTACATAAGCATGAAAATGCCATAAAAGATTACAAGTCAGGAGCTCATGCACCATCCAATGGAGGCCATGCGCCCACATGTATGTCTATGTGCCCCCATGTGGCCTTATGCGCCCACATAATTTGGCTATACGCCCACAGGTTTGCACTTAACAGTGTGCAAACACTGTTCATCTTCTCCAAGTTGGCCGAGAGCACAAGTCATGGAACCCATGAACTTCCAACTCTCATAACTTGGTCAAAACACAATGAAATCTAACTTTTCAAAAGTCAAAGTTGTGTAAAATCAAATTTTCTACTACATGGAACTCTTATTTTTTGAAAACAAGATGGTTTGCTAGATCAAAACCCGAAAAATCCCAAAATAGTGCATAGTTAGATCTACAAAAATATATACATGAAAATACAAAATGATAAGAACTAAAGTAGCTTAGAATGTTGCATAGAAGAGATTAGAACAATGAAATGGAGGGTTCCTTCATGAAGCAAGTTGCACTTGCCTAAGCTTGGTAGGTGGAGGAATTAATGAAAGAGGAGGAAGAAGAAGTAATGGAGGAGAGAGAAGGTTGGTGGGCTTTAAATGTGAGGGGGTTTAACATGATAAACCAAAGAAAATAAATCAAGCCAAACCAAAATAAACCAAGTCAAACCATGATATGCCATGATGAACCTAAGCAAGATTAAACCAAAATTAGCTAGCAAGGCAAGAGAAGTAAAAATACGTGTCAGGATTCCGTACACGCATACTGAAAATACGAATAACAGAAAACGGGGGTGACAACTCTACCCACCATAAAAAAATTTTGTCATCAGAATTTAATCAAGAGGCTAGAGATGTCGGGGCAAGCTATACTAATCATGAGCAATCTACGACTAGCAGTTAATCAACCAATCATTCATGCAAGCAAGGATTTAAAAACATAAGGCATAAGGAAGACATTATACCTTACGAGTCAAACAAGTGTGGATATCGCAATCGGATATCATCCTCACGCTCTCACGTTGACTCACCCAAAGAGTGATGACCCCAAGCCATACGGCCTAACTTAATAGTCTTGTTCTTGAGTATCTTCTCCCTTCGGTCCAATATGGATATGGGTCTTTCCTCATACGAAAGGTTGGTACCAACAACCAATTCTGAATGATCAAGGACATGACTCGAATCCGGGATATACCGTCACAATTAGGATATATAGAAGATATCATGTACCTCATGTAGCGACGGTGGAAGAGCGAGACGATATGACACATCACCTACCCGCTCTAGAAAGTCGAATGGCCCTATATACCTAGGACTAAGTTTTTCCCGTACGCCAAAACGAATGAGTCTACGGGTAGGCGAGATCCTAAGGAATACATGGTCACCGATAGAGAATTCGAGGGGATGTCGGTGAGAATCGGCCCAATGACGCTGGCGATCTTTTATAATTCGAAGATGATCTCTGACTTGTCTGACCACCTCAATAGTCCGCGTAATCATCTCTGGACCAAGCATCTACCTCTCACCTATATCATCCCATGCTAACGGAGATATGTACTTTCTACCGTACAAGGCTTCAAAGGGCGCCATCAGGATACTGGCCTGAAAACTGTTGTTGTTGGAAAACTCCATGAGATGCAGGTGATCTTTCCACGAACCACCGAAGTCGATTGTACATGACCGTAACATATCTTCAAGAGTCTGAATCGTACGTTTTGACTGACCATCTGTCTATGGATGATAAGATGAACTGAACTTGAGACGAGTCCCCAAACTCTTCTGAAGACTCTGCCAAAAGTGTGATGTAAATCTCGAATCTATGTCAGATACAATACTGACTGGTACTCTATGCAATCTGACTATCTGCCTGAGGTACATCTCTGCAAGCTGATCCGTCGACTGGCCAATTCTGAAAGGGATAAAATGAACTACCTTGATGAGTCTGTTAACTATAACCCAGATAGCATCTCTACCAGCTAGGGATCTAGGTAACCCAATTACAAAATCTATGGTAATGTGCTCCCATTTTTATTCTGGGATCGGTAAAGGTTGAAGAAGTCTAGCTGGTCTCTGATGTTTAGTCTTAACTTGTTGGCAAACTAAACAACGAGAGACAAACCGGGCTATCTCTCTCTTCATGCCATTCCACCAAAAATGCTGACGGATATCACGATACATCTTCGTACCGTCGGGATGAATCGAATACTGCGAACTGTGAGCCTCTGCCATGATCTCTCGCCTGATATCACCACTAGGTACACAAAGATGCCTTCCATGTCGAAGTGTACCATCCTCATGAATACATAACTCTGTTCTCCGTCCTGCTACACATTATACCCTAAGTCGCTGAAGCTTAGAATCCGCTGACTGAGCCAACTTAATTCTCTTAACTATACTGGACCGAACTTATATACTGACCATCAATGCCACATTGGTAGGAAGAACAACTTCAATACCCATCTTCTGAAGATCTGCTAACAACTCTAGTTGTGCTGTTAGAAAATAAACTCCGGCCCATCTGCTCAATACATCTACAACAACGTTGGCCTTCCCAGGATGATACTGCAGGTTGATGTCATAATCCACAAGTAGCTCTAGCCATCTTCTCTGACGCATGTTAAGATCCTTCTAGGTAAATACATACTTAAGACTCTTATGGTCGATAAAAATCTTCACCCGATCTCCATATAAATAATGCCTCCAAAGCTTAAGTGCGAAAACCACCGCTGCTAACTCCAAGTCATGGGTTGGGTAATTCCTCTCATGATCACGAAGCTGACATGATGCATAAGCTACTACCTTACCATGTTGCATCAAGACGTATCCCAATCCCTTGTCGGAAGCGTCACAATAGACTGAAAATCCTACAGTCCCATATGGAAGCGTGAGAATGGGTGCTGTCATTAATCCTTGCTTCAACTTCTCAAATGAACTCTGACACTCTGTCGTTCAAGCAAACTGCACATCCTTGCGAGTTAACTGCGTCAGTGGTGCTGAAATCTGAGCGAAGTCTGACACAAACCGTCGGTAATAGCCAGCCAATCCTAGGAAACTCCGAACTTCTGCGACGGTAATGGGAACTGGCTATGTCTCTATAGCCACTATCTTCTGAGGGTCCACTTCCACTCCACCTCTAGTGATGATGTGATCAAAGTACGAGATACGATCCAGCCAAAACTCACACTTACTGAACTTTGCGTACAACTGGTGCTATTTGAGAATCTGAAGAACTACATGAAGATGCTACTCATGCTCTGCCTTATTCTTGCGATAGACTAGGATGTCGTCTATAAACACTATCACGAACTGGTCCAAATAGGGCATGAAGATACGATTCATGAGATCCATAAATACGACTGGCGTATTGGTCGCTCCAAATGGCATAACAAGGAACTCCCAATGTCCATATCAGGATCTGAATGCTGTCTTCAGGACGTCTTCCTCTCTGACTTTGATATGATGGTACCCTGACCGTAAGTCAATCTTTAAAAATACTGTCGCTCCTCTGAGTTGGTCAAATAGATCGTCTATCCTTGGTAGAGGATATCTGTTCTTGATTGTTACAGAGTTCAAGGTACGATAATCAACACATAATCTTGACGTACCATCCTTCTTCTTCACAAGAATTATCGGGGCTCCCCAAGGTGATCCACTAGCACGAATGAATCTCTTGGTTATAAGTTCTTCAATCATCTTGTACAAGATCTCTAACTCTGAAGGTGCCATCCTGTAGACTCCCCCTGACGCTAGTGCCATCCCTGGAAGCAAATCAATGGTGAACTCTATCTCTCTCTCTGGAGGCATACCTGGAAGCTCTTCGGGAAATACATAAGGAAATCCTTCTACTACTCTGGGAAACTGAACTGCTACTGCTACTACCATCCGCAATACTGGTGGAGAAGGTTCTACTTCACCTCTGGAAAATAAAAACTCCGGTTCGCCGGGAATACCAAAAATAATCCTGCCAATATGGCAGTCTATTCTTGCGTATTGATCCTTCAACCAATCCATCCCTAGGACTACATCATAGTCGACCATCGAAAAATCTATCAATCTAGCGAGAAACTCTCTACCGTTAACTATGATTCGATACGAGGAATAAACTCTATCTACTCCCACAAGACTGTTACCAGTAAGTATATTGAGCCTTACTGATAATGACTCTGGATCCAGTCCTATCCGTGTTGTGAATCGTACAAAAATAAATGAATGCGATGCACCCGAATTAAATAATACTGATGCTGGAAAAGAGTTGATGAGAATGGTACCTGCCACCACCTCGCCCGATGCCAATTCTTCTGCTACAGTCAGAGCCATAGCATGTTATTGTCCTCTTGGTGCTGGTCCCCTCTGCTGGAAACCTCTCTGCCGATTCTGAATCTGAGCTTAGGCATACTGCTTAGCCTGAGGCAGCAATGGCCTCGAAGGCTGTTACTGCTGTTGCACTGGTGCTGGACCCCTAACCGACGGACTAGTTAGGTTTGACGATGACGAACTAGCTCTATTCGGACAGGACCCTATCTTATGGTCCGGTACCCCACAAGCCAAGCATAATTTTTGTGCTCTACGACACTCTGATACTATATGCCCTAGCTTCCCACAATAAGAGCAACCCATTGTGGAAGACTGCTTCTGCTTATGCTGCTGAGGATACGTTAGTATCGTGTGCTGAACCGATAAAACTGTGGTCGCCCTCCTAGGAGCTCCAATAGTCAAAGCCCTAGCTGCCGGGGCTGGTGCTGATGACTGGAACATCTGCCCATGAGATCTCTTTCGTCCTCCGCTTCTATCTACAATCCTCTGCGAAGTATACTTATACCTCTTCGTTATTCGCAAGACGGCATCAAAAGTCTGGTGCTCAAACTGCTCCACTGATATAATAATCTCTAGGTGGAGCCCTTGCTGGAATCGCTGGGCTCGATCCAACTCGGTTGCCACCAATAGTAGCAAATCGACTGAGTCTAGAAAACTCGGCCGTATATCCATCAACCGTCCTCCCCATCTACTTAAGATTGGTGAATCTCGTCTGTAGATCATACCGAGCTACTGCATCGAAGAACTTGGTCTGGAACTTATTGCTGAATACCGCCCATGAGACAGGCGTCGGTAATCCAACTGCTAGCATCGCCCACCAACTGCGGGCTAAATCTAATAACTGCAGGCGCACAATGGCCACCTTTTCTTCCTCAGGAATCCTAGCTGCCTCCAGGATAACTTCTATGTCCTGAAGCTACGCATCGGCAGCGATAGCATCTTCACTGCCATCAAAGAAAGGAGGGTTCAGACGCTTGAAGCTGTTGGCCGTGTTGTTTCCTTGGTAACTAACTCTGCCCATGGCATCTTGTACTGTCTGGTGCAGGGCATCGCCCCGACGATCTTGAGATGCAAGCAATTCCCTGATGAGTCCCACCAGGGTTCCATTATCAGGCTCTACAGGCTTGACTGGCTGAACTGGTGGCTCTTGACCCCCGGTAGGTATGACTCTGGAGGCTACCCCTGAATGCTGGGCTTGGTCTCCAGGTTGCTGCTGGTTCACTAGAGGTGCTCTGTCTTAATGATCGGTAGGACCTGGAACAATATCGCTGAAGAAATAACATGGGAAACAATAAGGAATGACCATGATAGATCGAGGATATAAGCATGTGATCAGGTCAAGATTTTGGAAAGATTAGAAGACAGGAGTAGAGATCAAAAGCGAGTGCTGACTGAGACATCTATTTCGTGAAACCCTCACATATCTTGATTTACAAGACCTGCATGGGCTACCACTTAAACCGTGTCACACCCCAGAACCAGAATACTGGAGAGCGGGGGACAAACACAGCTAGCTACGTACATTGAAGTGCAACCCACTCGCTGTACGGTCACGGCTGTCTAGATGCATGAGGGTTTTACTACAAGCCAACAGTCACTTATGGTCAAGAACAAACCTAGTGTCTCAATCTCAAGCAAACAAATAAATGTAACACGATGGTAGATCATCAGACATACAAAGTAAGGCATCCCATACATTACATATTCAAATGATCATGAAGCTAGTCATACAAAATGCGAAGACTAGCAAGAGTTTAAGTCATACATGATCAACCCTAGGATTTGTCAATCATGTTATAGCCCTTAGGCAGACATGAATATAAATTTAACACGAGCTAACACTTGCTCGGCGGCTAAACACCTCAAAAGAATAATTTACAATAGAGTGGGAGAGCAAAATAAAACCCACTCGTTGCCAGGGTTGCGCCTAGTGTTCACCATTTGGCTGGAAGGCTGGAAGATCCTCGGGTGCTACTCCAAAATCTGGCCATACAAAACCAGCTGGGTCAGACCCCAGAAAAAGCAAGTGCCACAAGGAAGGCTTCACTTAAGAACTAAAATCAGCATATTAGCACATAAAGACATAATGATAACGAAAGACATGAGTTAGAGGAACAAGGCGATAAAGATAAGATAACTAACGAACTATTCCAGTAGCCAAGTTACAACCCGTAAACCAAACAAGGACCGGGGTTCTAACCCTTCACCTGAACAGAACTTAGTCTCTAACCAATTATCGATAAAGTAAAGTGTCACTTCCCGTTTCCGGAATGCGTATTTTTATACATATACAACTCATAAGTATTTATTTAGTATTTATCATGTATTATCCTGTATTTAAATTCCTTTAATTTTATGTTAATTAATTACCCGCAATTTATTTTCTGTAATTTTTTTTTTGCATTTATTTCCTGCTTTTATTCTCTGCTTTGGTCTTATTGGGTTCGGCCATGGAGGGTTTCGGGTTCATGGGGGACAAACCCGGCCCACAACTCCCACCTACCACCATCCTTCCTATTTAAAGCTTTTGTCTCCTTCTCTCTCTTTATTACTCATTCTCACCATTACTTCTTCTTCCTCTCATCACTCTCCACCTACCAGCAGCAGGAGAAGGCAAGTGCAATCTTGCTTCTCCTTCACCCATTTTTATGGATCATTACTCTTCCTCTCATGATCCTGAGAGAGTTTAGTGCTTGGCATTTTTGATTTATGTGGCTGGTTTTCTCTAGATCTAAGTTGTTACATTTTCGGCTGTTCATGGGTTTTGATCTCCCAACTTAGCGAGTCTTCCGACTGGGAACTTCGTTTTCTGGCTTGGGACGAAGGCTGAGTCACGCACACATTCTTACGTGGCTGCGTGTATTTTTAGTCACGCACACGTCTCTACGTGTCTGCGTGGATTTTGAGTCACGCTCATGTTCTTACATGTTAGCGTATATTTTTAGTCATGCTGACGTTCTCATGAGCGTGCGCGTATTTTTAGTCACGCTGACGTTCTCATGAACGTGCGTGTATTTTTAGTCACGTTAACGTTCTCATGAGCGTGCGTGTATTTTTAGTCACGCTAACGTTCTCATGAGCGTGCGTGTATTTTTAGTCACGCTGACGTTCTCATAAGCGTGCGTGTATTTTTAGTCACGCTAACGTTCTCATGAGCGTGCGTGTATTTTTAGTCACGCTAACGTTCTCATGAGCGTGCGTGTATTTTTAGTCACGCTGACGTTCTCTTGAGCGTGCGTGTATTTTTAGTCACGCTAACATTCTCATGAGCGTGCGTGTATTTTTAGTCACGCTAACGTTCTCATGAGCGTGCGTGTATTTTTAGTCACGCTAATGTTCTCATGAGCGTGCGTGTATTTTTAGTCACGCTAACGTTCTCATGAGCGTGCGTGTATTTTTAGTCACACTGACGTTCTCATGAGCATGCGTGTATTTTTAGTCACGCACATCCTTGCGTGCGTGGATTTCTTGTCACCTTTTCACGCTCACTTGAGCGTGCGTGAATTTCCCTTCACGCTCACACTGTGCATGCCAGCGTGAATTACTTTTTCATGCTCACGCTGTTATACGCTCACTCCTACTAGACTTGGCGTGACTTTTGGCCTTAGTATAGACTTGTTGGCGTGACTTCTAACCTGGGTGTTTTTATTTGTTCTATAACTTAATCATTTAATGATGGCATGATAATTCTCCTATTATATCCTTACGCCTTTTTGCATAAACTTGATAAATCATGATATGTTAATATTGTTAATACAGATTGTTATGTGGAATGTGTCATGTGTCTTAATTAATCTATGGATACCCAGTATGACTAGAACTTAACTCTGAGGAGTTATAGGCTCGACCCCATGTAATACTAATTGACTTTCATGTCTTGTCACCATTGATAATGATTATGACATTGACTAATAATTGATCATGCGTTCCTAGTTGGAACTAAGAGACTGGCTAGTCGTCTTATTGAATTGAATGAATGAGACACGTTCATGTAATGAACTATTGCAATCGATTAGCCGATCCCGAATATTGACATGCAGGCACATGCAGGTTTCAAAATTTTTATTTATTTATTTAGTTATTTATTTATCTTACAAAAAAATAGCATGTGTACTTTATGGTCAAGGCATGATTACTCCGTGGTTAGATTTGATTGTTGCATTATGCTATGTAAGACCTACAACATGGCCGCACGGGTATCGTTGTTGAGTTGCGCATATCGTACCCCGTACAAAAGTACTCATTTGAATGACCATGATCCACGGCATGGGATTTCGCTTAACGTAGAGACTATTAAGTTAAATAAAATAATGATGGCATTGAGAGAATGGATTCTCGAGTTCTTACATGACAGCCCCTTTGGGACGAGTAGTACCCAACGGGCCGGCTGGTCTCCACAGATACTGTAAACCTGCCACACGGGCAGGGAGCAATATCTGCTTTTATTATTATTGTATACTGTATATTGACGGGCGTCCTGCTAGGACTCGTCTAATTCATGCATGGCGCACATGGTTAACTGGATAGACTAGCCTTGCTCGCACATAGTAAGAACTGAGGAATCCCTAATTGCATAATTCCAGGATAACTTGGAACTCACATTAGCAAGCCGTAGTAGTTGATTGGCCGTTCAAGATGATTTGTTTGTGTACTGCACCACTCTGTTACCTAACTGGGATGATCAGAATGTCAGGACATGACGGGCCAACTTCTGTCCTTGTTTGGTTGGGAGGTTGGTTCGAAGTGTCGTGATGTGATGTGAATTCTAGTAGAAAGCAGAGATCTATTATCATTATATTCTTTTACGTACTGGTTTAGTCCTTCATATCGTCCTTTCTTGTGGTACTTGCTATTAGAGGTCTAACCTCTCTGGTTTTGCATGGCCAGATTTAGAGCCGGTCCCCAAGGATCCAGCTTACTTCCACCTCTAAGATGGTCAATACTAGAGAAATGATCGCAGGAGGACTCGAATGGGTCCCTTACTTCACCGCTCGTTTTGTTATTTACCTTATACTTAGCCGTTTGGCACCGACATATTAGTCGGATTGTCTTGTACTTACTTTTGCATACTTGTAATTAAGTCAGACTGCAGCTGATAACAATTGTGCACACTTTACTATACCATCTGGCTATGTTTTGTAAAGCCAGATCTCAAGAACATTTTGACAGAGCGTTTGGGATGTCTTACTGCTTCATCTTACATGTTCTTTATTACTGTTTCTTATTTGAATGATTGAGACAATAGATACAAAGTGACCATAGTAAGACTATCATGTAGTATGCACCCCCTCGTTTGGTTAGACAGCATTGATCGTATTATACGGTATTCATCTACCCATAATACGTAGCTGGCTGAGTCATTCCCCCGCTCTCCAGTATTCTGGTTCTGGGGCGTGACAAGGTTTTAGTGGTGGCCCATGCAGGTCGGATTTCAGACTTGTGGGGTGTTTTGATTTATAGGATGTCTCAATCACACGTGTTCCCCCTTAATCTCATGATTCATTATTCTCAACCCTTGCTTGACATTCCGGTATCCTTTGACTTCATTGATCCTTCATGTCCGGTTGTTTGATTGTTCTCTTGTCCTTTTTCTTAGGGGCACTTCGTCCGCATCGGTCAGAGCTAGGCAGCAACAATAAGAGCAACATGGACAACCTGACCAGGTTGGTCAACAACAAGGGCCAGTCTCGCCTCAGGAGGCTGCTCAGGAAGAAGTGATAGTGGAAGCAGCAGCTGGATCGCAGTATTCGGATGTTCCACCACCACCAACAGTTCCACCTACCCAAGTGGACACACCAGCCCTTCTGGAGATCATGAGAGGAATAATGGCCACTCAGCAACATCATATGTTGGTCCAGCAGCACATGCACACTCAGCTACAAGAGCAGAATGTGCTACTCAACCAAGGATTACAGACAGTATTGGAAAGAGGGGCAAGGCCAGATTCAGGAGCATCAGCCAGGTTTTGCAAGTACAACCCCCGTCGTTTTGAGGGCACGGAGGATGCTATATCAGCAGATGCATGGCTTAAGGATATTGAGGCTATTCTGACAGCAGCTAAGGTACCGGCAGAAGAACGTGTGGATCTAGTGAAGCGGTTACTTCAGGATCTCGCACGTGATTGGTGGAAATCAGAGGAAGTGGGCATCAGACGTCCTGTGACTTGGGACGATTTCACTGCAAGATTCAAGACCAAGTACTATGGAGTTGTGGCGCAGTTTGAGCTACAACAGAAATTTATCAACCTCAGGCAGGCCGGTAAGACTGTAGATGCTTATGCAGCAGAGTTCTGCAGATTAAGTAGATTTGCCCCAGAAATGGTAGCAACAGAGCGCCAGAGAGCCATGAGATTTCAGCAAGGGTTCCATCTTGAACTCTTGCAATTGATAGAGGGGCACAATTACCAAACTTTTGACGAAATATTAACGGCAACTCGAAGGCATGAGATCACTATTCAGAGGCTGGCAGTAAGGACTAGGGGTCAGAAGAGGTCCCACAGTCAGATTGAAGGAGGGGGGAGCAGCGCCCCGAACAACGGCACCATCCACTGGCATTCGTATCCACGATGTGGCGATACGAGGACCAGCACCACCATCCAGGCAGCAGCAACAGCAACAGAGGAAGAACCAGCAACCCCCGGCGGGCTGCACTTATTGTGGGAAGATGGGGCACACTAGAGATGTGTGTCGGACATTGAATGGACTGTGTCTGATATGTGGAAATCCAGATCATCGGGTTACCACATATCCCATGAATTCGAGGTTAGGAGGACCAGGACAACAGTTTCTTGCTCTGCCAGCACCAGGGGCAGGCCAGTATCGAGGACCAGCAGTGGCAGTAAGGCCGTTGGCACAGCGTCCATTAGTACCGTAGGCTCAGATGTTTCGGCAGCAGGGACCGCCGATGCAGCAACACCAGCATAGACCACCCCAGCATCATCAAGGAAGGGGCCAGCAACAACATCAGGTTAGGCCGTAGTATGGAAACCAGCAAGGAGGTCGAGGGCAAGCATTCACTTTATCCTTGGAGGAGGCATTGGCATCGGGAGATATTGTGGCAGGTAACATTCTCGTTGCCTCATATCCCGCAGTAGCATTGTTTGATTCGGGAGCATCCCATTCATTTATATCTGCACGATTTGCGACACGGCTAGGAATGGAGTTCGAGGTATTGCCAGGGAGGTTGAATATACTCACTGGCAATGGGCTCGCAGGAGTTAGTAGAGTTATTCTAGCGTGTAGCGTTGTAGTTTGCGGGCATTCCTTACCCGCCCGATTGATAGAATTTTCTGTTGGAAATTTCGACGTTATCTTAGGCATGGACTGGCTGAAAGACAGTCATGCGACAATAGATTATCGTAGAGGGAGTGTATCTTTTGATATTCCAGGCATGAAGTGGTTCACCTTAGTCAGATCAGAGGCAACTCAGCAAGGGCAGGGAGTAATAGCGGCAATGGAAGAAGTTCAGATTCCGAAGTTAGTTGAAGAATTTCTAGACGTATTTTCTGAAGAACTTTCAGGTTTACCACCGGTTAGAGATATTGAGTTCAGCATAGAATTGGCACCAGGAACTAAACCGATATCAGATTGAGTTTACAGAATGGCGGATTCAGAGTAGGTCAAGGTATATCAGCATATAGAGGAACTGAAGGAGAAGAAGTTTATCCAAGCTAGCATGTCCCATGGGCAGCACCAGTGGTACTTGTGGGAAAGAAGGATGGGTCATCCAGATTGTGCATTGACTACAGGAAGCTTAACGCGGCAACAGTGAAGAACAAGTACCCATTACCCAGGATCGACGACTTATTTGACCAGTTGAGCAAAGCTAGGGTTTTCTCCAAGATAGACCTTCGTTCAGGGTACCATCAGGTGAGGGTTCGGAAGGAAGATATTCCCAAGATAGCATTTAGATCGAAGTATGGGCATTATGAATTCTTAGTAATGCCGTTTGGTTTGACCAATGCTCCAGCAATATTTATGGATTTGATGAATCGTATTTTTATGCTATACTTAGACCAGTTTGTCGTTGTGTTTCTTGACGACATACTTGTGTACTCTGCTAGTGAAGAGGAGCATAAAGACCACTTCAGGAAAGTGTTACAGGTTCTGAGAGAGAACCAGTTGTATGCCAAGCTCAGTAAGTGTGAGTTTTGGTCGGATCATATTTCCTTTTTGGGTCACATCATATCAGGAGCTGGAGTAGCAGTAGATCCCAGGAAGATAGAAGCAGTAGAAAGTTGGCCAGTACCCAAGACCGTAGCAGATGTACGGAGTTTCTTGGGATTAGCAGGATATTACAGAAGGTTTGTGTCAGACTTTGCAAGGCTTTCAGCACCCATGACCCGCTTGACCCAGAAGGATGTACCATTCGTTTGGTCGGCAGAATGTCAGGCATCATTTGAGACTTTGAAGCAGAAGTTGATATCAGCGCCTATCCTTACATTGCCAGTTGGACCCGAAAGTTTTACAGTATATTGTGATGCGTCAGGTAAAGGACTTGGATGTGTCCTTATGCAACATGGGAAGGTGATAGCGTATACATCTAGGCAGCTTCGGGACCACGAGAAGAATTATCTAACTCATGATTTGGAGTTAGCGGCAGTAGTGTTTGCTCTGAAGCTATGGAGGCATTACTTATATGGTGACTGAGTGGAGATGTACACAGATCATAAAAGTCTAAAGTACATCTTCACCCAGAAGGAACTGAACATGAGGCAGAGAAGATGGTTGGAGTTGATCAAGGATTATGACGTGGAGCTTCAGTATCATCCAGGCAAGGCTAATGTAGTAGCAGATGCTCTTAGCAGAAGAGGTGGCACATTTATGTTGACAACGCAGAGGCATATCTTAGAAGACCTTCAGGAGATGGGCATCGAAGTTATACTTCCTAGTGACGTAGGAGTTCTATCAAGTCTGCAAGTTCAATCTGACTTAGTAGACAGGATCAAGGCAACTCAGGCACAGGACCCAAGGATTCAGAAGCTTAGGGCAGAATGTGAGTCAAGACTCAGAAAGGAGATGAGAATTCATGAAGATGGTACACTTAGGTTTGGATCGCGTCTATGTGTGCCTAGTAGAGAAATCAGACAGGAGGTTATGGCAGAAGCTCACAGTTCTCAGTATTCTATTCACCCTGGAGGGATCAAGATGTACCAAGATATCAACCAGTATTTCTGGTGGAACGGGATGAAGAGGGAGATAGCTTGATTTGTTTCCCATTGCTTGGTATGTCAGCAAGTGAAGGCAGAACAGCAGAGGCCAGCTGGGTTATTACAACCGCTTCCTATTCCGGAATGGAAATGGGAGCATATTATAATGGACTTTGTGACCGGTTTACCGAGATCACCAAGTGGTAAGGACGCTATTTGGATAATAGTGGACCGACTTACGAAGGTAGCACACTTTCTTCCTTTCAGAGTAGGGCAATCTACAGAAAAGTTGGCAGAGTTATATATGCAACAGATAGTCAAGCAGCATGGAGTTCCTGTCAGTATTGTGTCGGATCGAGATACCCGCTTTACATCACATTTTTGGAAGAGCTTACATCATAGTCTGGGTACCAAGTTAAGATTTAGCACGGCTTACCATCCGCAGATGGATGGGCAATCAGAAAGAACGATTCAGACTTTAGAAGACATGTTGCGAGCTTGCACTCTAGATTTTGGAGGGTCTTGGGAGAGTCACCTGCACTTGGTCGAGTTCTCATACAACAATAGTTATCAGGCCAGTATCCAGATGGCGCCATTTGAAGTATTATATGGTAAGAAGTGCAGGTCACCGCTTGCATGGGATGATATGGGGAGAGGAATATGTTAGGCCTAGAAATGATTGTTCAGACGGTTGAAGTGATTAAGGGAATTAGAGAGCGACTTCGAGTTGCGCAGGATCGGCATCGTCATTGGGCGGACCAGCATCGTAGGCCGTTAGAGTTCTCTTTTGGGGACCACGTATTCTTGCGGATCTCACCTACTCGTGGGGTCATTAGATTTGGCGTTCGCGGGAAATTGAGTCCGCGGTACGTGGGCCCATTTGTAATCCTTGATCGGATAGGCGATATTGCTTATCGTTTATTCCTTCCGTCTTCGTTACGAGAGGTGCATGACGTGTTTCATGTATCTCAATTACGTAGGTATGTATCGGACCCAAGCCATGTCCTCGATCACTCTGAGCTGGTTGTTGGTACCAACCTGTCTTACGAGGAACAGCCTGTGTCCATTTTGGACCGAAGAGAGAAGATACTCAAGAACCGAACAATTAGTCTTATCCGTGTTGCTTAGGGTCATCACTCCTTGCGAGAGTCAACGTGGGAACGTGAGGATGATATCCGATCACGGTATCCACACCTGTTTGACTCACAAGGTATATCTCTTTCTGTATACCTTGATTGTCCTGATTCTTCATGTTTGTCACCTTATGGGTAGAGCTACTTGATATCATAGATTGATAAATTTACATATACAGTACTTGCTTTTGATATGATAAAATGATTGCTTGCTCACTAGAACTGTTTATATTAGTTTAGCTCCGATATTTCTACCTGCTTGGATTTGAAATTCCGAGGACGGAATTTTTTCAAGGTGGGTAGAGATGTCACTCCCCGTTCCCGGAATGCGTATTTTTATACATGTACAACTCATAAGTATTTATTTAGTATTTATCATGTATTATCCTGTATTTAAATTCTTTTAATTTTATGTTAATTAATTACCCGTAATTTATTTTCTGTAATTTATTTTCTGCATTTATTTTCTGCTTTTATTCTCTGCTTTGGTCTTATTGGGTTCGGCCATGGAGGGTTTCGGGTTCATGGTGGACAAACCCGGCCCACAACTCCCACCTACCACCACCCTTCCTATTTAAAGCTTTTGTCTCCTTCTCTCTCTTCATTACTCATTCTCACCATTACTTATTTTTCCTCTCATCACTCTCCACCTACCAGCAGCAGGAGAAGGCAAGTGCAATCTTGCTTCTCCTTCACCTATTTTTATGGATCATTACTCTTTCTCTTATGATCCTGAGAGAGTTTAGTGCTTGGCATTTTTGATTTCTGTGGCTGGTTTTCTCTAGATCTAAGTTGTTACATTTTCGGCTATTCATGGGTTTTGATCTCCCAACTTAGCGTGTCTTCCGGCTGGGAACTTCGTTTTCAGGCTTGGGACGAAGGCTGAGTCACGCACACGTTCTTACGTGGATGCGTGTATTTTTAGTCACGCACACGTCTCTACGTGTCTGCGTGGATTTTGAGTCACGCTCATGTTCTTACATGTTAGCGTGTATTTTTAGTCACGCTGACGTTCTCATGAGCGTGCGCGTATTTTTAGTCACGCTGACGTTCTCATGAGCGTGCGTGTATTTTTAGTCACGCTAACGTTCTCATGAGCGTGCGTGTATTTTTAGTCACGCTGACGTTTTCATGAGCGTGCGTGTATTTTTAGTCACGCTAACGTTCTCATGAGCGTGCGTGTATTTTTAGTCACGCTAACGTTCTCATGAGCGTGCGTGTATTTTTAGTCACGCTTTTCTTGAGCGTGCGTGTATTTTTAGTCACTCTAACGTTCTCATGAGCGTGCGTGTATTTTTAGTCACGCACATCCTTGCGTGCGTAGATTTCTTGTCACCTTTTCACGCTCACTTGAACGTGCGTGAATTTCCCTTCACGCTCACACTGTGCATGCCAGCGTGAATTACTTTTTCATGCTCACGCTGTTACACGTCACTCCTACTAGACTTGGCGTGACTTTTGGCCTTAGTATAGACTTGTTGGCGTGACTTCTAACCTGGATGTTTTTATTTGTTCTATAACTTAATCATTTAATGATGGCATGATAATTCTCCTATTATATCCTTACGCCTTTTTGCATGAACTTGATAAATCATGATATGTTAATATTGTTAATACAAATTGTTATGTGGAATGTGTCATGTGTCTTGATTAATCCATGGATACCCAGTATGACTAGAACTTAACTCTGAGGAGTTATAGGCTCGACCCCATGTAATACTAATTGACTTTCATGCCTTGTCACCATTGATAATGATTGTGACATTGACTAATAATTGATCATGCGTTCCTAGTTAGAACTAAGAGACTGGCTAGTCGTCTTATTGAATTGAATGAATGAGACACGTTCATGTAATGAACTATTGCAATCGATTAGCCGATCTCGAATATTGACATGCAGGCACATGCAGGTTTCAAAATTTTTATTTATTTATTTAGTTATTTATTTATCTTACAAAAAATAGCATGTGTACTTTATGGTCAAGGCATGATTACTCCGTGGTTAGATTTGATTGTTGCATTACGCTATGTAAGACCTACAACATGGCCGCACGGGTATCGTTGTAGAGTTGCGCATATCGTACCCTGTACAAAAGTACTCATTTGAATGACCATGATCCATGTCATAGGATTTCGCTTAACGTAGAGACTATTAAGTTAAATAAAATAATGATGGCATGGAGAGAATGGATTCCTGAGTTCTTACATGGCAGCCCCCTTGGGACGAGTAGTACCCGACGGGCCGGCTGGTCCCCACAGATACTGTAAACCTGCCACACGGGCAGGGAGCAGTATCTGCTTTTATTATTATTGTATACTGTATATAGACGGGCATCCTGCTAGGACTCGTCTAATTCATGCATGGCGCACATGGTTAACTGGATAGACTAGCCTTGCTCGCACATAGTAAGAACTGAGGAATCCCTAATTGCATAATTCTAGGATAACTTGGAACTCACATTAGCAAGCCGTAGTAGTTGATTGGCCGTTCAAGATGATTTGTTTGTGTACTGCACCACTCTGTTACCTAACTGGGATGATCAGAATGTCAGGACATGACGGGCCAACTTCTGTCCTTGTTTGGTTGGGAGGTTGGTTCGAAGTGTCGTGATGTGATGTGAATCCTAGTGGAAAGCAGAGATCTATTATCATTATATTCTTTTACTTACTGGTTTAGTCCTTCATGTCGTCCTTCCTTGTGGTACTTGCTATTAGAGGTCTAACCTTTCTGGTTTTGCATGGCCAGATTTAGAGCCGGTCCCCGAGGATCCAGCTTACTTCCACCTCCAAGATGGTCAATACTAGAGGAATGATCGCAGGAGGACTCGAGTGGGTCCCTTACTTCACCGCTCGTTTTGTTATTTACCTTATACTTAGCCGTTTGGCACCGACATGTTAGTCGGATTGTCTTGTACTTACTTTTGCATACTTGTAATTAAGTCAGACTGCAGCTGATAACAATTGTGCACACTTTACTATACCATCTGGCTATGTTTTGTAAAGCCAGATCTCAAGAACATTTTGACAGAACGTTTGGGACGCCTTACTGCTTCATCTTACATGTTCTTTATTACTGTTTCTTATTTGAATGATTGAGACAATAGATGCAAAGTGACCATAGTAAAGACTATCACGTAGTATGCACCCCCTCGTCTGGTTAGACAGCATTGATCGTATTATACGGTATTCATCTACCCGTAATACGTAGGTGGCTGAGTCATTCCCCCGCTCTCCAGTATTCTGGTTCTGGGGCGTGACATAAAGTATAACAGTGACATGCTAAAATAACCATGTACTGGTCTTGTCTAGGCAAGACCAGACGGGACTCCATCCATCAATCACGGCCAAGCAATGAGTACGATTTGATACTTTAACTAACTAGGGTTATCACAAGCTTAGTTACTAACAGGATGCATCGAGATGTTCCCACAGCCACAAGCCCTGCAGTCTTAATCCAGGTTATCCGGTCGTAAGTTGAGAGAGTTGGATTAGGTGACTTGGGGGTGCAACACATGACAGTGTGCTGGAAATGTACCCTACTCGACGGCAGGCTACAAGTCCAATTAGAGCGCCCAGATAACGGGACTGCCTGTAGCTGGAAATCTCTTCATGGACTACTTGATTAATCTAGTAATTATCCTAGTCAGATTCAGTACGAATTCCTGACCGTAGAAATCAGGAATTCATGTCCTAGACATGATGCAAGACGAGACATGTTGCTTATACAAGCACAATAATCCACGGTGTCAAGACAAGAGTTACTTAGTGAGACAAGATAGCCGTCGCGACAGTATATCAAGATTACTTATATTAGGTTACTTAATAAGATTACTTGTCAAGGGTGCGCCACAACGGGCCACCATCAAGAATTATTATGTCAAGTTACTGGTTAAAGAGTACACCACGACGGGTCACTTTCAAGAGTTACCATGTAAAGTCATAATGTCAGGTCGTATCCACGTAAGTGCACCACAACGGGCCACTATCAAGGAGTTGTTAGAGAGTGTACGTGCCATACCAAGATCGTGTTTAAAACCCAGAGTACATGTGCAATACGAAAAATAACATTATAGGATTAATCAAGTAAAGAGTACAAACAAGGACACAATTTACATTAAGGACCATGAGGACAATATGGACATTTGCAAAGGGTGGCACAAAGTGGTCAAAGGGGTGTCATGAAGAGCATGCACCCAAAATGCATGTGCTGAGAGTGGCATGCGCCTAAGGGCTAAACCTATTATGTAAAGCATATGCTATGGAGGGTATGCACTAAGGAAACATGCGCCTATGGGCTATGCACCCATGCCTATGCGCCTACATATGGGGGGAAGGGTAAGTCAGAGAATGCACTACAAGTCTTAGGGCCTTATGTGCCCAAGTCAAGGAGCCATGCGCCCACCATTGGCACAACATGGGTCTATGAAAAGATGCAAGTCCAAGGTGAGCTATGCGCCCAGACCTATGCGCCTACATAAGCATGAAAATGCCATGAAGGATTACAAGTCAGGAGCTCATGCACCATCCAATGGAGGCCATGCTCCCACATGTATGTCTATGCACCCCCATATGACCTTATGCGCCCACATGATTTGGCTATGCGCCCACAGGTTTGCACTCAACAGTGTGCAAACACTGTTCATCTTCTCCAAGTTGGCCGAGAGCACAAGTCATGGAACCATGAACTTCCAACTCTCATAACTTGGTCAAAACACAATGAAATCTAACTTTTCAAAAGTCAAAGTTGTGTAAAATAAAATTCTCTACTACATGGAACTCTTAGTTTTCGAAAACAAGATGGTTTGCTAGATCAAAACCCAAAAAAACCCTAAAATGGTGCATAGTTAGATCTACAAAAATATATACATGAAAATATAAAATGATAACAACTAAAGTAGCTTAGAATGTTGCATAGAAGAGATTAAAACAATAAAATGGAGGGTTCCTTCTTGAAGCAAGTTGCACTTGCCTAAGCTTGGTGAGTGGAGGAATTAATGAAAGAGTAGGAAGAAGAAGTAATGGAGGAGAGAGAAGGTTGGTGGGCTTTAAATGGAAGGGGGTTTAACATGATAAACCAAAGGAAATAAACCAAGCTAAACTAAAATGAACCAAGTCAAACCATGATATGCCATGATGAACCTAAGCAAGATTAAACCAAAATTAGCTAGCAAGGCAAGAGAAGTAAAAATATGTGTCAGGATTCCGTACACGTATACTGGAAATACGGATAACGAAAAACGGGGGTGAGATACCCCCTCCCCGCTGCGAGGGCCCCCTGCCCCTTCCTTATTGTTGTCCCCTCCCCGCTGCGAGCTCCCACCGTCGTGCGCCCCCCCCTCTCTCTCTCTCTCTCCACCCACTTCTCTCTCAAGACTCGTCGTCGACCGGCAGGAAGAAGGCTAACGACAGGAGCTCGCAGCCGGGGGGCAGAGGGCAGCGGGGGTGCACGCGACGAGGAGGGGGACAACGCGGCGAGGAGTAGAGGCATCACATTAGGACGGGGGCGCGTGCGCGACGAGGAGGGGGGCATGCGTGGCAGGAAGGGGACAGTGGCTGCGGGGAGCATGCGCGCGACGAGGAGCAGCGACAATGCGACGGGGTGGGGGCATGTGCGCCGCGAGGGGGGCATCGTAGCGAGGTGCCGCGACAGGGGGGGGGGGGCGAGCTCGGCTCTGTAGCAGGATTTCGTGCGGAGAAGTAGATGAATGTTTTGGTCATAAAATATTGGTCGAAGGTGTTGACAATTTTTTTTTGTAATTCCACGCACACACACAATTTGGGGGCTCGAACCTTGCCGGCCTCTCCGGGTGTCCGCTCTAATACCACTAGGCTAGAGAGCTCGGACGAAGGAGTTGACAGTTGATTATAGACGATTTTCATCAAAAGTGGAAGCTAATATGCATTATTATAATTGCATGAGATACACTTTGAATTGAATTATGATAAATAAAGTAGGATACAACTCAAATTTTATTTAAAAAAAAAAAAAAAAAAAAAAAAAAAAAAAAAAAAAAAAAAAAACGCAGATGTCGTATTAAGCATTCCCAAACCCCGCTGTATAGGCTTGTAGGTGTCAGATATTGCATAAATCCGATCCGATACCGACCCGTTAACAGCCCCCAATCGAACCGCCTCCCCCACTCTTTTTTAACTTCCTACTCTCGCTCTCCCCCAAAGTCCCCAAAACCCTAACCCTAACTCTTCCTCCAATCTCCCTCCTTCCCCAAAACCCTAACCCTAGCCATGTACCTCTACAGCCTCACTCTCCAGCAGGCCACCGGCGTCGTATGCGCCATCAACGGCAACTTCGTCGGCGGCAAGTCCCAGGAGATCATCGTCGCCCGCGGGAAATCCCTCGACCTCCTCCGCCCCGATGACTCCGGCAAGATGCAGACCCTCCACTCCGTCGAGGTCTTCGGCTCCGTCCGCTCCCTCGCCCAGTTCCGCCTCACCGGCTCCCAGAAGGACTACGTCGTCGTCGGCTCCGACTCCGGCCGCATCGTCATCCTCGAGTACAACAAGGCCTCCAACTCCTTCGACAAGGTCCACCAGGAGACCTTCGGCAAGTCCGGCTGCCGCCGCATCGTCCCCGGCCAGCACGTCGCCGTCGACCCCAAGGGACGCGCCGTCATGATTGCCGCCGTCGAGAAGCAGAAGCTCGTCTACGTCCTCAACCGCGACACCACCGCCCGCCTCACCATCTCCTCCCCCCTCGAGGCCCACAAGTCCCACACCGTCACCTACTCCGTCGCCGGCGTCGACTGCGGCTTCGACAACCCCATCTTTGCCGCCATCGAGCTAGACTACTCCGAGGCCGACCAGGACTCCACGGGTACGGCCGCGAACGACGCTCAGAAGCACCTGACCTTCTACGAGCTCGACCTCGGCCTCAACCATGTGTCGAGGAAGTGGACCGAGCCGATCGACAACGGCGCCAACCTCCTCGTCACCGTCCCCGGCGGTGGCGATGGCCCTAGCGGCGTCCTTGTATGCGCCGAGAACTTTGTGATATATAAGAACCAGGGCCACCCGGACATCCGTGCCGTCATTCCGCGCCGTGCCGACCTCCCGGCGGAGCGTGGGGTTCTGATCGTCTCCGCAGCCGTCCACCGCCAGAAGTCCATGTTCTTCTTCCTCCTACAGACGGAGTACGGCGACATCTTCAAGGTCACGTTGGAGCACGAGGGTGACCGGATTTCTGAGCTGAAGATAAAGTACTTCGATACAATTCCGGTCACTTCTGCGATGTGCGTGCTCAAGACGGGGTTCCTTTTTGCCGCGTCCGAGTTTGGGAACCATGCTTTGTACCAGTTCCAGGCCATCGGGGATGGGGAGGACGTGGAGGCATCGTCTTTGACCCTGATGGAGACGGAGGAGGGGTTTCAGCCGGTGTTCTTCCAACCGCGGGGACTGAAGAATCTGGTGAGGATCGACCACATCGAAAGCCTCATGCCCATCATGGACATGAGGATTGCCAACCTTTTTGAGGAGGAGACCCCGCAGATCTACACGCTCTGCGGCCGGGGGCCGCGCTCCTCTTTGCGGATACTGAGGCCGGGGCTGGCCATCACCGAGATGGCCGTCTCCAAGCTCCCCGGCTTGCCAAATGCAGTGTGGACTGTGAAGAAGAATGTGAATGACGAGTTTGATGCCTACATTATTGTCTCCCTGTTGAATGTCACTCTCGTGCTCTCTATTGGAGAGACTGTCGAGGAAGTCCAGGACAGTGGGTTTCTGGACTCGACGCCTTCTCTTGCTGTTTCCTTGTTAGGGGAAGACTCTCTGATGCAGGTCCATCCGAATGGAATTAGGCACATAAGGGAGGATGGGCGTATAAACGAGTGGAAGACGCCCGGCAAGAAGACCATTGTCAAGGTCGGATCGAACAGGCTCCAGGTGGTTATCGCCCTCAGTGGGGGGGAGCTCATTTATTTCGAGATGGACATGACGGGTCAGTTGATGGAGGTGGAGAAGCATGAGATGCCCGGGGATGTAGCTTGTTTGGATATTGCGCCGGTGCCTGAAGGGAAGCAGAGGTCACGGTTTCTTGCTGTCGGTTCTTATGACAGCACGATAAGGATTCTTTCCTTGGACCCTGATGACTGTATGCAGGTCTTGAGCGTACAGAGTGTGTCCTCAGCGCCCGAATCGCTCCTCTTGCTTGAAGTGCAGGCATCGACGGGAGGAGAGGATGGAGCTGATCACCCAGCCAGTGTCTTCCTCAACGCTGGCCTGCAGAATGGTGTTCTTTTTAGAACAGTTGTGGATATGGTGACTGGGCAGCTCTCTGATACTCGTTCACGGTTCTTGGGTTTGAGAGCCCCCAAGCTGTTCTCTGCTAAGGTGAGGGGCCGGCAGGCAATGTTGTGCTTGTCAAGTCGGCCCTGGCTGGGGTATATTCATCAGGGGCATTTCTTGTTGACTCCTCTTTCCTATGAAACACTTGAATTTGCGGCATCTTTTTCATCTGATCAGTGTGCGGAAGGTGTGGTTGCAGTTGCAGGAGATGACTTGCGGATTTTCACAATTGACCGACTTGGAGAGACATTCAATGAGACTGTCATCCCTCTACGATACACTCCAAGGAAGTTTGTACTGCAGCCTAAGAGGAAAAACTTGGTTATCATAGAGAGCGATCAAGGAGCATTCACTGCAGAAGAGCGAGAAGCTGCAAGAAAGGAATGCTTGGAAGCTGCTGGTATTGGTGAAAATGGAAATGCAAATAATGGGGAACAGATGGAGAATGGTGGTGATGACGAGGAGGATAATACTCTTTCTGATGAGCAATATGGTTATCCGAAGGCTGAGTCTGACAGGTGGGCATCATGCATCAGGATTCTTGACCCAAAGTCGGGGAACACTACTTGTCTGCTGGAGCTGCAGGACAATGAGGCTGCCTTTAGTGTCTGTACTGTGAATTTCCATGACAAGGAGCACGGGACTCTACTGGCTGTTGGTACAGCAAAGGGGTTGCAATTCTGGCCAAGGAGGTCTTTAACAGCTGGGTTCATTCACATATATAGGTTTGTAGAAGAAGGAAAATCCCTTGAGTTGCTGCATAAGACACAAGTAGATGGAGTCCCTGTGGCATTATGCCAGTTTCAAGGAAGGCTGCTGGCTGGTATTGGTCAAGTGCTTAGATTGTACGATCTGGGAAAGAGGAGACTGCTGAGAAAATGTGAAAACAAACTTTTTCCCAATACTATTGTCTCTATCCACACATATCGAGACAGGATTTATGTTGGTGACATCCAAGAGGTATGGTCTTTCTTCTATTTTGATTCTTAATTTGATTAGTTTTAATAATGTATGGTGCAAATAATGCCAATCATTTTAGTGGAACACTAGTAGGACACATTTTAATGAGTTATGATACCATTAGTTTTCTGCTATTGTTCTTACTCTGTGCTGCTTGCTTCTAGATGTGTCATTTGCTTCAAAGTGACATGATTTGGTATCTCTGTCAATTGAGATACATCTTCATGCTATTAATTTACTTAGTGTGTCTTGGAAGGAAAGCGATGGCTATGAGCTGAGCCTTATACATTATCATGGGCCAACTTCAAAATTGGAATGACTTGGAAACGGAATTGTTTAGACAAGTTTATGGAGTAGAGAGTTTAAATAATTAGTTCAAAAGCTTGAATGTAGGATATTGACACGGTATTGGGTTGCTGGTAGATGGCTGCAGTCTGTTAATTTTTTTTGTCAGGAAGATCAGAACTTGTTGGGACACTTAAGAGGAGATGGATGACTTCATTCAGTTATTTGCTGTGTTAATTTCCAATGCTTATCACAGTCGTCCTTTGCCTTTCTCTTTTTGTTTGCTTCCTGTTACACTACCTTTGACCAAAGTTATTAGTTATCTGCTACATGCTTTTACTAAGGTTGCTGATATGTAGTTTAAGTACTTTGTGTTCCAAAGTTTGGCTATTGTACCCCGATAATGCAATACTCCAGGGACGCTATAGATGATTCTACAGTAGAACCTCATAGGCTGCTAGCATGTAGAAAACGTTTGGCTGTACATGAAGCCCAGATGAGGTCACTTTGCAAATTACCAAGAATAAGTTTGAGATATCAAATGGCTCATTGAGACAGTGGATACTCATGATTTAACTTTTGCCTCGTTAACATGGAATTAACGGAACAGTGCAAAGCAGTACAATGATGGAAGAAGTAAAAGAGGAGCCCTTTTTGAAGAGAAGATAAGGTTCAAACTATGTTCTAAAATCTATCCAGAAGTGGCCTACAAAATCAGCATCAGCCAATTATACCGACTACCGTGCAAAAAGTCATTTGCTAGTTTGATTCGAAACTAAAGCTGTCTGAAACGCTTGGTCATGATTACTGCATGACATGATGACATGAACACGGCATTTATTTTGGCCTATCCTGGTGTATTTTGGAGTGTACGCTCTGTGCCTGATATGTATCTGGCATGATATGGATACTGCACATTTTTTCTAGAGTGTCCACAATTCCTAGACTGAAGTTATCAAAAAATAAAATCAAAATTAAATTGGTGTGAGTAGAGATGGTAATTCATAGTGGAAATTGTGGGTACTGTGTGATTCAATTTTGGAATCACAATTTTAATCCGGCAAGATAAGGTGGTTGATAATGGTTGGATTGTCTATGACTTGATAATTTGGTGAAGATAACAACCATCCACTGTATCGATGCCCTATCTGTCCAAATTTTGAACAAAGTAGGATGAATTAGTCGAGGAACATTGATGGTAAAATTGTTACTCAAGGAAGAAAAAGGGAAAAAAGAGGAAAAAAAAACTTGGAGAGGAGAGAGAGGAACTTATCTTTGTACCCTCGGAGGAAGGAGAAGGAGGTCGCGACCAGGAAGTCGTCAATGATGTTGTGAAGCATTGACAGTTTGCTGTTCCCATCCTTTCTTCTCGTTCTCCTTCTATGAGCTTTTGTTTTTTTGAGATGGTTGAGTCAATGGATGTGGATTAGGGGTTTAAAGCATTTATTAGCATCTGCATGTCCATCTTAGCTCTATGAATAACCAGGATTTTCAATTGGAAACCAATGGCATCCAAGCATTTTCTGGTTAATGGATAGGTGAGTTGCATTTGAGCATTAAGGTTTCAAAGTCCTTAGGCGTAGCACACCATCTAGTTTGAAGAACAGTTGAAACTTTCTTTGGGAACTCAGTGGTATACCCTAGTAGTTCCGGTAAATGAATGGGTGATATGCATTTAACTCGTATATGGAATCAGATGCAACTCCTCTTATTTTCACTTGACTATAATTGCACTGTTGTAGTAAAATAATGTTCGCTAACGTCCGGTACTTGTACTCGTGTTCGCTGCCCCCGAAGTGGCATAAATACATATACCGATAGTATTTGAAAGCAATCATCTATTTCTGGATCAAAACCAAGATATTATGCATGCAAATTCACTTGTGATCTGTTGTACTGTTGTTATTACTGTTGATTCTCCACTAGAACCTTGACACTGAACCATTATCCTTACACTAGTGTTGGTTTGATTAATTCTTTTTTTTCCCTTCCGTTCAGCTATATAAATTTTAGTGTCCTTATCTCTATAATATCAAAGTATCAAACTATCCACAATCGATTTACATTTTGCTCTACCTGCTATCCTCAATTCTGTTTTATCATAGTCAGCAATATTGGCCAATATCGAAACCGCAGTAAGTGCTGGAATTACTGAAACCATCCTATACCACCCCTATACTGCCAATTAAGATTGTCCTATACTGATTACAATGTTGATACTGCTAACTATGCTTTTTATAGCCTCAATCTTCTCAATTTTACATCCTCAATCAAGTGCTCTATCCTTATTGATCTCTCTACCTTTTCTTATAATAAAGAATGTATTGTAAATTATAAAGTTTATAAAGGTAGGGGCAAGTTTTTACTATTTTATGCTCTTCCCTGCACACCAAGGTTTTTAATGTGTCTAGGTGGTCAAAGGGACCAAGATTTCTAAACCCCTAATTGGTTAAGCGGTTTATCTAAGGTGTTCCTAAAAAACATCATGTAGTTGTTTAGATGCAATTTGTCATGCAATGGATCTACCAAGAGATGGTAAGATCTGTACTCTGTAGCAACACAATTCAAAACCTAAATTAGGCCAAGTGCACTACATATCTAGCAAAAACAAATGCAATATCACATACAAATTTACTATACAATTGAATGTTAAATTTAATACAAAAAGAGCTACGTAAGGGTATCTTTGGCAGTTAAACCGGTCGTAACTGGTGTATAGATAAGAAAAGTTTATTAGAACCCTACTTTTCACTAACTTGTAGCTTTCTATCCAGGTGTATAGAACATTAAAATTAGGGTGCGTGTATGTAACCAAATGCCTATGCGTACCTCTTTAAGGCACAGTTCGGATGATGCATTGGGAAACTAAAGGAATAAATATAGTTCCTTATTTCCTTCATGAAGGAATTAAACTTGATAACTTAATTCCTCAACCAAAGACAAATTTGACATCCATGAATTAAGAGCAACTTTTCATTGTATTTCAGGAATCAGGAGCTAATTCTTAGTTCTTCCCTCAACTAGGAAGCCCTGAATTTGTTAAAAAACAAAAAAAGATGAGAAATAAGGAGGTTTGAATGGAATCAAGGAATTATAATTCCTGGATGTACCGAATTGCATTTGGCAGGAACTACACAAATTTTCCTTGATTACTGTCTACTGACCCTAATTCCTCCAATGGTCCAACCAAACAAGACTTAAAGTCTAGACCTTCTTGGATGCCTAGGCAGACCCCGTTCTCTGACAACACTACCCCTCCACCTCCTAGTTTTTAAGAACATTGTGGCTTACACCTAATTCTTCTTCCTTCCACTATGTTATTTTGATACATCTGCTATCTAGCAGATGCAGGCGGATAGAGATTGATCACCCACTTTAGTAGAGGGCGTCTGCTGGAGCACGAAATGAGGTGGGTGGTGCAATAAATGTGTACTTTAGCCGAAGTGAGATTGGCAGTGGAAGTTGTGGAGGGATTACTAAAGCAATTGTTATGAAATTGTGGGTGGTGGATGACCTCTCTAGAATAATGATTAAATTAAATTTTGGAAAAAAAAAACTTCCACTGTTCATAGGAGTTCTTCGTCTGCTAGTAAATACTTTTTGAAGGTTCATCTTATCTAGAATCTCATACGAGTCTTATCTAGAATCTCATACGAGAATTATTGTAATATCAACTCTTTTTATCTTTTCAAGAAATATAACAGTTAATCTTAATATAATATTTAAGAAACAAGTAAAATAGTATTTTTCAAATGAGGTATCAATTTAATCCCTGACCACTCATCTAAATCTACATTTAGAACTAAAACTAACTAGTTACTGAAGCCACTAGAAAAATACACATCCTTAAAATTGTGGTGCATGCGTACAGGATTGTAGATGAAGCCACTTAAAACATACCCAAGTTTAATTGGCATCATCGGTGTATTTTCTAGAGCCATTACATTTCCCATTTGACGGATGCTATATAGAGTCGGATATTTGCAAACTTTTATCCTTACATTCTTTATACATTTTAGATCAAATAATGATGAAATAGACTTGCTTTCTTTCTCATATGGGCCTGATTTTTTTTTTTTAAATCTAATCAACATCCAAAATTTTATCTGTAGTTCTGATTATTTATCAATAGATTGTTAAGGATGTAAGATAATTGTCATTTTTACCTAGGTGTATAAAGATGGCGGAAGACTGAATCTATCTTATAGTTACACATTGGAGCCCAACTTGTCACTTCCAAATTTACATATCTGTCTCTGCATGTTTAAGTACTTTAACATGAACTACATGGACTTCTCTCACTGATTGGAACCTACCTCCTACATTGGCAGTGTCTTTAGACTCTGCCCCTTTCCACCACCGACTACTAACATGTGAAAGTAGCACCTGTTTCTACTAACATGTGAAAGTAGCACCTGTTTCAAATATTTGAATGTTGAAGTGCTATTACTATTGGTTTCTTTAAAATTTGTGCCCCTGCCCTTCATTGGTAGTTAGCACAATTTTGTAGCTACAAGAGAAATATAAAGGATGCTTTAACTTTTGCTTATACGAGCATTGTTAGTTATAGTTAAGGGCACACTTAAGCCACCTGAATTAGTGGCAACTTAAGTAGAAATGTAGATTTGATGTGTGCTATATTTTCAATTTTAATAGGTTGATTTCTTTTTCTTAAATCAAGTTATCTGAGCTAACTTGTGAATGCTAATAACTGCTGACCTGATAGATTTAAGAATCACAATAAAGCAACATCCAAATTTAGGATGAAAAGGACACGACTGAGGCAAGCTTTCCTTCTGAGGGAAAACCTCCACTTTCTGTTTGCACCCTTTGAACGTTGAAGTATGAACCCTTCAAAAATAAAAAAATAGTTATTATAATTACTTCTGAAGGGTTCTGGGGAAATCCTTGGACAAAAATGTCGAATGATTATATTGAGAATTAAATGCATAATGGACTAAGATTAAAGGATCTTCTTTCAATCTGTTTATGTGGAAAACCCCTTGCATGGTCTTGATAGCTCGATGAGATGCTGGCAATGTGCTGCAAGAAAAAGAGAGCTCAGCAAACAATTATCTTTTTTATAATTATATATGATCACGGAAACAAATAAGGAACTGATGTTTTTGTTGTGATTGATATAGGGGTCTCGTCTTAAAGATCCAGTGCGTATTGTTATAATTATTGCGACCTTTTGCTGATTCCCTAATTTTGTTTCTGAAGCAACTTATATATAGTCAATATTGTGGAGAGCTGCAACCATGAAGTCTCTCTTTGGTTTATGGTTTTGTTTTGGAATGCCAGTTGGCCCCAATTCATACATATCTCCCCTCTTAATGGTAGTGTTTTTGTTTGCACTTGCCAAGCATGGGTATTTGCCTGGAGTGTTTGTCCTGTTTGTATGCTTCCTTTTTTGCGTATGCATGCATGCCATGCACACATGTCCACTTGTATTTGTTTCATAGATTTTGAACCTTTTCCTTTCTGTTCCTATTGCTAATTACTATTGCCTTTTGTGGTTATTGCAGTCATTTCATTACTGCAAATACAGACGGGACGAAAACCAACTATATATATTTGCAGACGATGCTGTTCCTAGATGGCTCACTGCATCATACCACATAGATTTTGATACCATGGCAGGAGCAGACAAGTTTGGGAATGTTTACTTTGTCCGTTTGCCGCAGGATGTCTCGGACGAGATTGAAGAAGATCCAACTGGCGGTAAGATAAAGTGGGAGCAAGGAAAACTGAATGGTGCTCCCAACAAAGTGGATGAGATCGTTCAATTCCACGTGGGAGATGTCGTCACGTGCTTGCAGAAAGCTTCACTAATCCCTGGTGGGGGTGAGTGCATCATATATGGCACTGTTATGGGAAGTTTAGGGGCGTTGCTTGCATTCACATCCAGGGAAGATGTGGATTTCTTTTGTCACTTGGAGATGCACATGCGACAAGAACATCCACCTTTGTGCGGCAGGGATCACATGGCCTACAGATCTGCTTATTTTCCAGTCAAGGTAAACCCTTTTGGCCTGTACAAACTCTTCTATTTAGCAGTTTTGTTTGATGAATTAGACATGCCTCCATGCATGGTCTACTTTTGCTTTATTTTGATTAATAGGTATATTATGTTTGTTACCTTTTTGTTTTATGAGGCTTAGGAAAATGCATGCCATCTCATAGGAACATTAGGTACATTAGGAACATGAAAGAACGGGAGGATGCTTCCATTACTCTTTAGTCATGGATAATATTTTCGAAAATGGTGTTTAAAATGCACCAAAACACGACTAAAGAGTAATCGAAGCATCCTCCCGTCTTTCATGACTAAAAAGAAATCAGAACATGACTAAAAATGCAAATTTTAGGGTGTGTACTCATTTGAGTGAGTCGTTATGTTTCTAGTATCACTGCTAGCCGATGAAACTAATTCTAGTATCATAGCCTGGCCTGTTAACAACTGGTTATCTGAGAAAGTAAGGCATTGTAGGCTTGTAGCATTGTGCATTAGTCATTGCTAAACAGATATTCTTTCTTCGGCCTACGTAACATAGCTGTTCATTTAATTTCCTTTTACCGTTGTTTCATAATAGTTTGCGTACGTTAGAATGCTGCCGTTTTCTTTTACCGGATGGATAACTAACACTTCTTACTGATGTTGTCCACAGGATGTGATTGATGGTGACCTGTGCGAGCAGTTCCCCACCCTTCCTCCTGATATGCAGAGGAAGATTGCCGATGAACTGGATAGAACTCCTGGGGAGATCTTGAAGAAATTGGAAGACGCAAGAAACAAGATTATTTAAGGTTTGACCAACACCAGATCATGCAGATATGGTAAGGCAACAAAAATGGTTACACTAAGGCTAGCTCGAGGCAGACTGGGGAAGCATATGCTATAGCTGCGCAGAACATGTTAAAATGAGATGGCTACTAGAGAGAAGCATATGCTAGCTATGTAATGAGAAGAATGTTAAATGAGAGGAGGCATTGTGTTCACCTTCTCTTGAAGCTTCTTTTTCATTTTGATTGCATGACATTTAGAGCCTTAAGGTTCATACGCTGCTGTTAGGTTTAAAGCCGTCAAGGTTGTTGCAAGCTTGTTAAATTTATGTACATCCTATGTTATTGCGGCATTAAATACTTTTATTTGCACCGGTTGGATTCTTCTCCTACTTGGTTCAAGTTTGGAGGCTTTGTAATGTATTTTGGGTTATGTTTTGTAAGTCTTGAGTTTGAGAATTGGGAGAATACACAAGGCTTAAGTTTAAACTGTGGGAAAATAAAATCTAAGGCCTATGTTTCATGAGTATTACAGGAATAATCCTTATTTCGAAAAAAATTACACGGACTACCCGTTGCTTTATGTGTGAACTAGTTGCTTTATGTGTGAACTAGTAGTGGTGGTTAGTGTTATAAGTTTCTATAGAAAATATAAAATATATGAGTGGTCCTTGTAATTAGTTTGAAAATAGGGGTGGTTTATGTTGTATTGTATCTCGTTATTGGTTTTGGTTGACCCCTCAGGGGGTGACAATGGTGCTGATAATTTAGTCTCACATCGGATATGATGTAGGGACATGAGATATAGATATTTGGAATTTTTTTTGTCTTACATGAGAATTCTTTTTTAAGATATATGGGTCCAATTCAGTATCGTATTTCATGGGCCAACTCCGGTTTGGGTCACACCGCGTTCCCAACAATCTATGTAGTAAGTTCGAAACATAGGAATAGTTAACGAAATTTGTGAAAAATAAAACAAATTAATATTCTTATTCTTGTACGAATCAAAAATGAGGTGAGACAATTGAATTTTTGGCTGCATATTTCCAATCTAGCCATTCCCATAGAAAAACAATAAGAAGTGAATTTCCAAAATATCAAACCTTCATCCAAATGCCAAACAATACACAAAATTTAGCATATCATATCGTTCGTCTTGTATAACAAGGAACTTTTTGAGCCCAGCTTGAGCTCGTCCTACGCTCGTGAGTGTTGAGCTCGGAGCCTATCAAGTAAATTTTAGGGTTATTTATACCAACTATTTCTATGTTTTTAGTTTATAATAAGGGGTACTCCTACTTTTAAACTAATTAGTCCTTTTAGATTTTTTTTTAACAATATGGGTAGTTAAGTTAAGTGTTATAATTTTTTATTTTTATCTTAAAGTCGGGATTGTTGGAATTATTAATTCCATTTATTGTTCATAAGGATGAAAAGGAAAGAGAAGAGACTTTAGTCCCACATCGGAAAAAGAGAAATGTTTGATGATGCTTAAATATGTATGTGCACTCATGAGGAGTGTGCAACAACCAAAGGGTTGCTAGTGGGTGACCATTGGTTGTTGTTTTATCTTCTTCATGAAAATGTAGCCGGTGTTGCCACCAGCAACATCGGCTCAGGCTCGGACACGGGCTCAGGCGTAGAGGCGATAGTGGCGCATTGTAGACGCACTTGTGCACTTAGGCAACGTGGCATCGGCCCAAACAGACGAAAGGGTGAATGAACCTGCGAACAGGTGAATGAATGTTGTTTCAGAAGGTTCGCGACTTCACGAAACAACACGAATCCATCTATATATACTACAGATCTCTGAGTCTAAAACACATAGAATCTAAGTATTCATTCTCTCTTTCTTTTCTTTTCCAAAGTTTTCCAGAAAGGTGTTCTTCCCTACGCCGGTGTCTCATAACGTCTGGTGAACCTCCGACAGAAGGCTGTCTTATCCTGGGTGTTCTGGCATGCTGACTCCAAGACGTTACCGGAGTGCCCGAAACACTTTAAGGAAAGTGCTGCTAAATGCAAGATTCAGGATCTAGTCAAACTGGATCGCTTCGACGGGACGAACTTCACACGCTGGCAGGACAAGATGATCTTCCTCCTGACGGTGCTGAAGATCTACTACGTCCTCGACCCAGATCCGCCACCTGTTTCAGAACCCACTCCAACAAATTCTGATGCAGTCAAGGCAGAACGCAAAAAAGCGCAAAGAGGATGAACTGCTGTGCCGTGGTCACATTCTGAACACCCTGTCGGACAGACTGTACGACCTCTATACAGAAAATCTTTCGACGATTGACATCTGGAAGGCTCTGGAATTCAAATTCAGAGCAAAAGAAGAAGGTACAAATAAATTTCTTATATCAAAGTATTTTAATTTCAAAATGATTGATACAAAGCCTATACTCGTCCAAGTACACGAACTTCAAGTTCTAGTCAATAAACTCAGGGCAGTGAAGATAGAACTTCCGGAACCATTCCAAGTTGGTGCTATAATTACTAAATTGCCAGCATCTTGGAATAGTTATCGAAAGAAACTACTTCACAGCTCTGAGGATTTCTTACTGGAACAGATTCAAAAACACCTTCGAATCGAAGAGGAATATAAGGAAAGACAGAAATCCGAGAACAAGGAAGTTTCTAAAACTAATGCGGTGAGCACGAAAGGCAAGAGGCCTGCAGGAAAGAAGAACTTTCTCGGTCCTAAGAAGGACCAACAAAAGTTCAAGAACTCCAGCACCGCCAAAGGATCCAAGACCGGCTGTTTTGTATGTGGCAAAGCAGGACATTATGCCAGAGACTGTCGGGTTCGAAAGACCCAAAACAGCGAAGTAAATCTCACTGAGACAGATGACATAATTGCTACGGTGAGCAAACTCATGACGGTCAAAGGGAAGGCTCCAGGATGGTGGTACGATACTTGTGCTATCGTTCATGTTTCATACGACAAAGCAGCATTCAAGACCTATTCTGAAGTCAATGATGGAAAAGAAGTTCAGATGGGAAATGAAGGACACTCAACGGTCGTGGGAACAGGTGATATGGAAATCCAATTCACTTTCGGGAAGAAAGTAACTCTGACTAACGTACTTCACGTCCCGGATATGAGTAGGAACCTCGTCAGTGGAGTCTTGTTGGGTAAACCAGGAATAAAATCTGTTTTTGAGTCGGGCAAATTAATTTTGACCCGTAATGGTGTGTTTGTTGGAAAGGGATATACCGATGAGGGTATGATCAAACTTTGTATCATTGAAAATAATATCAATAAAGTTTCTACTTCTGCTTACATGATTGGGTCCTCTACTTTATGGCATAGTAGATTAGCGCATATAGGTATTAGCAGTATGAAAAGATTAATGAAATCTGGATTAATTTCATGCAATTCTGAAGACTTAGATAAGTGTGAAATTTGTGCAAAATCCAAAATGATTAAAAAAAACCTTTTTACAGTGTAGAGCGTAATACCAACCTACTAGATTTAGTTCACTCTGATTTATGTGAATTTAATGGCACATTATCTCGAGGAGGTAATAAATACTTTATTACCTTCATTGATGGATGCTCTAGATTTACATATGTATATTTATTAAAGCATAAAGATGAAGCCTTTAATGCTTTTAAAATATATAAATCAGAGGTTGAAAATCAACTTGGTAGAAACATTAAAATACTTAGAAGTGATAGAGGTGGTGAATATTTTTCTTTTGAATTTAATTAATACCTTCTGTGAAGAGAACGGTATTATTCACGAATGTTCTGCACCACAGACACCACAACAGAACGAACTAGCCGAAAAAAATAGAACATATCAAGAAATGATAAATGCAATGCTAATGCATTCTAAATTATCATTTAGTTTGTGGGAAGAAGCTTTACTTACTACATGTCATATAATGAACCGAATTCCTTTGAAGAAAACTGGTATTTCACCATATGAGATATGGAAAGGCCGTAAGCCTAATATCACTTATTTTAGAGTGTGGGGGTGCATAGCTTATTACAAAAATATGGATCCTAAAAGGACCAAATTTGGTCCTCATGGAATCAAAAGTGCTTTTGTAGGTTATGCTGCCAATAGTAAGGCATATAGACTTTTAAACTTAGAGTCTAACATTATTGTCGAATCCAGAGATGTGGAATTTTTCGAGAACCTTATTACTAAGAATAAGGATTCTGAGATTTCTGCTAATGAAGAGTCTCGTGAGGGGAGCTCTTCACGGTTAATTGAAAAACAACCCGAGCTTCGGATCAGCAAGAGAGTTCGAAAGGCTAAGGATCTAGGATCTGACGAAATAGATTCTCAACTAATTTCTTTTTACTTAGTAGAAGAAAATACAGAGAAATTTATTCGAAAGATTCCTATCATTCTTCAGGTGGAAGATGATCCTAAAACCTTTAAGGAAGCAATAGCTTCGTGGGACTCATCTTTTTGGAAAGATGTTATCCAAGATGAGATGGATTCGATAATATCTAACCACACTTGGGAAATTGTCTATCTGCCCAAAGGGTCAAGACCTATTGGATGTAAGTGGGTGTTCAAGAGAAAGTATCATAGTGATGGTACTTTAAACACCTACAAGGCTAGACTAGTAGCCAAAGAATTTCGACAAAGAGAAGGAATTGATTATTTTGACACATATGCACCAGTAGCAAGAACGACTACAATTAGAATATTGTTTGCGTTAGCTTCATTGCATCATCTTAATGTTCATCAGATGGATGTCAAAACGGCATTCTTAAATGGAGATCTCGATGAGAAGATTTACATGGAGCAATCGGAAGGGTTCGTGCTCCCGGAAAATGAACAAAAGGTATGCAAACTTGTTAAATCCTTGTACGAATTAAAACAAGCACCAAAGCAGTGGCATCAGAAATTTGACTCAGTCATAATTTCTAATGGCTTTGTTCACAATGTTTATGATAAGTGTTTATGCACTAAAGTATATGGAAATATCGTGATATTTTTTTGTCTCTACGTTGATGATATGTTGATCATTAGCAACGAGATGAGTAGAATTACAGAAACGAAGAGGTTTCTAACTTCCACATTCAAGATGAAAGATCTTGGAATAGTTGACACTATTTTGGGGATCAAAGTAATACAAAACAGTAGGGTTTTGAACTTACGTAGTCGCACTATGTTGAAAAAGTGCTAGACAAGTTCAAACACCTAAAGTTCAAAGAAGTAAACACTCCATTTGATCCAAGTGTTAAACTAAAAAAGAATTCTGGAAGAGCCGTCGCTCAATTAGAATACGCAAGTGCTATTGGATGTCTTATGTATTTGATGCAATACACAAGACCTGATATAGCATTTGTAGTTAGTAAAATGAGTAGATTTACTAGCAACCCTAATAATGAGCATTGGAGGGCTATCGGAAGAATTTTTGGTTATCTTTTGAAAACCAAAAATCTTGGATTACAGTATGGTATATTTCCTGCCGTATTAGAAGGATATACCGACGCTAGTTGGATATCAAGTGTCGGAGATAACAAATCTACGACAGGTTGGATATTTACGCTTGCCGGAGGGACAGTTTCTTGGAAGAGCAAGAAACAAACGTTATTACCCATTCGACCATGGAGTCAGAGTTTGTGACTCTAGCTTCTGCAGGACAAGAAGCTGAGTGGTTGAGGGATCTTCTATTAGAAGTTCCGCTGGCTAAGGACAATGTATCAAAAGTGTCAATACATTGCGATAGTCAAGCTACTATAGCAAGAGCCTACAACGAAGTGTATAATGGGAAGTCTAGACATATAAGTCTAAGACATACCTACGTAAGGAAATTGATCAAAGATGGAATCATTTCTCTTATGTATGTGCGTACCAGCTATAATTTAGCTGATCCATTTACTAAACCACTAGCTAGGAATTTAGTAAAATCTACCTCGAGAGGTATGGAATTGAAACTCCTTGAGTAAGAGTTCCAACAACAGTGGCAACCCAATCTAATGTTAAGAAAACCTTAACCTTAGATTCAATGGGTAACAACAAACTGTTGATTTGGATGTATACGACATGATAATGTCGACTGTTGCGATTTGAGGGTTGAGTTTATAAAACTCTTAATGAAGTTCAGTAATATTGACATGTATCTGTAAAGCAATAGAGATACTGAAAGAACTTCACCTATGTGAATTTAGAGATGGTGCCGTCTCAGTAAGATCTGGAGTTTATTTTATAAAAATTCACGAGACAGGATCAGCACATGGCCATTAATAGTTCTAAACGAGAGATGTAGGTGAAGAACTACAAAAGAATGTGTGTAAAGTAACACCGATTTTATCACAAGGAATAACTGGTTCAAAGCCCAGCTACCAGAGATTCTGATAAAATCTTGTGTTGTATCTACTAAGGCTAGGTTCAAATCGAAAGATACCTAACTGTATTAATATTCTTTAAGTGATGTATTCTAGAATTTCTTTCCATCATTTATGGAACAAGTGGGGGATTGTTGGAATTATTAATTCCATTTATTGTTCATAAGGATGAAAAGGAAAGAGAAGGGACTTTAGTTCTACATCAGAAAAAGAGAAAGGTTTGAGGATGCTTAAATAGGTATGTGCACTCATGAGGAGTGTGCAACAACCAAAGGGTTGCTAGTGGGTGACCATTGGTTGTTGTTTTATCTTCTTCATGAAAATGTAGCCGGTGTTGCCACCGGCAACACCGGCTCGGGCTCGGGCTCGGGTTCGGGCGTAGAGGCGATAGTGGCGCATTGTAGGCGCACTTGTAGACGCACTTGTAGATGCACTTGTAGACGCACTTGTGCACTTAGGCAACGTGGCATCGGGCTCCTCGCGGCAATTCTCGCCCCGAGAATTCCTATTTTTTGCAGCAGCCCAAACAGACGAAAGGGTGAATGAACCTGCGAACAGGTGAATGAATGTTGTTTCGGAAGGGTCGTGACTTCACGAAACAACACGAATCCATCTATATATACTACAGATCTCTGAGTCTAAAACATACAGAATCTAAGTATTCATTCTCTCTTTCTTTTTTCTTCCAAAGTTCTCCAGAAAGGTGTTCTTCCCTTCGCCGGTGTCTCACAACATCTGGTGAACCTCCGGCAGAAGGCTGTCTTATCCTGGGTGTTCTGGTGTGCTGACTCCAAGACGTTACCGGAGTGCCCGAAACACTTTAAGGAAAGTGTTGCTAAATGCACGATTCAAGCCTCGACGACATTTTCAACTTCGCAGAACTCAAAAGTGAAGTACAAATAATTTCTAACAGGAATACCCCGTATAATAAACATAAAGCATGAAAATGATCAGTGTAATTAGTTTAAAAGTAGGAGTACCCTGTGTTATAAGCCAAAAGCTTAGGAATAGTTAGTGTCCGAGCTCTTTAGACTAGTTATATCAGAGCGGACACTCGGAGGGGACGGCAAGGTTTGAGCCTGTGTAGTGGGATTAAAAAAAAGGATTTTACATGCAATATTTAAGTAGTTTGATGAGTGAATTTTATATTCAATATTGAGAAATATGCGTGTGCGTGTGGGTCATGGGATTTAAAAAAAAGGATTTCACATGCAATATTTAAGTAGTTTGATGAGTGAATTTTATATTCAACACTGAGAAAAGGCCCTTTAGGTCGTGGGATGAGCTTGTTTAATATCAAGACTCACTCTGTCATTTAGGTTTGCGTTGCATGTGCAGGCTGGCTGGTTTCTTCTCTTTAGAAAAGAAAAGAAAAGAAAAGAAAGAAAAATGTATATGTACACAAAGGTTTTGAGTCCCAAGTGAACTTAACAAAGTAATCGTTGTCAAATTAGAAGAGTAAAACCAAACGATAACTCCCTGTTGCTTTCTGTGTTCAAGTTGACACTTTTAAGAAGTTGAATCTAACTTTTATTCAGACTCAAGAGCTGCAAAGCCTGCTATGTTCATTTGTAGTCCTATCATCTAGGGGATGAGTATTCGGTTTATTGGATTTTAACTGAATCGAAATAGTCAAAAAATTGAATAAACTAAACTCCTAAAAATCTAAAATCGAAACCAAATCAAAATTAGTCATAATTGAATCGAACCGATAATCAACTCTGGTTTATTCGGTTGGATTATTTTTCTAGATCAAATTCAAAGTTAAAACTGTGGTTAAATTATATTAAAAATTGTAATTTGTATACATAAGTTTGATGTATTTTAAAGTTGGACCCAAAATTGAACTAGTTATTAAATTCCTAAAGTTTGACTTTAAAATATATATATATAAAATTGTGGCATTAACTGTATTCCGACAGTATGCTTAGTGAGCACCAAATTTGTCCAAAAAGTTGTTGGATCTTTTTGCACTTTTAAGCACACCGACTGTTATCATAGCCTTTTTTAAAATATATTTATTTTCAGCCCTCCAAAATTATTTTTATATTATTTTTTCAAAAATTAAATTTCTTTCCACTTGTCCCCTCATGAAAATGCAAATTTTATATTTTGCATAAACCACATATGTGGCACTCATGCATGAAGAGGTGCCATGTGGCATCATCTTTTCATGACAAAGCTCAATGGGTATTTTGATCTTTTCTTTTTCTTTTCCATTCTTTTTATTTGAAAGAGAAGAGAGAAAGCAAACCCATTCTTCCTCTTCTTACTTTCCAGGTAATCTCCCTCTCC